>CM060832.1:53295000-53650000 GCA_030762175.1 Metallyticus violacea | reverse complement strand
TTTCCATTGCGCAGTGCGTAGCTGTAACAGAAGGTGTATAATACCAACACCCTCATAAAACCTCATGTCAGAAAATAGGACGGCTGATTATACGAGATAAAGTTGGTTGTAAAAGTTTTCGTGTTTCGCAACTTTTCCCCGTCGACATCAAAGTGCCAAGAGTTTAAAAAGATTGAACGTTTATAAGGAAAACAACCAGAGAGATGCTTGTGTTATGCTATCCTGAGGTCGTAAGGAGATTTTTCTGTATTCGAAGCATCAAGGAGAGAGATGTAATGTGTAATGAAAAGAGGTTTGGGTAAATATGCTGTTTTATTTTAAATTACTGCTTTCATTAATGTTCATATCTTGAAAGTAAACATTCATTTTTTCTCTTTATCTTTTGCTTCATCTTTCTCTAGTGCTTTCCAAAAAATTAAAAAACCTACGTTCAGTTTCGTACAGAATTATATTTCATGGGTTAACAGTCAACCGTCTTGTATATCACAATTGAATATTTATACATACATATGCTTTAAAATTTCGTTTCCTGTTCATATTTCCTACATATTAGAAAAAGTAGTTCAAATTGCTTCATATAACTCTGGGCGTGACAGACACATAATGCCAATTTTTTCAAGCTTGTCATGAGAGGTATATTCAATGCATTTGTAAACAGAATAACTCATTTACTTCATCAGATTACTTACTGGCTGGGTATTCGCGCTCGCCGCTGATTTTTGCAGCTAAAGAACAGAAATGATATAAGTTTATTGCTGACAATGCATTCTATTCCTCGTATTTTAGATGTCTTTCATTGTAGAATTCGAGCCTTTCTGTTATAATTCACTTTTTTGTAATCGGACATACTACGAGTAATTCTCAGGATTTTCAGATCTAGATCGCATTTTTTTGGATCTTTTCAGAGAAAGCAACCATTGTCAAGTCAGCTTTTAATTACAAAGAATAATGTTAAACTCCGAGTAGATTTATCGAGTAGGATGGCTCAAGCAGTAATGCTTGGCAAGTCCAACATTCAACTTCCATGGGGCTGGCAATTCTGATCTTAATTTTTTTTTTTTTTTTTTTTTGTGATTTTTCCTGGATGTTGAGGTGAATGCTGGAATGGACGTTTCCTTCTCATGAATTTTCCGTTCTTACATTTCATATATTTTCATTCCGTTGGTTCTGTTACAGGGCGAGGTGGACTGGTGCGGTATGACGGTAGCTTGCACCTTGAAACGTTACTGCCCCAGCGTATGATACGAAAGCGGCCCTTCTGAGGAGCTCGGACTACATGAAGGAGGGTGGCTCGTCGGCGTCGGAATGTTCTATTTAGAAGAGGAAAGGGGAAAAAATGGGATAGGGGATGCTAATTTTAAATACCGAGGTCTTTGTCATGTAGGTGCTGCAGTCTGCTGGAGGTATCTGCTTATCATCCTCCCCGCAGCTATATTAGGGATAAAGTATCCCCACATCAGAAAAAGGCAACACTCGCCCGGCAGGCGGAGCTTACCACGTCCCAATGGAAAGTGGTGGCAATAAAAAGTACCTTTTCACATGTAAAGATTTTTTTTTTTGAGGTATGAAAGAAAGTCGTCGTAGCCCAGTTAAATATTATTACTGTGTCCAAGATTTAACACTAACTAGTATGAAATAGGCGACTTATTATAGGTGCGTGAGGGTTTTTATTTAAATATTTTAAGGTATATTTTATTTTAATTTAAAACGTATGCTTGAATTTTATCAATATATAATCTTCTTACCTACATCTAAAGCTTCTTACAGTTACGCCTACCCATAGTGACTAGTACAACCACCAGTGGAAAGTTTTTGTAAATGTTACAAATGCTAGTTGAAGTAGAGTTTAATGGTAACACAGCAATTTGTTCTAAATACATTCCACGAGTACAAATGTTAACTCGTTAAGTCTATGTAGATCCTATTCATAACCAGTTTATTAAATAAAATACGTATATAGATATTTTAAGGCTTTCTGAACTGGCTAGGAAAAGATGTACCACCATATCTTCAATCAGCGATCTATGTTTTATTAAATGCAGTTTCGTGCCTAATGTGTCTGATAGTTCTATTTGCTTAATCATAGTTTCTAAGATAATATTTAACTTATAGCACAATGTTTAGTTTTTTTTAGTGTTCTTTGGATTATCTAATTAAATTTTTAGAAAACACAGACTGAATTAAAAATATTTGCTCTGAATTAAATCTACATATCACAGCATAAATACAACCTTCAGATAAGAGTGCCCTTATTTGAGAGACACAGAAGTTCATACGCTGTCAAATTTAAAGAGAAGTGCCTATCGGATATAGGGAAAAGAAAGAGGAATTAAGCGAATTCCTCATCTGATAGACCTACTTTAAAAAATAATATAAAATCCAAACTATGACCTTAATAATTAATGAAATGAAATAAGTTATGACAATACTGTGTGGTATTAAGGGAACAAAATTATAATTCTTGCAATCCATAACTATCAAAAGGAGAAACCAATTTTTTTAGAAATATAATTATTTTAATATTAATGTTATATTATTAATTAAATTAAATATATGACCATTATAACAAAGCTATAATGTATGAGTATTTTTAAACATTTTAAATGTAGTCACGTTTATGAACTGATCTCATGATATATTTACATTCATTAAAATAGAAAAAAATAACAAAGTTTGAGTGTCTATTTAAGAAGATATTCATATTTTTCAATAAAACAAAGAAATGTTACTATTTAAAAACAAATACAATATACCAATCGTTAGAAAATTTACACAATCAACAATAAACAATCGAAAGTTCCATCGATATTCATTGACTTTGAAATTTAATTTAAATATTACTGTAGTAAAAGCAGGTATTGTAAATGTTTGTTGGAGGTTACTACAGAGCGCTTTTACATACAAATATAGTTCTCAAACACATGTTGGAATAATATTTCACAGTTGCTAGCTTCACGACAATGTTTTCGTTAAATATAATGCATATTCATCGTTATAAATACAGTTTATATTCTTAGTTAATTTATCCTTTTATTTTTTAATTTTTATAAACAATATTAAACGCCAATAGCACATTTTTAATTTAGTTTTTCAAGTATACTTCTATAAAAACGGTCTAATTTCCCTAATTTTCAGAAATTAATTGTGTTGGGAATTTTAATACTGGCGATTTTAATACTGTTTTATCTCCTAAAGGCTGCACAGAAGTTTACTTGCCTTGTCCTGCATTAGTAGATTTAGTTCATCGACTTAAACTACGCGATACATGGGAAGTCCTCAATCGCGACCGTCCGCTATACACATTTCAACGCAATCTCCCAGGAGCACGACTAGATCGCATTTATGTTCACCGCGATCTTCGTAATAGCATTGTGGATATATGTCCGACAGAGCTCTCTTATCATTGTGGATACATTACTTCCATTGCGCTACCTGCGTCCTCTCCCTTGTATGGTCGTGGTTACTGGAAACTTGATGTGCAGATTCTTTCTGACAAAGATGTCATCAAAACAAAGATAAAACCGTTTCTTCAAAATGTGTCTGGCGATGAATGCCGCAGAAAACAAAGTTAACCACGGTTTCTTAATGGGGTGTTGCAAGAGTTGTACAGTTGCTCGGTGGTTGATAAGCAATGTAGTATTGAGATTAAAAGAATTAAAGCTCGGATTCTTAAACTTCAACTGGATGATTTAAGGAGCACTCAGGTGGGTCCCGAGCTACGTTCATTGATTGATATGGCCTTCCCGCCAATATACCATCATGTCCGTGAATAACGGCGTGCTAAGCGGAAATATATTCACAGTGTTCAAAAGAGCTCCCTAGTTTCTGTACTTAGCCAAGTGGATATTCGTTCTGTTGTGTATGAATATTTTCAAACACTATATTATGATATTACACCTGAAGAACTCTTCTTGCCCAGATGATACTATTTCTCCTTTTTCCATTGCTGAACTGCAAGCAGCTTTAGCTCTTTTCAGTTACGAACGTGTAGGTGGCACCCAGAGAATTTTTCAGAATTTCTGAATATTCTTAATGTTATTAAACAATCCTCTCTCACAATGCAGGGCAGTGTTCGCATTTCTTCCGTTAGAACACAAACTGGGGTATCGAGTCCGCCTTCCTTTGAAATTGTCTTCCCTCTCTAAATATTTTAAACCATCTTCATTTGTGGTAAAGGGAAGAACAACCCTATGTAGGCCTCGAGCTGGAGATTTGTTGAGACGAAAGTGGAATTTCAGAACGGCATATTTTTCGTCGCGTGTCACCTCCATTATGCTGCTGGTTGAACTAAAAAAAAAAAAAATTAACTTCTCTCAAAACCTTTCACAAGAGGAAACCGCAAATGACAAAAGTGGAACTACTACCACGTGCACATTGCGTGCAATGCTAACAAAATATTGCAAAGTTAATTTTTAGCGCGAGAAATTATTCTTATAAAATTATAATTATTTATTCAACAGTTCTCCTATACTTTCACATAATACTTCATTGCAAATATTATATACAGAATGCCCAACGAATATTTACAGACTATTTGGAAGAACACCTCAAGAATAAGAGGAAATGGTGTCGGACGCTTCATTGTGGTACTGGAGGCGTTAACTCCAAAACTACAAATGAGTTTATTAATGGTGAAGATGACTGAAAGCACTGGCTTATCTTAAATAAATAATTTGTGTCAAATACATGCCGCAATATTAATTAATTTAAGTACAAGTTCGTACAGTAAGAGTTCATTAATATCATTGCTGTAATTCTCAAAATGCCTTACCACTACCACGAATAGTAACAGTGCATAACTTATGGTTAGATTGAGGTGCGGCTTTTGCCACCTGATATTGATTTATACTTTACTGGACCTGAACGCACGTCACATCGCAACTTAACTTCGATGTTGATGCATATCGATGCTGTAGCTTAATATTGGATCATCTGAGACTATTCGTTCACACTCTCAAAATAGTATAAAGCTGCCTCTTTACTTATTAAATTATTTGTACATGTTTTTTCCGCGTCGTGTATAATTGTATTAAAAGAAGATTAAGAAGAAGTGAATATAATGATAAGGATAGTTCGGACAATTAAATTTGTAATAAAGAAAAAATCGTAGTTCCGTAGATTTACGGAAATGAGCTTCTTCAGGCCTTCCAAGTGTCTTAACTATAGCTTTAGCAACTCTTGAGAAATATTGCAATGGTGGACACAGGGACAAGCATGTCCTTAAGAAATATACCTAAGTTGAATCTTAAGTGTTTTCATTACAAAAAAAAAAAAAAATTGTGGTTTAGTGCACGAATGCTATCAGCTTTAGTTATTTATGCAAACCTAGCTTCAAGGACACGCTTGTTGGCAGTACCTCGTCTTGCCTCACACTTACCTTTTCCAACCCTAGATGGGGGACGAAGAGATGCCTGCGTGCCTGCCTCTGAAATATTAAGTGAAAAGTTCTCATTATTCTTGCATGGGTCTCCTGTACAACATCCAGTTGATAATACGTTTTACACTCGGCTCCTCGGGTTATGCAATAGGCTGGAGAGCGCAATTTTATCTTCGCATTACATACCGCCTTAAAGGAACTAGTCGTAAAACCGAGAGCTGCTAATATTCCTTCCTTGAAGCACATTTTAATGTGCGTAAACTAACTTTGTAAGCTCGCAGGGGAACGAAACAGGAGATTAAAAAGCAGGGATATCTCTGCGAACAATTACAGTCAACTTCTCTAGCATTACTTGTCATTAAAATTAATAAATTAAAAACGTTTACCGTCAGATTTATTGCATTTCGCAGACTTTTGATGTCAAGTTTGCGTTGAAATGTTCTGATAGCCATTAAGAAGCTATATGTTAGCGAATTCAGAAGGAATGTAGCTATTGCGGTTGTACCTATTACACCTGTGACACACACACTCACACACTGTTTGTCCGTTTACGTTCTAGCGGTTGCAATTTTTGTTTTTACCTCAACGAAACTCGGCACATAATCTTTAATTAACAAACGATTTGTCCAGTTCATTAACAGAAAAATTGGACCATTGGGGTGCGGGTTAACTTAAAGGGATTTTTTTAAAAATTATAACACTCTAGCGGCCGCAATCTTTGTTTTTTCTCAACTAAATTTGATATATTTATTTAAAATGAATCAATAAAAGTAGTTATAGAAAATCAAAGCAATCAGGCCACTAAGAGTGGGGGTATATTTGGAAAGTGAGTAGAAGTTAAAGCGAAATTTAAAAATTGCTCTAGCAAACGCAATTAAATTTTTCATTAAAGGAAATTAGGTATATGCCATTGAAATAAAACAAGAAAATTAGGTTCTGAAAATCAGTGAAATTTAACTATTAATTTGGAAGGAGGGTTTACCTGAAATTCAAAATTTAAAAATCGCGGCCGCAATTTTAAAAAAAATTTAAAGGAATCTCGATATATGCCATTGAAATAAAACAAGAAAAATATTTTCTGAAAAATCAGTGAAATCGGACTATTAGGAAGAGGGGTTATCTGAAAAATTAAACCTTTAAAAATCGTTCTAGTGGCATTACTATTTGTTTTTTCGGAACGAGACTTCGTATAAACCATTTAAATAAAAAGAAAAATAGTTACTGAAAATGAGGGAAATAGGGCCATGGAAACTGAAACCCAAAATTTAAAAATCGCTCTAGTCGCACTAATGTTTGTTTTTTCACAACAAAACTCAGCATATACAATTTAAAAAGTAAGAAAAACAGTTTCTGAAAATAGTGAAATCAGATTATTAGGTGTGGGGGTTTACTTGAAACCCAAAATTTAAAAGTTACGCTATTGGCATCAATATTTTCTTTTTCGCAACTAAACTTCGTACATATCATTTAAATAACACATGAAAAATAGTTCCTGAAAATCAGAGAAATCTGGTTATTAGAAGTGGGAGTTTACCTGAAACCCAAGATTTATTTGTTTCTTCTCAACAAATATCGCTATATACCATTTAAATAAAATGAAGCTCACGATTGGAGACATGGGTTCAGTAGGACTTTTAGATAACGTCAGAAATTTTCCAGATTTGTCACTGTTAAAAGAGCATTTAGAACTTGAGCCACCTTTTAATCGCGGATTTCGGGGTGAAATCCGTGGTTTATTAATTAGAAAAGTCTGAGCATCAAGTCATTCAAAGGTGTCACCGTAGGTTGGGATCTTTCGCGAACTTTTTGTTTCTATGTTTATCTCCTCTTCATGCGATGGTGCAGCAGCTACCTAGTCGGTGTACTAATAGGTGGAGATAAAGAAGGCATGTCATGTCGTTGTGACAACAGCAAGATCGGGTTCATAAGTTCCAATGGAGACGTTGGCTTTTGAGAGGGCTTGGGAAGGGGGAGAGTGTCTTCCTGCTGGTCAAGTTGAATGGGGCTGGAAGTAGAAGTTTCATGAGGAGTAATGATATATTTCTCAGCGAATAGATCACTCATTAATGTTGGACGAGGTACTTGTGGGATCTTAGAGGTAAATTTTTTAAATTTCTTGTAAGGACAACGATCATAGAAATGAGTGGTTTCACCATACGCGTTGCACGTGGGTGGTTGCCCAGATAACTAATTTAAGTCTCGTGACCACAATCATAAAATTAGATGAGTTTTTTTTTCAAATCAATTTGAATAGAACGAATAATAAATATAATTTCCAATTCTTCAATTCTAAAAAAACAAAAAATCTATTGGACAAAACTTACATTTTGCTTATAGCCGATACTTATAGCCGAAACAGCAATGTTCAATTTCAATTACAGAGTCACACACCTGTAAACCTTGACGTATTTTATCATTTGATAATTCTGGGGGTAAATTAAACACACGAGCAAGGGTATATTCTGCACTGGCATCGCTAATCGTTACGGAAGTCACAAATCCGTCTCACTTACAGAGGGAGCTGTGCCCTGATGTACATTTAGCAACTGTTCGAAAACCATTCAACTGTGTAACTTGATAAACACTGCATTTTGCTTACCAATTAATTGATGTTTGTCCAATTGATCCCCGGTTATACGTAGGATAGTACCCGACCAGAGATGTGTATCTAATGGCGTAGGCCGAGGCTTACTGTTGTCGAAGGTAGCTTCAAAGTGTTTACCTTGATCATGATTACAATGTACTGGATAACTCGTCTTCAAAAGGAATGTAAAGAAAAACGACAAGTAAGAAAGAACAGACAGAAACCGAATAGCACCAAACGAAGCGCAGTCAATTAGAATGTACTCTGTACTCCATGTCACTCTGCAGCGGACTGCACTACCAGGATTTACCAAAGATTCGTGATTCAAATTCTGGCCCTGACCTAGAATGTTTATCTATTTGAATCGATTCCAGAAGATGTATGGATGCTAAGGTGGTAAGACTTCCTCTGCTGTTAACAGCAGAAGAACGAGCAGGGCTTAGGGCAGAATGTTTCAATAAAGATAATTTATTTAGCTTGACTCAAATAATTGAATAGTCTATAGCTTATAATCAAGAATTGTGCATATTGTATATAGATTTGGAAAAAGTTCATGACATTAAACTTAAGGGAATTTTAGAAACACCGGCATTTCAAAATAGTATATTAGAGGAATAAAAAATGAGTATAAAATACTATGGAAAAATAAAATATTAAATTACTAAATTACTACGTCAGGATTGTTGCCTCCCTCCAACATTATTCAACATTTATCTAGAAAAGACTTTAAATGACTGGAAAAAGAAATGAAGATGCATTTGCCGCTTGTATTGGTCAGAACAATTTATATTTAACAGTTTATAGATAGTAAAATTATAATACGATGATCTAGAATACACGGGGAGAAAACTCAATGAATAATGTGAAAAGTTGAGTCTTAAGTTAAATTTTTAAAAATTTAATTATATTTCTATAACAAAGCTTGGTTATTGTAAATAAAGAAATTATTTTATATTGTGACATCTATAAATATTTAGATGTTACAATTTGTGATGATGAAATTACAAAGCAATTAAAGAACGCTTACATAAAGGAAAATGTGCAATACCAACTTTGAACTAAGTATAAATTTTATAAATGAATTGTTAGAAACACAGTTTTATATGGTGCAGAAATTTGGTATTCAAGGAATATTTTCCAAAAACCAACTTTTGGCAATAAAAATGCATGGAGACGGTCAGCAAGAACTTTACGGAGATAAAATAAGATATAACAATACAAATTATCTAAATGCAAAACATTATGGAAAACATTTCACCAAAACAATTACAACGTGATACGAAATATAATAATGCGAATCAGCGAAGAGAGATTATTAAGAACGAGTATATGAATGGATTCCGTTAAGGAGATGGAATAGAGCAAACCCAATCATGGAAGTTATGAATAGCATTAAAAGATCCACATTGGTGATTAATGTACACCGAATGCACTTGTTCACTAATTTCCCAAAGAAAGTAAACGAGACTTATATCAGAAGAACGGGGAGTCATTCCAGTTTGGGAAGTTAAAATCCAACAGTTTCTTGGATGTTACAGGAATCAATTGGACCTCCCTTGGTCTAGCACATTAAGTTCATGCTTATAGCCAAAATATTATCAGAATGTCTGCAACCACACAGCCTTACTGCAAGCGATCCCAAAATGTGCTTTCGTCAGGTTCCACTGCAAACTGTTGGTTTGACTTTTAGTAGAATTCCTTTCCATTGTGTTTCCACGTATTTTCTTGGTTTGTTTATATGCAAATTACATTCTACCCTAAATAGAAAATTAGTATTCAGAACCTCTGAAAACCAATATCACTATCCAATCTAAATAATCTTACTCTAACTTATGAGGAATTTGTATACTGGTGAAAGTTCTCTCTTTTTAAAATACTGTGCGCTATAGCCGAGGGTTTCCCCAATTTCATAAATGTTGGTCTATCGTCTTCTTAAGGCTGGGTATTGTTTTCGTCATCAATCACCGTTAAGGTTGGTGATTGATGCTTCAAAACTGCATTTACGACGGACGTTCTAAAATTTCTCGGCCTGGCCAATAATAATAATAATAATAATAATAATAATAATAATAATAATAATAATACAAAATTTAAGATTTTTTTTCAAAATAATCACCCAGAAAATCAATTCATTTAGTCGAACGCTTTCCAAATTTTTAATAGTCTCAGTTCAACTGTGAAAAATAAGCACCTTTGTTTGTTTGTTTCAACCTCATCATTTGATGTGAATCTTCGTCCACCCAGCCATTTCCTCAGATTTGAGAAGAAAAAAAAGTAGCTGGGAGCCAAATTCTGCGAATATGGCGGATGTCGAAGCACTTAGAAGCGAAGGTCATGCAGTTTTGCAGCAACAATTCCAGATGGTGTGAAGATGCATTACCTTGAGGAAAGAGAACTTTCTTTTTCGCTGAGTGTGGACATTTAGCTTGAATAGCACCCTTCAGTTGACCCATAGTGAAGCGTAATACTCTCCGGTGATGGTTCTGCCTTCTGGAGGCAGTGTACGAGCACCGCACCGCGGGAATCCCAGAAACCGTAGCCATGACTTTTCCTGAAGACGGAACTGTTTTTGCCTTCTTTGGTGCACTTTCACCTGTTGCCATCCACTGTTTGAAGTGCTCCTTCGTCTGTGGTCAGTGATGATGAATCCATGTTTCATCTTCTGTTATAAGACTTCGGAGAAACTCAATGGAATCGCGTTTAAACAAGTCTAAACACTCTTGCAAAATATTCACTCGAATGTGTTTTTGGTCCATTGTTAACAAACAATGCGCCCATCGAGTGGAAAAGTTTTTGTTGTCCAAAACTCGGCCTGTTGAGGTCTTTGTAATGACGCCAACTCTCATACCTTAAGTACGGCATTGTGGTTTTTTGTTACAATCTCGTCAATCGTAGCAGTTTTGGGGCGCCTGAGCTCTCACACCTTAATTCAGCAGCTCACTTTTTAACCGTCGAAAGCGATGCGGAATCTTAACTCATTTTATCACAATTATTATTTCATTTTATCAATTTCGTAGAAAATGTTAACACCAGTTTGTTTAAACAAGCGGCACAAACAAGTGACTACAATTTAAGTGTCTGAAATTTTACAGCGCGTCATCTAAAGGGTGATACTTAACAACTATCGTAGTATTTGGTCATATTCACTATATGTGCGAGTCAGGTTGACAGCTTTTAGAACACCCCTCGTATACTGAACTGAATGATACAGGTTGCCTTTCGCGGTGACGTTTATTGAAGTGATCTGGCACTCATAACCATTTAAAAGGTGAATTTTGAACTTCATTTTTAGATAATGTTTTAGTATACTCAGAGTATATTTATGCTTTTCGGGAAAACTTAGCCGCCTTTTTCTGGTTCTTTTTGTCTTTTTACGCTTCTAGAATTTATTTCTTCATAAATAAATGAATGACAGAAATACTTATGTAAAATAAAATACATAGTTTAATTTAAGAAAGCAGTGAACCGGTTCGTTAATGTTCCCATTTGCATGGAGCATTAATTTCAGCTGCTCGCTTCTGCAGTTGTCATACCAGTCACGCAGATAACAGCAGTGTATGAAGACATTGTACCGCCATGGAGTTAGCTTATTGATGCCGTTTGTATTATGTGCAACAACGTAACGTGAGGAAGGTCGCAATGATGGCAATAATAATTAAACTGTAACATCCCTCCAGCCCCTTATTGCTAAGCACGCCGCGTCACATCATCACCGTCACCAGACGGTCCCCTTTTCGCCTGGCATTTGACAGGCTCTGCAAATGAGGTTTGAAAATGCAGTTACTATTACAACTGCTGAAATACAGCGTTCTGGAGTCTGCAATCCAACTCGGTGGAGGGGGTCGCCATTGAAGTTACCCTTCCGCACAGAGATATGCACACCCCCTTACTGCAACCCTCCAAGTTGCCCTGTCTCACATTGTTTGATGAAACAGTCTTTCCCTCCCTCGGCATCACCATTGCGAGCATTTCTATTAATAGTCGTGTCTTTTACAAGCATGGCGCCACTACATTACCACTTCAGCACTGTTTAAGTTCTTCTCGGATCGATCTTTACAAAACGAGAATAAGTCGATATATTCAATTTTAAAAAACAAAATGAAAATTATAGGAATTTCATCTTATCATTATACCCATTCTTTATAACTTTTTTTAATTCATAAAACCAGAAAAATAATTGTTCATGTTCCAGCAAAATTGTTTCTTTTACATGTTTATTCTTGGCACTTAAAAGGGGATAATAGGCAAGGACTGTAATGGAATACTATAAACCATGAAGCCGTGTTTTACGAGATGTATCTGAACGATAATGAAAACCCGTTTCATGCTTTGCATTTGCTTTATTCACCGATTTTTTAAGATCTTAAGTATTGCATATTAATACTTCCTAGTACCCCACCAGTTATTCAGAATAGTTTTGTTTATTCAGCCTGTAAATGTTATAACCTTGCCTTTACTTCATACATGGTGTTCACGAAAAGCATTGTATTCTCTTACAAATGGTAAAGACCTGATTTCTCTGGACAGGACAAATGCACGTCGGGCTACTGGAACAAGAATCAAAGTAATATCGATATGCGTCTTTAGGATAAGACGATAATATCTCCTATATAATATTTTATGAGAAACAATATTTTATGTATTTTTCGGCACAAATATTGCACATTTTTCATTAACACTAATAACATTTATTTCGAATATCTGTAAATATATATATATTTTATTGCAGATAAGAATGAAACAATTTTTTATAGTTTCATTTGTTATTTGAGAACATTGAATATTTATGTGCAAGTGACTAATTTTAGAACCTGTAAACTAACGACAAATTTGTTTCTTCTACTTCATTTCTTGAATTGTGCATTTTCTCGGACAATGATGACAAACATTAAAAATATGATTTTAAAATTGAAAGTTTAAAATAAATATACCAGTATAGGTTTGCGTACCTTGCGGCCAGGTGTTTGTGTAAAATTTGCTATAAAATTATTTAAAACACTTACAGCGTGTAACAAAACATATGTAAAGCCTCTGGGAAATTGATAGAGAACCTAAAAGCAAACAAAAATGTTTATATGAGCACATGTTCACATTTGCTTACTTCTTGATATATTGACATTATTTTTTGCTGATTTACTTTGTATTCAAAGCCACCTAATGGCAGTTGCCATAGCAGAATAAGCAAATAAACAGTTGCAATTACATTACAGCTAGTGGTCAAAATTAGTTATTCTAATCCGCAAACAGCAGATTTTTACCTTATGTACATACGTCCTTTTTTGCAATGGAAACCAAGCAAGTATTCTGAAAGAGAAGTGCACTTGCAAATAAAAACTGTGTATGGTTAATTCATGATATGGCACAGCCTCAGTTTCGTCTGAAAAAATGCAATGAACTTATGCATTAACCTGACACTTAATTATTATTTAGAGATACAACTTATTCACTCATTTTATAATATTGTTTAAACTTTTAAGAAGAAAACGTTTACATAAACTTTTCCTTATCTGGCAGCTTTGCAATCCCATGATTTTCAGTTAGCAGCTTTGAACGCTGTACAATGCAGTAAAATATAAATCGATCTTAGACTCATTTTGTAATTTAATTTATTAAACTTTAATGTGATCACATTGTAATTAATGTTGTTTATTTAGATACATAATAAGTTTTCATTGAAAGTTGAAAGCATTGCTACGAGAGATATGTTACTAATAATTTAAGCACAGAATCTTAAAACTGTATGCAATGTTTTATATCAAAATGAAAGTATTCTAGGAACGTATATAGTGGGCTTTGTCGTCTGACAACCATGAGGAATTACTGAAGGTTCAGGGAGTTTAAGAAAAGGCGGAGGTTAGGAATGACTGGTTACAGAATATAGAACAAGGATTCATTTTTTTACTTCGGTAGATTGTGTTTTTATTTTTTCAGGTCATGAGCGCTCTTGATTTGCAGTTTTGGACTGGAGCGGGACTGTCAATTGAAGACGAATTGAGAGTTAGCATTCAAGTGCAAACAAATAAATATTTGGTATACAAACTAAGGACAGCAAGGTAAAACTGTAATTTCTTTACCAATAAATTAATACGGTGTGCACCTTTATTCGAAAGGAAGTGATAACCGCTGCGTACACCCCTTTCTGTCTACTAGCTAGTGACACAGGTACCTGGAACATTTTGTCCAAACCCTAGCGATAACAGGAATGCGGGTACCCGTGTCAATGTGCATATTAGGCAGAGGTTCGTTTGTGAAATGCGGAAATAACCCTTTTATGTAGTTCATACCCAGCAAAATGGTTTCATCTTCTCTCGTCAGATTTAACGCTCAATAAGCGATAATGGATAACGAAGGGGAAAACAGGGATGAAGGAATGTTTACCTTGTTCTCATGCCACCTACTAAGTCATAAATTAGTAACAGATATTTAAACTGACAAATCTGTTATCAGCTTATAACAAATGTTTTGGATATCTGAGGCACAGATGTTTATTTAATGCAAAAAAATACTTTTTAAAGAGAATTATGCTTATCCAAGCCTGCATTGCAAGGTAATTTAACATGCATTACACATATATTATTAGTACCTGTCTTGATGTAGAAAATTTATTTCATATTGTATATAAATAAACGCTTATTTATATTGGGGTGTTAATAAAACGATAATGCATAAGAGCTGTAAGATTTCAAATAACTAAACATTTGATTCTATTTGCATCTAACTGCAGAAAAAGACCAATTCATGCTTTGAAGAAAAAAAAGATTTTGGCATATTGTTCAGTAAGAACATCCTTGCATTTAGTTTATTATATTTTTGTTTATTTACTGTCCGGTTAATATTTCTTAAATATTTTGATATTGAGCTTCTAAATAGTTTATGTTCTCAGTGGCTTTCATGCATTACATATACTTTTCTAATTTTATTTTCTTATATGTAATTGCATAAGCTGGTACATTTGTTAAAAATGGGTAGAAATTTGCCATATCAGAATTGAAGGCAGGGATGAAATCCTAAAGCAGGCTGTTTGTATAAATTGAAGACAATTAAACACTAGTAGTATTTTTACATTCCCCAAAAAATTTTATGTGCGAAATATTTGGAACCCCAATGTGTTAAGTGCATTTAATAACTAGGAATGGAGCATTTCAATACTTGAATTCCGCAAATCTTGAAAAATATTCAAAATTCGAAATCCTCAAGCTTTTTTTGCCATTCAAATCTTCGAATCCTAACCTAGAGAATGTTAAAATAAGAAATATTAGTTTTAACTTCATACAGGTCCAATAAAATTGTTTACTAATAAAAATGGCATTTATTGTAAGTTCGGCGGTAAACTGAGCGCTAATATCACACGGTGGCCAGAAACATTTTCAATTCATATATCAGAATCTTCCGGAACATTCTGGTAATGATATTGCCGTGCGCTGCGCTCTCTTCAAGATTCTCGAAACAGACGCGCAATAGTTCTGGAGGTTTCCAACGACTCATGCCAAGATATACCGTGCCTTCATTCGCTACGCAATTGGAGTTTCCATACGCTAATGAAAACCAGTTGACCTTCGTAGATGCGCAATTGCCGGTAAACTGAAGTTAAAAGTTTTGCTGACGCAAACATTTGAGCGTGCTCAGTCGTGTTTATCGCGCCAACTATCTCAGGTGTATTTAGTGTTAGACTTTCCACTGCATATTTTGTGTTGTGGAGTATGCCGAGGCTGAGATACGTGCTAGAACCGAGAATATTTAGTAAGGTCGTTATGTGCAAAAAAAGAATATTATAAGTAGATACTGTAGGATATATTTTTGTGCTAACTTTCCATCAAAATGGTAATTTTCAAGTTTGGTGAAGAAATAAAAGAACCGGTTTTAACACAGAGAAGGAGCTTGGTGAAATAGGCTATTGATTAGAAACTTCTCTTCGAAGGTCTTTAACACGATTAAAGCAAACTAGTGTATCTGTCGGATGCTGCATATTCATCCACATAAAATAATTGTTTTATCTGAAATAGAACCCATGGAAGCGCTGAAACAAAATATCCGAGAGGCTGTTTACGATGTCTCAACACTTTTTTCAGTACATCTCACACCATCTAATATAATGGTGAGTACAATAATAATTAATAAGGAAAGAAACGGGGAGGAAATGCGCGCAAGAGTTCCGACCGGGCAAAAAGATTTGCCTCGGGAAGTGGCGAGCTCGTAATGCAGTAACTTCACGTCGGCAAAATCAATTTCCAGTTGCATAACGAAATGAGGACTTTGTATGAACGCTGGGTCATGCACATGAATCAAGTTATCTACCAATTGAACTACTCAACGCTACGCAGTCGGCAGTGCATCGCTTTTTAGTTCTACTCAATTTTCCAAGTAGTTTCACTTGTACTCTGTCAATCTATGTATGCTTGGTGTTATCTGAACTGTATTTCTGTCTTACGCTTATTACGGTTTGGTCCTACGTATTTTCTATCGCTAACTTACGCAGCAATTTATCGGTAACCATTCTGAAGCATCTTCTAATATCTGCAACTACTTTCAAATTTCGGATGATGAAAAATATGTGTTCTGCAAAAAAAAAAAAAAAAAAAAAAAAAAAAAAAAAAAAAAAAAAAAAAAAAAAGGTACAGGAGAATAGGGTCTCATTCTTCAGCAATATGGAACATTTATCCAAATAGGATGAACTGAAGGATATACATTCCCAATTCAGATTCCAGTTTTACCCCTGAGAATTGACTGTTGACCCCCTCTATCCATTTAAAGATAATATTCACCCAGAAAGGTCTAGCTGATGCTATTTAGTGCCCTTCCTAGGAGTTGTTGATTTGGTTTATTTACGGACGCTCTTTAACATCTCAGGTCATCAACGTTCCATTCTATTCAGCGCGTGAAACGGCCAACAAATTTTACTCACAGGTCTCTTCTTTCAGATTTGAGGTTCTTTTATGTACCGCAAACCTACGACATGGGACCCACGGCTTTACTTCCCTTCTGAAGGAAGCCATACCTAGGTTTTTACGCCCGAAAAAATCCACTGACCCTGGCCGTAATTGAACCCGCAATCTTGGGTATGCGAGGACGTAGTAGTTTAGTTTTTTATATTTTTCTTGCTCTTACATGAAGATTTCGTGAACATTAGAATTAGAGAACATTCGCTAACTTATAAAAAATGGGATTAAATACGTTTAGACTAAGAGAAAACATTACCGAAACGAAGTACTGTATTTAAAACGGAAAATTGTTATACAGTGTATCCGTCTTGTAGGTTTAACCTAATAAATGTTTATAATTTTATTTGTATTTTATTCCGATTAGAAATATTTGCATAAATGGTGTTTATATATGTGAAAATTTACGACAAATACCACACCGTGACGCTGGTAGGACGCGCATTATCATAATGTCCAAAGATGGTGATGCGAGACAAATTATTTGAATATGCTGGAAAGATGCACTGTGTCTCAACTTCCTCTTGGAACCATTTTCCAGCAAGGTAGGGTACCACCCCACTTCGTGGTCCAGGTGGCAGAATTTTTCAATGAGCATTTCTCCGGGCAGTGGGTTTGAACACTCGCCTTGGTTTTCACACTCCCCAGACCTTACCCCACTGGACTTTTTCCTTTGTAAAGGATCAAGTGCACAGCAAACCTGTGAAGAATTTCGACAATTTGCGGTGGAAGGTTTATCAGCTGTTACTATTGTCACACCGCAAGTGTTGCTGAATACCTGGTTGGATATCTGTCGGCCCACTCGGGGTAAACATATGGAAATTGTTTAAATGTATTATAAAGTTTCAAAAAATATCTGTTTATTCATTAAAGTTAGTCCACTTTGAAATATATTCTCTCTTATACTGTTAAAACCCAAGCCGGACATCAGGTATATGTAGGGAAGACCAAGCATTTAGTTTATTATCTTTCCTCGCTATTTTTTACTATTGCAGAAGTGTGTGGTCAGAGAAACGTCTGTGCTCAAGATGCATTAGTTGTCGCATGTACATCATAAATTGGTTTTCATGTGAAAGAAGGTAGGGGTAATCCCCTTACGGTATACTCCCCCACTAGAAGTCATTACACTTGGCTGAGTCAGCGCCACATGTGCCAAGTTTTATAGGGATTTCCCCTTCCTCTGCCGGATTCCGATACACGAGCACATTCCGCATTGACGGGATCGATATGTATCGATACATTTCTGGAGTGATGTCACGCTCAGAAGCTTTGTAGCTACACCAGACAAGGGAAGCGGGAGGAAGTGTGAAGTGTGTATGGAATATTGGACGACTGCCGTTTCCTTTTTTTTTTTTTTTTCCCCTTTCTTTTTTTGCATAAGATTGAAGGATTTGTGACATGTCACAGGGGATACACGCGTGTCGTGATTGTCTCGAAAATCTTGTTACACTTGTGCCTAAGAAAAAGGGATTTGGAGCTAAAGGAACTATTTCAGAAATAAAACAAATAGAAATTCGTATTCTATTCTTTAATCTTTCTATCTTCCCATCCAAGCCCGCTAACTTCATTTTATCCATTATTAATATCACAATAGATATAGGTCCTGCTTGTCCTCTACCTACGTCTTGCGCCATACTTGTAAGAGGACAGGACTGTGATCTTGTTGGTCGCCTATCATACGGCTTTCGAAGTAAAAGAATGCCATCTCTCTATCAGGGTGCTTCCCAACTGTCCTCGCGAGGCTAGGTGAACCCTATTCCAGACTACCCTAACTTAGAAAAATTTTAATTTGTACCGGGGATCGAACTCGATACGTCAGCAACGCTAACCACTAGACCAAAGAGGTGGTCTAGCACTTTTGATATTACCAGTTGATTGTTGATTAGGTTTATTTATGGAAACTCTTTAACATCTCAGGACACTAATGACTAGAAATACTAAAGAGGTTTTTAATTTCTCTTTTAACTACTCAGGCATCCAGGCGTTATGCACTGATTTTAAATGAGATAAAATGATAAATTGTGAATTTTTTTTTAAAGAAAGAAGAGTTCCAGGCCTAAGTTTTGGGTAGCTCCCCGGCATTTGCCATTTATGAGGACTGAGGAAATCTTGAAAAAAAATCAATCGGGGAGAACAGTCTTTATGGAAATCAAACCCTACACCTCCTGCTCATAAGTTCTCGCCTTAATGACGGCACTAAACAGGGTCTAAAAATATACCTCATAATAATAAAAATAATGACGATAGTAATAACAATAGTTATTAGTATAGTAACTATAGTATAATTACTATAGTATTGTTATAATAATAACAGTAATAATAATAATAATAATAATAATAATTATTATTATTATTATTATTATTATTATATAAGGAGCAGAAACTATATGAGTATTTTTACTCGATCATACTTTCAAAATTACTTAAAATTTAGGAAAATATCTTGGTTTTGATCTCAACAAGTCCACGTGTACGAAGTACATTATAGTATTATTATACGTGTAAACAGGCACTAATGTTTCTCAAAATTTCACCGTCTTTTTAATATTTGAATATATTAATTCTTCTAACAAGTAATACTTTTATTCATTGACCAAACCGTTACCACCAATATCTGAATTTTCATTATAACCTATTCTTTTTATTACAAAATGTAAACTAGCTTTCTTTTGATCAAAATTGCCCAAATGAATTTTACACATTCATAGTGTATCCAATATAATAATGCTCTTCCACCACACCTCTTTCCGTTACCAATGTCCCAAATTTTACTTCCACAATCAGATTCCTGATTATTATCCCCTGCAGCGGATCTGTTGACTTTGGTTTAATAATATTGACGATATATTTTGTATAATATTTTTACAACGTCCTGTACTTTTGCGTTCTCATTGTATACACAAGTCACTGCAAATTATGTATGGCGGGATACTTCGCTAACACAAAGCCACAATGCCAGTATTGTTTCTGAAACAGTAATACGTTTTGTGTGTACATAAACTTCTATAATCAGACTGGCACTAAAATCACCTGAAAAATAAATTAAAAGACTTTTTCCTTATCTGATTTTCTTTCAGTCACATGATGTTTGCAAGTTTTAAAATAATACATTTTGTTTCAAAAATGGTAACTTAGTCACTGGGATATACACTCGTTTATCTTTTGTCTGCCACATCCTCAAACATGGGATTTGTATTGATTAAATAAAAGGATAGAGAACGTAATGCATTTCTCACAAGTATTAATGTTTGGTTAAATAATAGCTAATTAACAGTAAATTTATTAGTAAATTGTGAATACTGTGTAATCCTGAGAATAATGAAAAAATGCTGCAGAGCGCGCGTGCAGAATAAAAAACCCCTCATAATAATTTCATGCAAGAGAAGAAGTGCATTGTTTTTGCATGAAATGAGAAATATATTAGTGCATTCCGCACTATTTTGTACCTTAGAAAACTCGTTTTTGCCCCAGAATATGAAAGAAAATATTTTTGAACTCCCCGGTTTATTTAATTCATATATCTCCAAAATATTGGAGACTTTTTTTTTTATCTCAGCATTTCAAAGGAAGGATTCGGTGCAATAAAGTGCTAACTTAAAATAATTAATTTTGAAATATGAATATTTTAAATTAAAAAGAGGTATATATTTCAAAATACTGAGAGTTATGCGCTTAAACTGCTTTCATTGTAAGGCTTTGGGTCTTAAGTTACATTTTGATAATTCTGGAACACTGAATAATAGTCGTATTTCATACCTAGTGACGTATTTGTTGGTTAGCTCCTTTTTGCACCATGGGTTGGGAAATGTTTATGAATGAATGACACACATAAACATGTCCTGCACACACATGTATTCTATAATTTAGTGTTGAATTGGAAAGTTATGATGATGTTTACAGCTAATTTGCTAATAACAGTACGAAGTCAATTATAGAGCATGTCGAATTGACAGTACAATTATTCAATCTTGCCAGTCATCATCATTAAGCCCATTCACATTTTCAGGTGATATTCTTCACTGTAAAAACTATGACATACTGATGGAATCCATTTCAGAACAAACATTAAATTTACGTATTTTCGACTGTCTATAGGAACTTGTGATCAAACTGAAATGTGTGAATGGCTCCTTTTCTTGGAGAGTGGATTGTATATACGACGTTTCATGGTGGTATACCTAGTCACTGTGCCGCTGAGCCAGTCTTAAGCACAGAGACACTTGAAAATTCAAGAGGAAGCTTTGAATCTGATATCATTTTCTTAAATATGGAATAAATTAGCGCACTGAAGTATTTGAAAGCAAACTGCTGCTTCCTTGTTATTGTGAATTTTTATTTTATTAGCATTTAAGACCATATTTGACTAATCTACTGTAGTATAAACAGCATAAAAGTATCTCTCTATTCAACTCTTTACGACCAAAATTGCAAGAAATGCTGTATGGCCATATGACTGGAAAGTAGACCTGTTTGAATCTACTTAGCCGCACCAATCAAAATATAGGGATATAGGTTCATATTTTGTTTGTTTCCTTGCAGTTATCACTTGTGACAAAGTTTCTGAGACTACACTTTTTTCTGTTAAGTACGAGAGCTGCTTCGTGAGGAACAGTTGTTGTTATTTTGACAAGCCTTCACTTGTCCTCATAATTTCTATGGTATTTCTTAAAGTAATCCCCGTTGGATGCAATGCACTTGTCCCAGCTTCTTCAAGTTGGAATCCATTTTTGACAGAGCCTTCAGAATCACTCCGCGGCCTTCACTGCTGCTTCTGATGATGGATAATGCCTCCCACAAATATGTTTCCTCGATTTGAGGAAAAGAAAAAAGTCAAACGGGGCTAAATTTGAACTAAATGGAGGGTGACGGGATACACTTCATGTTGATTTTTGTAAGATATTCAGTAACATTTGCGATGTATGGTCGTGCATTATCGTGGTGCAGCATCCAACTTGTTTCACGGAAATATGGACTTTTACGTGTGATACGGCTTTGCAGAATTTTCAAGAATTTGTAGTATTGCCTAGTGTGCAGATACGACATATGCGTAAACTATTCCTTGAATGTTGAAAATTGAAATGACCATAAATTTCCCAGCAGAAGTAGCAAAATTTTTTCTCTGTATTGTAATGTTGGAAATTTCTACACAGAAATTTGCTGTTTACTTTGAAGATCGAATTGATGTAGCCAACTTTCACCAGCAGTGATTACTTTTGAAAGAAATTCCCCGAAATTCTGTAACATCATCTTCAATTGCATGTAAACTCACTTTTATCGGGAATCTGCACTCTTGGAATCCATTATGCACAAACACATCTCGTGTGTAATGTTTTAGTTACCAACGTGTGAGTGGCCTCAGCGCATTTTTTTTAGAATTCCCGAAAATGTTTTTAATGTTATTCGACAATCTTATTTCACAATGACAGTAACCAGTTAATGTTTTCTTCGGTTAGATCAAAAACTGGGGAGCCGGAAACCTTTCTTTGGAACTGATTGCCTCTGCCCTTTAAACATTTTAAAACCATCTTCGATCTTTGCTGAAGAGACGAACAAATTCTTCAATTACTGCTGTAACATCTGAAGATTTGTTGAGATGAAAGCAGCATTTCAGAGTAGCATACTGTTCATCGCATGTCGCATGTTTGCTGTAGGTGGAATAGAACACGTTTCAGTTTGTACAGCCGAGAACAGAAAGTGACTACTATGAAATTAGTACCGGATGTACATTACGCACTACGTTAACAAAATTAAAAAATAAAAAAAAAAAAAAAAAAGCTTTAGTTTAGTTTAGTTCAGCGATAAATTAGCCTATAAAATTATGATAATTCATTAATTATTAGCTCTTGTATTTACATATAAAAAGAGCAACGGTTGATATTTCTAGTGATTTATTATTTTACCTGTCGGTAAGCACAGTATCGCAGCAAGTTGTAGCCCGACGCCTTCATACCTACAGATACATACGTACAACGGTTTGTCGCATAGGATTTGAACTGCCAATAAAGGGCTTTACTTATTGAAACACGTGTTCCGTATTATTGCATAAATGAGTTTTAATTTTATACAATATTACAGTCTATACTGATATTCTGAATATTTTATATTCTGGGATTCCCACCTTTAGTTGGTCTTACGGGACTCTGGAACTGTGTGTGGTGCTGCAAAAGCTGCAGATGGTAAATCTGTAAAGATATGCCTGACATTAACATAAAAAACACATAGACTTACAAAATCGATAACTCGCCCGCTCTGTTGAAATGCTTTACTCTCCATTTTGACCACTGCATCGAACTTTGAGAGAAGGACTTATTTTAAAAGTTGATAATGGTCGACCGCGTGGAATTAGCCACTATGTAACGGACTAACCAGCATTACCGGCACCATTAAGGATTTTGTTCCAGAAATGGAATTTAAGTGTTTTAGATCTTCCGGACCATTTTATCTTACGTTTGCCACACTAGATTTGCATTTCTGTTCGGATGGTTACTTATTTTGCCGGTTAAAAGTATTTCTTTGATTCGTTTTATTTGAGATATAAAAAGATGATAAATATATACCTACGGACAAATTTCATCCAATTATTGTTATAGCTGTTGTTGTTGTTGTTATTATTATTATTATTATTATTATTAATGTAAGAAAAGTGTCAATAAATTCAACGTATCAAAAAATTTACGGTGTTATCAAAATAAAATAAAATGCATACGCATTTTTATTGTTAAATGTTTCAGATATTTATGCACTATTTGCATAAAGTAACCACAGTAATAATTACGTCATTAAATTTTATATTGATAAAACGCCGTCATTAATTTAGTGATCACCTCCGTGGTCTTTTGTTCAGCGAGATTGCCTGTAAATCAGTAGGTCCCGGGTTGGAATCTCGTAAGTCATTTTCCGGAATTTTTCCTTACCCGGGAAAGGTAAGGAAAAACTTCGGACTCATTTAAGCATTCATTTCATCAAAAACATTCATCCATTATATCTTTAGACCCTCGTTGTTATGAGTGAGATTAAACTGCAGCAAAATAAATAGAGTATTATATTATGGCAGCATTAAGGAAACAATTTTCATATTATTGAAAATCAAATCGATTATTCATCTTTGTTGCAGAATACATATTACATAATTATTTTATAGACCTTATGAATGTGAAAGTGAAAAGTGAAATTATACTTATTGACCTATAAAATGCAGGGAATTGAGAGTTCTACAGATGTACAACTGCTGACTTTCTGGTTTCTTAATTTTCTCTGTTCTGAAAGATATTCAACACTACAATTTTGAAACATGCTTAATATTTTTACTGCGCATCCAATTAATGATGCCCCTTATTCTTTCTGCTAAGTACTATTAGATTTTCAGCCTTTTCAGCTTGAACTAACTTTTATTGTGGTTAATACATTTTTGCTAACAATTATAATAGCACATAGGTGTACTAAATAACCTCTATTGATAAAATGATATAAGTGTAATAAAAGTAAGCATTGACTTTATAGTAATTCATAATAAATGAATATTTTAATATTTTTGTAATTCTGCCATGCAGATAACAATGCATGAAATTTGCTTACAAAGTTATATTTTTATTGCATTCGTAAAAATTACAAAACGAGTGAATAAGTATAAGATTATTAACTAAAATTACAATATAGTAATATTAGCTAGAGAACAAATACATATTTTCATTAAGCATTTGATTTTTATGTAAATAATTAGAGCGAGTTTCTGATGTTTGTTAAAAGGTGTGCAAGCACTATCAGTAAGAGCATCCTCAGCGCAACGTTAATGTATACCGCGTTCTCTGTACACTCCTGAACACAAATGAGAATGTGATATGCATGCACGCTTTCTAGTCTGACATTTTAAATGCGAGCCCATTAACAGAGAGCTTTTTACGAAACGTTTCTTAGGGGAGCCGTTTTAAAGGCAGAACTCGCAAAGATGAACACGTAGCTGGTGCATTAAGGGTATCCGATATCGGTAAATCGATCTTAATTAATATTGGGAAAGCATTACGTCATACCGTACCTTTGTTTCCATCATCAAGCTCCCTCTCATATCAGCCGCTTGCGTTAAGGCAGTTGGGGGTTTTGCATTGTGAGTGGCAAGAGCTTGAAGCAGTTTTGGGGCACATTTTATTCACAGGTTGGAACAACTTGATATTCCAACCAATCCGAGTCCTTAAAACAATTTATTTTACTATTTTCTTGTAGTTATATTGCTTTAGAACATTTAACGATACTAATGCTTATGTTTCCACGCGCCCCCCTTACAATACTGCCGGCTATCAATGAAGCCTAAGACGAAGGTAATGAAGAAGAGGTCGCCGTGGTAGACCAAGGCTCAGCCCGGGGTGTAGATAAGAAGAAGAGGAAGAATGTCCATTTTCATACTCTCTCTATTCTTAAACAAGATAAAAATATGACAATATAAAAATATCCCCCAATCCGTTTTCTTTGTAACTATTTATGTATGTTTGCATATCCTTTGAACATTTTGCTTTGTGTTGTAATAAAATGATATCCTAATGGCAAAAAAATATATTTACTCTACTTTTTTGGCAATTAAAGCTAGAATTGGCAACTTTTCCTAAGAGACAAAACCCATGCAAACTACTGCAAATAATTTAAGAGATCCCGTAAGAGTGCAATATTTCCCTCTTCCTCTTAGATTTACTTAATTCGTGTATTTATACTTTTGAAATAAATACAGAATTAAACGTTTGCACATTAAGCTTAAACCTCTCAGAAAATATGCCGTTTTTGTTTTAGTTACATGATGTTTAATGCAACGTTAAAGTATTACAATGTCATCCAGAACTTCGGGATTTCAATGTTTTTAAAACTTCAGCCAAAATTACCCATGGAGCACGTGCTTTGATTTTAATGAATTTCATTTAGCATTGCTTTGCTAAAAATGTCTTTCCTCTGTCTACAAAGTGTAAAATTAGACATGAATCTGCTGGTACGTGTTCACACTATTTTTGGCTCTTCATTTTAAGATCTACCCAGTTACGGTTTTTATTACAAATTCAAGAACACGGGTTTTTTCGAAAATTTTGAAAATATATTTTATTTATAGTTATGTTTAATATGAACCAAACCCACATAGTTCCTTTCTGATATTCTTTTTGTATTTTAAAAAGAAAGGGAAAATATTTGAGCTATAAATTGTTACATGCATATTCCCAATTAGTTATATTGTTATACAAATTTAGATATACGAAATGAAAACATTATTTAATGCGGTCTCATTACATACATTATTCATTTAGGAGAGGATTAAAAAGAAAACGTATTTTTTCACTTGTATTCTGTGATTGGTGTTTATGAAACTGATAACTCAATATTTAGCAAAAATATTTTTACAGAAGTAGTTTTGTATAGGTTTGCGTGCTATTTCATATGCCTTATAACAAACTTTGATAACCTCGGTACATACCACCGATTCATAGTCTCTAGTGTTATCACTTTTATCTAAACACTGCTAAGTAATAAAGTCTTCAGCGTTGCTCTGTTACTTTTATACATGAAAGATTGAGCACAAACTATGTGCTATTTCCTGTTTCTCATATTAATAAGAATGGCTTCGGATGCTTTAATTAATAATTAAATAATTAAATATTTACTCTCAGTTCCACACCTAATCTCTCATAACACTAAACATGTACTGAAAGAGATTGCAGAGACGTGGCAACGATGTTTCCCCGAACAGCTATAAAGCACCCCGTTACTCACGCGTCATCATATTAATCTAGCCAAAAATAAGCTGCTGGATAACTGTAATCTCA
Organism: Metallyticus violacea; assembly: GCA_030762175.1. Taxonomy (NCBI): domain Eukaryota; kingdom Metazoa; phylum Arthropoda; class Insecta; order Mantodea; family Metallyticidae; genus Metallyticus; species Metallyticus violacea. The sequence goes on along the minus strand of CM060832.1, from coordinate 53,623,309 downwards.
ATTCCAGAAAAAGGTCATCAAGATTTGTTCCAATACACATATGTATTACATATGTGGGATCAGGGATATGCGTCCAATTTGATTTCTTTGTTCGTTACATTCATTTCACATTTATAGTTTATTTCTTAACTGGCATTACAGTTTAAAGAAAGAACATTTCAGTTGTTCTGTAATGTTCTTATTCCATAGTCCTAAAGAAACGAAAATATTATTTCTTGTTAAGATTAATTGGTTCAAACTGTCCATTTTTATTCAGTACATTTCTTATAGGAAGTCAAACGAGTATAAAAGAGATCAAATAGGGTTTATCATTATCAATGACATTAAATGCAGTTTTAATTATTTTTTTCATATCATCTATGTTTTTCGGAGTTGAGTAAAATACTATATTGCCATACTTCCCTCACATGATAAAATGGCATGTCCCAAGGTCTCCGATCAGCTCCGTCAATATCTTATTACAGGGCTGCAAAGTTTTAATCCATTTTGTTGCCCAATTAAAGAATGATACTAATAAACAAACTCTCAGCCAACATGTGGTTTGCGGCATCTGTAAATAATTTAAAATAATTGATCCTTAAAAAAATAAGATCCTATTAATACAATGATCGAAATTATTTCCCAAGCAGAAATGTCTTATGTAGGGACTTCTTTCAATTTGTACTTGCAACATGAAATTATTAATTAATAATATCAATTAAAAATAACAGAAACTAGGTCTATTGTCAGTACTGAAAATAAAAATAGTTTGGTGCCAAAGAGAGAAAGCAATTTATGACCGCCATGAACTAAAAACATTGAAAAGTTTATAAGGAGGTGTGTCAGTGCATTTGCAGTCCTTGGTAATAACTTCATAATTACTCCAGCAGCATTTTGTTCGAATGCAATATATAAAATCTCAGATATACACTGCAAAGAAACCGGACACAGAACAAGTAATAGGTTGCAGACACTGAAAAAAAAAAATTTAGTATAGAGTTGTAGTATTATTCATTTACTTCCATATATACAAAGAAACCGCCACGAATGGCCGAGGTCATTAAGGCGCGGATTCGTGAGCGGGTGATCTGTGGTTCGATTCCCAGCAAGACCATCCTTCCTGACTAAGGCATTTTCTAGATTTTCCTCACTCCTCATAAATGGCAAGGTACCCGGCCGGGAAGGTACCCTAAACTTAGGCTATGAACGCTTTCTTACTTTAAAAAGAAATCCTTTCCCAGTTTATCATTTCATCTCATTTATCACCAGTGTCCATCGACTCTGATGCTTCAGTAGTAAAAACGGACGTTAAATATTATTTTAAAAAATTAAAAAGCTATAAGGGAATTGCATACTAATAAAAATAAGTTCAGTTAGCATTAAAAAGATACCTGAACACTCACTTTCTATACAGAGGAGGGTTTAATAAAATCAAAAAATAAGTGTACTTACTTTCATCCATTGAATTAATTCAGCGTTGCTAATATAGAAAATGTAAATACTTTATTTGCCATTTTGTAAAAATTCTAAATGTAAATAATTTAAGTTACTAAATAGTAAGTTTTTTTTTTTTTTTCATATGATGGCATTTTAATGTAAACGGTACAAAACAGTATCTCTGACAAATTTTTCACCATAGTTAAATTTTGTAAATATGAAGAGTTTGACAGTTTCGTCAAATATGTCGGTCCTGGTGGTGTAGTGCTTACCATACTTGCCTCCTAACCCCAAGATCGCGGGTTCGAACCCAGCCAGGACCGATGAATTTTTTCGGGGCGTAAAAATCCTAAGTATGGCTTCCTTCGGAAGGGAAGTAAAGCCGTGGGTCCCGTGTCGTACATTTACGGCACGATAAAGAACCTCAAGCCTGAAAGAGGGGCCTCTGAGCAAAATTTGTCGGCCGTTTCACGCCCTGAGTTGAATGGGACGCTGATGACCTGAGATGTTAAAGAGCGTCCATAAATAAACCAATAAAAAAATCGTCAAATATACACAATTTATTACGAAATTCACAGCCTAGAGTAGGGCTGACTCTTTTAGAGTTCCTAAGCTTATCACAGAATGCACAGTTTGAAGTGATGTGATATGATAAATTACATTCTATTTTGCATGCACTAAAGTATTTAGTATTTTATTCGGAGAGTTCCACAAAGTAAACCTTTTGCTTCATAAGTTACCTGTCTCAGTAAAAAAAAAAAATAAATAAATAAATAAATAAATAAAAAATAAATAAATAAATAAATAAATAAAAACACTTAATTTAATGGAAATGCTCTAAAATATTTTTTTATTATCACGCATACATAAGTGTGAAAATGTTTGCAGTTATGCACCTGATTTATGAAATTATTTAAACTGCTCCTATGTAGTAGTTTTCTTGCAAATACTGACTACAGCTAAATATGCAGTCCAGGTTATATATATCGATGTTCTGCACAGCAAATTTATATCCTGTTAGTTTCCTTTAATGTGATTTAGCTTCGATAGTTTGCCAGGTTGCATCAGCAAATCCATTACCACAAGTGTTGTAGTAGCCATCTTTTTAAAAGGTTTCCTAAGGTTTTCTTTGCAGGAGATTTTGAATTTTCCTTAGAGTCTGTCAAGTATGGCATACTTTTATGTTGTGCAGTTTTCTACTGCCCGTATATAAGTACTTTCCTTAACTCCAGAGTGTGTTTTAAAATATTGTCATATTATGTATGATCTCCATGTATCATTTCTAAAACAGCATAAAAGATACTAATCTTATTTGTTAATACCGAACAATAAACTTGAAAATAGACATTTTTCACATTTCATAACTAGCAGTGTATATCATTTAAGTCACTGTAAGAAATAATTAGCCATGACAGGGGAGAAAACAAATAAAATCAAAAGGAAAAGGAAAAGAGGGTGCTCTTGCCGAGGTTAGGCTTGTGAGAGAAATCCATTCATGCAGCTTAACCAATTACAAATCGAACCTGAGTCGGCAAGTTAATGTTGTAAACAACGGATCCTGAGCTTTTCCGTCAATAGTTATTGTTATTTAGAGAATGAGAAATATAACCAAAACAAATTAAACTTAGTTGTGAATCTCTATATGGTTCTCGTATTCATAGCTCCGCTTGATATTTACAGACATTAAGATTGATAGTGAAAACAGACATTAGTTTATTACAAATCTTTATATCGGTTAGGGCTTGCAACATACTTATTGTAAGGCTATTTGTAATTATTATTTATAATTATTATTAATTAATACATCTTGGGGAGCTTGTAGCACAATTTACCTGACTAAAAATAGAGAAAAACATTTCGAAATGTATCATGTAAATACCACATAATAACTAGGGATGAATTTCCATGCACTAAAATCGCTGAAATATGCATCATTTTTTGTCATTAGAACTTCACATACATATGTGTGTGTGCGTGTGTGTGTGTGTGTGTGTGTGTGTGTGTGGGCGCGCGCGCGCGCAACAAAATATGCAATTAAATCCAACTTTTGGAAACTTCATTTGCGCTGCCAATAAAGTTTTTAAATCCTAGACTCACCTAAGTTCCGTTTGGCTACATCTGTTTTATTACAATTGGTCATCCCCGGATGTTTTAGCTTTTTAAGTGTTCCCCCTTTGACATTACAGCATACGATCTTTCCAGAATTTCTTGTACTTTGCTCATCCGTTTATATCTGGAGTTTGTAGAAGTAACACTCTGAACTCTATCTATGCAAAATTCGTCAATATAACGAGGAACTGACGTTAATTTGATTAACATTTTCTTAAAGTACTACAGAAATGTCTTGAAAACTGAAATAATAAAAGGAAGATGAATGAAATGTATGAAACAAATATTAGCCTCCACTTCCGAGTTTTAGAGTCTTCCGAGCTACTGCGATTGATACAGCACAATTGGGATCAAAAGTGCACTACATTGTTACTATGATGGCAACAAGCAATCATATGGTGTAGCGAAAATTGATTGTCCAAATGTTTTAAATACCTGTCGTTAATGAGATGCTTTCATGATTTTTTTAGGTTTATTCACTCGTACTAAATGTCATTTGGTCGTAGTAAATGTTGGTAAAGCATTGAAATGTTTTGCAGTTATGGAGTGTTTGTCATTTTTTCTACAGCGAGCAGAAAACAAGCAGATTATTCTGTTTAACCGAAGTAATTATAATACTCGTATTTACAGTATATCGACCTTCGCAATTTTGTTTGATAAACTGATACGCATACAAAATTTAGTGTGTTTTTGAATCTTTTCAATAGTTTTATTGTAACATTACACGACAATTTTTACAGATTTCATTCGTTAAACACTTATATTGTATATACTTTTAAATAGCTTAGGTAGAGCTGGATAAGTTGATTTCCACGTGAAAATATCAACTCCTAGGAGCACTCACACAAAGCATGTGAAAATAGGGAGACATTTTTACCGATACGCGAATATTCACCAAACAGTTTTCGAATAGAGTACTTTTTTGCGAAAACTTTGATGCTTCCTTGCGCTTATTGGAGTTGAATCACTTAGAAGCGTTTCTCAATATCAATTATTTCTTCCATGCATGACAATAAAGCACTGCTCCATCGGTCATTAACATTTCATTTTCAAATTTCTCTTGAAAACGACGTAGCTTCTCCCTTGCATTTGTTTTCGATTTAAGCGTTTTTGTTTAAAATACGGCAACAAATTGTCCTAAGAAGACTAAATTACATTTTCAAGTCGAATAATTCATCAAACCCCTGCACTGAAAACACTCAAAGAATATTGTATAAAATTTTGGATTGGAATTGCAAGAAAGGTTTATGTTTTTCTCCTCGCAGTTCTTAATTTCATGGAGTGATTCTCTTTGCTTTGAAAACAGAGGCTTGGATTACAGCGAACGTTTAAATTTTCTTCTTCTTGAAGCTCTTGCTTCGTCCAGCAAGAATCACGCTTGCTTAAGGTAAGACATTCAATGCCCTAGCGAATCAGATATTTTCCTTATACTGCACTTTAACCCAATTCATAGATGCTAGTTGTAATTTAATTTATAAAATCAGTCTATGAAAGGAACTAAATATTTTAAACTAACGTTAGCACGAGCATATGATTTTACCAAAGGTAAAAACATGGATTTACTTGAAAATCTGGTTGGTCACAATGATTACTATAAATGCTGGAAAGTCTAGTGACACTCGCCTTATATAATGTCATTATCACTTAGCAACGCATCACCTGAACCTCATTAAGTGGCATCATTACTTAAAGCCGTTAATATCTGATCTTCTTATGACCATAGGGCAAAACTTAAGTTACGAATATGTGGACTTCCAAACTGGTTCCACTTTCTTGACCAAGGTACAGCATTGCAATGCCAACAGTCTTGATGAGAGTCGTGAAGAAACTGCGCCAACGATAATTTTGGTTAAGATGTAACGGGATATTTCAGACACAACAGTCAAATCAATTTCTCTTTTTACTATAATCGTTTCTCTCATTCTAATTGTTTAACATCGGCAAAAAAGAAAACTACGCGTCCATATACAATATTGTTATGCTATTTTCTTATTTACCGCCAGCTATTTATAAGATATTTGTTCACGAATCTTGTCTGTACTACATACGGGGTAGTGTTCATGAACTGTTTAATTATACAAACCTTACGATAAGTCAATTGGTGTGTCAAGAGATAAGCGCACATCCCGTTAATGGACCTTTACAGTAAGATAAAAATAGCATATTTATTTCGGAGGTTTGCGCTCGACATTGAGAATTGTAAGTATGTGCATACACTTTGTACATCTGAGACATCTTATTAATTGTACACACTATTGATACCACTACCTGCAATGTTAAGATACAGTTTTATGTTTCTATAGTATAAGTAATCACCTTATCAAAAGTCAATGAAGAGGTTGCAGTTATAGGCAGCACAGAACTGCTTGATAGTGCACCATTAAGAGGTTTTATTCGTCGGAAGTACCTCTCCACTTTGCTTGCGCCATTTTCTAACTCCCCTCTCGATCCCTTAATTCCTTCTGCAGCCACCGTTTCTATCCCGCACACATCCTGACTCATCTGCCTCTCCCTTTTCATCCCCATAATTCCCTGGAAGAAAAAAGGGGCAAAAAAAGAAAAGAAAGGGAGAGAAATCCTTGTCGCTGTCTCGCTTACCCTACCCACTACCTGGCGCTAGTGTGTGTATGTTTATAAAAGGCGTCATCGTGTAGAAATAGTGCCGTTTTTCCGAGCGCATGCAGTCATGGGATTTTGGTCCACATAGCCGGAGGTGCTAGCGTTGTGTGACTGCACTGCTAAGCGTCATGCGCTTTTTCTGTGCGATTCTTTTATTTTCCTCTGAAGAGATTGAGGGAGTCAAGTGAGAGCAAATGGGTACTTTGTGCATTGATGAAGAAAAGCGCATTTCCTGCTTTCAGAAAGAGAATGAAATTGAAAAATAGATCTCTAGGTAAGAAAGCTTTCCAGAAGTTGATGAAAATGTCCATGTGAACAATACAGTACTTATAATGCTGGGAAGTTAATCAGGCAATTGACTCACTTCCAAGGGAAGGATCCCTGGGAGCGGAAAATTGCACTCCAGTTTTGCGCTTCTCTCACCAAGTGTCAAATTAAACAAAACAGAAAGAAGATGGACGCCACAGAAGCGCGACTGCGCACCACACGCCACCTTAATTTAATAATCCGAAATTTCAACAACCATGGGCAAGACCAAGGCATGGAAGCCGATGTTAAATAGCAAAAGAAAGACTATTACTTAAATTTATTATTATTCTGATTTCTTAATTATTTTTTCTGGAAAAAAGGCTTTAACCATGCGGTTTTATTGAAAAGAGCTAAAGATTAAGAACACAAAAATTCAAGGAATTTAAAAAAATTACATGGGAAAGACATGTTAAAGACGTTAAAAAAAAGAGGTAACAGGACAAAATTACCAGCCTTTTCATGTCCAAGTAACACCTTAGCATCACCATTTGATCAACAATACTTCTCACATCTGCAGGCGCTAGTCTAATTAAATTCAAATGGAACAAGATCTAAGTTTTAAGTTGATGATGATAAGAATTAATGTAAAGAAATTTAATATTTTTTACGTCTTTCTGCGTGAGGGGAAAAAAAACATCTTTCACAAAAGGAGTAAGAAAATCAATTAATAAAGGACATACATTTTGTGTATCTCTGCAATTTGCTGCATATCTTAAGAAAACAAAACTAATTTAGACCAGTTACTTTTAAAAAATTATTAATGATACATTCACTTCCAATATAAACAAACCATGTAGCAGATCTACAGTTTGACAATATTGCATACTGTTTTTTAATGTAAGTTTTTATGCTTTTTCAAACTCATGACTACAGGATATAACTTTGTAAAGCAAACAGTACATTGCTATTTTATAGATGCATCATACATATGTACTCTTTCGAATTGCCTCTGAGGAAACATACTGGGCTATTCAAAAAGAAGGAACAGATTTCAAACATTCCTTTCTTCTAAATTAAAAAAGGTATAACCATAATTTAAACCTTCCTAGACAGACAAAAGTTTAAAATTTGAACCGTCCAGGTAGAAGTTACAATCACGGCCGCATTGGCGTTGTTGCTTGTCATGTACGGTCGCATTGGCGCTGTTGCTTGCCATGTTGATTGTAGTAAAATGGCGAAACAACAGGAAAAAGTATTTTGTGTGCTGCAATTAGCAAAACTAGAGTCCATTATTGGAGCTCAACGTGCTTTTCGCCGTCAGTTTAACAAGCAACCCCTTGCGCATAAGCAGATTACCAGTGGCATCTAAAATTCGTAGAAGATGGTTGCATCCGCAAACAGAAAAGCGTGGACGTCCACGCACATCGAATGAAAATGTCGAATATATTCGTACAGTTTACGAAAGGAGCCCAAAAAAATCCATAGCACGAGCAAGCAAGGAACTAAACATTCCTCAATCAATGGTATGGCGAGTTCTGAAACACCGTCTGTACCTGAAACCGCGCAAACTGCAGTTATTGCAAGCATTGCATCCTGACGACCACAACAAAAGGCACGAATTTTGCATTAGCATGCTAGATGATATGGAAGACAATTTTTTTTTTTTTTCAATAATTCCACTTTTCATCTTTCCGGTAAAGTTAATCGGCATAACGTTAGAATTTGGGCAAGTGAAAATCCTATGTCAGTTATTGAACATGAAAGAGATTCACCGAAGATTAACGTCTTCTGTGCCATATCTGTAAACAAAGTTTATGTACCTTCCTTCTTAATGGAGAACACTGTGACAGGACTAACCTATCTTCACATGCTTCAAAGCTGGCTATTTCTTCAACTTGAAATGATTCAGATAACTTCAACTTGAAGATGATTCAGATAACTTCATCTTCATGCAAAATGGTGCTCCCCTCATTTCTCTAAGCACTCCGACGTTACCTGAATGACACTATTCCAGGACGTTGGATTGCAAGTGGAGGAGCAGAAGGTCAACTTCATCGCCGGTGGCCTCCCAGGTCTCCAGACCTCACTCATTGTAACGTTTATATGTGGGGTTACGTAAAAGATCGTGTTTTTATTCCTCCGATGCCTGACACTTTTGAAAGTCTGCGACATCGAATTGTTGAAGCTGTGAATTCGATAACTAGAGACCAGCTGATTCGCGCGTGGCAAGAAATAAACCCACGTTTTGATATTTGTCGTGTAACAAATGGTGCTCATTTTGAATGTATAAAAATTGAACTTTTCTCTTTCCAGGAACGTGGGAATTGTGTTTCTGTCTTTTGTAGTTTGGTAGAAATGAATGTTTGAAATCTGTTTCTTCTTTTTGAATATCCCTGTATATTATAGGCACCGAAATACGCAGCGATCCAATTAACTGTGAATCAGCTCGCGCTGCTTATCCACTGAGCGTGCACCGTTGACTGAAACAAAGTCATCATAGCTTCTAACTGTCAGTGTAGGTCTGATATTGATTGAGTTCCGTTTAGTTTTTAGGAATGGTGTGTATGAAGTGCATTGGGTAAGTCTATATTTTCTACTGCACAACGTGTATTTATTTATGATTCATAAGTCAAGTAAAGAAAGATTCTCGGGTGTGATGTTCCAGGCCGTACAACAATCCATAATCTTTATAATACATTTCAGATCACGGATAGTGTTCAGTCTAATAAAGCTAATAGACTGCTTTGGGGTTCTCAATGAAGAAATATTAGATGCAATAGATTATCATTTGAAAATTTTCCCTACAATTTACTTAGACATATTTAAAAAAAAAAACAGGCATTTCTTGTGGCTCTGTGCAAAGAGCTACTAAATTGTTCAAGTAACAACATTATACCACGACTGTACCATTAGTAAATACAAAGTTGCCCCCTTTCATATTTTTAGATAATTAACTGACATTGATTGTGATTTCGATTGTTTTCCACAAGACTCTGTCACAGCTCGTGTAAGAATATTTCGATGAGAGAAATTGAAAGAGGTTCTTAATGATATAGTTATTATTTCTGAGATAAATTAAAAAATACCGTATAGTAAAATATCTGCCAGTAAACGGTCAGCATTTTGTACCTTAAACTATAACGAGTAATGAATATTTTTTAAAGAGATGCCAAAAATGTAAGCAAACGTTTCAGCACCTTCTTTATAAAGCTGATAAATAAAACCTTTTAAAGCAGTTAAGTAAACTGTTGTAAGGTTGTGCCAGCGTTATTCTACGATACCCCCACAGACAGTAATGAACGCCCCTCTCGCCTATAGGCAATTTGCTTCAAAGTTTAAAGCCCGCATCAAAATCAAAATTCCCAGTTATCTGTGTACAACTAAATGTAAAGGAGTTATCTTGAACTGAAGACTACAAATGCGTGATAGACATGTTTAATCTTGTTTCTGACATATTTATTCAGCAGTTATTGTCAATAAAAGAACAAATATGCAGCTATCTTATTGTTGCTATACTTTATCCTTATTTTCATCACTGGTTCGATTCGAAAATGTTGCATTGGGAGTTACATTTTCGCGTAATGCAAGACAGAAAAACTACACTTGACTCGTGTGCCATGTGCTGATGTAGTTTGCCGCTAGGCGCAGAAATTTTAGAGAGAAAAATGAAGCAAAGAGTAAACTTTTTTAGACTTTTCTCAATAGTATGAAGATGGACGTGTTCTGATTTTGAAACTTGAGCGAAGTGATCCATCACGAAGTCGGGCAACTGTGTGGTTTGGGGGGAGAGCTATCGGCCGCACAAGACGAGTTCGGAATGTTAATGACGATGGAAATCAAGAGTGAGATATCCAGAGAATATCAACCCTTCAATACTAGTGCTCTTCAGTTGGTAAGTTGTATAGTACACCAAACGACATGGAATGTGAAACATGCTCATTTCTCAGCGTAGTTACGTAAGAAAAAATATACGTTTGATATAACAGGGTGTATGCACGTTGATGCTCTTATTTGTTTTGAGTCTATAGTCATAAACAAGTCTTTATAGTCCTTGAAAATTCTACTTTGACGTTATATCTAGAATCCAGTTCTGCAGAATAGATGAGAAGGGATGTTATGAAGTGTAGTTCATCATAAAACAACAGTCTTTTAAACTTTGGGGGTAGGTTTGGCTTAGTATGCCTATGTTACCCTCTGTTCATTTAATACGTCCATCAAAATTCGAACTAATCTCATCATTGCTGAAATGGTTGAATTTATTTTCAATATGAATAGGGAAAGTTTCCATTTTCTCTTCATACTCTCTTGTTTAGCTTTAGGATAAAAAATATCAGCCCAAATTTCATAGGATATGTTGCAGCAACTATTATTTTCATCTGATTGTCAACATTGTAATCTCTAGTTCAGTGCATAAATTTGTTTCTATACCGCCCAAGGACAAGTGCCAAGTCTCTGTTGTGGCCTTCATTGTGGCCTGATAACTATAATATGACGACCCTTGTAACATTTTACTAATACATTTGTAATGTATTAGACCATACTTTTTGGAACAGGGCCCTTGTCTATCTATCTCAACTTTGGGCATTGTTTTAATTCTTTCCACTTTTACAGTCGTTCACTATACTTTCTACATAGCGAAAATGTATGGTTACGTTTTAAGTTTTAACAAAAAGTGGAGAAGAAAAAACATTTTTGGAACAAACTTTTTATTGCTTTTTTGTTTGACATTCGGGAACGAAAAGAATCCGTTAGGCGACAAATCAGATGAATATGGGCAATGTGATATTAATTCGATGTTTTTTTCCTGCAAATAATCAATTATTTGACTTCTTGTGTAAGAGCTGGCATTGTCATAATGAAGAATGATGCAACGTTTTCTGTTGTTTTTCCTGATTTCGTCGATGACTTTTGGCAAACAAATTGTTATATAGCATTCAGCATTAACTAACTGTTCTTCGACCCTCTGGAGGAATGGTTGCGACGTTCATCTTGGAACACCCATACAGTGGATTGTTGCTTAGTTTCCGGTTAATATATCCCAAGTTTCTTCATCTGTCATGATGTTGTGTACGGATTTTTGCAGTTCCTCGATGGGATTTTTTCAGCGGTGTTACACACCGTGTAACAAGAGTTTTTTTCGAATGTACTGCAGACCTTTAATTACTTACTTCACTTTACTTACTAAAATCTAAAAAATCATCCAACGCAAACCTTCACGTGAAATTTCCATTTTTTTTTCACAAAATTTATTTAAACGCTGACTGTAAAGAAACTACTGGGTGAATTTCTAAGCTGCACCTGTTTTCACAATAACAAATGTCAATTGTTACGAAAATAGTAATGGCATATCTCAATAGCACCACCTAATGGGGGTTTGTAAAAACTTAAAAGGTAACCCTCGTATAGGCTCATTGATTGTGGTTTTGCATGTCGGCGGAGATTCTTGTGATATTCTTAGTTTTTCATAATTCTATTTTGACAATATCATCAGTCGTACTGCCTCCAAAACAACCGCAGACCATCACTGAGTCCCCTCCATGCTTCACCGTATTATATCCTGAAGTGCTAAGCGTTTTTCTTTCAAACGTAAAATAAACTTGCGACTTTTTGTGGCAAATAGCTCAACCTTTGATTCATTAGCACAAAATACATTCTATCACTGGTTAACAGTTGAATTTTCCTGTTGTTTTGTTCATTGTAATGTTTTCTTCTTATTGGAGCCTTCAGTAACGGTTACTTTGCTCTGCATCCTGAAGTTGTCTCTACTCTTGAGACGCTCACTGGTTCATCCCACAACTGGCAGCATGGGCGCTGTTTTGGAGCGATCGCGACTACTACACAGTACCAACAATCCGTCTTCACTTTTCAAAGTCAACTTGTATTTTATTGGATTGTTATGGACGTAGAAGACATTTAGGTCACTTCAGCCTTCCCAATAGGGGCACCTTCTGGAGGAAGGAATGAGGTAATGAAGATACCGGGCGATGAAGATCAAGATGTGGTGAGGCGTGAACATCGACAGATGGAACACGTCGACTACTTTAGAAGGGTCGTTTCCATGCCAGACGCCGGGGCGGGAGTTTGTCCATGCGCAAGTCACTGTCATGCCGCACACACTACATTTCCTTTCAATCTTGTAACAAAACCAACAGAATGAAAAACGAAAAAATATACGGTAATAAATATCTACTTAAGCATTCCTCTAAGTGACCAGAGGAACCCGGAAACCGGAAAAACTGTTAGGATGGCTGGGCCCAAGGTATCTGAACCCGGAACCTCCCGAATGTGAGTCACAAGCTTTACCTCCTGAGCTACCCCGCTTGTGAAATCACCTTACGAAGACGATTCTTGTTACTATGAATAGTCATATATCTCTTCAAAGAAATTTTTACTTGTTTAATTTAAGGACGCTGTTTCAAATCTCAAGTCATCAGCGTCCCATTCAATTTAGGGTGTGAAACGGCCGATAAATCTTGCTCGGAGGGCTCTTCTTTCAGGCTTGAGATTCTTTTATATGCCGTAAACCTACTTCCCTTGGAAGGAAGCCATACTCAAGATTTTTACACCCGAAAAAATCCATCGATCGAACCCGCGATCTTGGGCTACGAGACAAGCAAGTATGGTTACCACTAGACCACCAGGACCGACTCTCTTCAAAGGAAACATGCTCTTATTTTACTATGATTTACTTTGTGTAAGCGAACAATAACAGCTCGCTATTCTGTCGAAAGCTCTTTTCTTTCACCCGTTTCTACCAAAATGTCAACCATGAAACACTAACCTGCTTTTGACTATCTAAACGTATGGTTCGTTTTAAAAGTACATCTTTCACAATAGAAAGGTACATTATGCTATGTACTGGATTAACATTTCTATGGATTTTTATGTTAAATGTCTAATCTGTATTTGACTTGTTATCTAAGGAAACAAAGGGTGTTTCGCAATATGAATTTGAAATATATGAACTCCAAAGCTCTTTCCAGAAAATAAATAAATTTGCTTGGGAATGGTGACATCTTTAAACCTTGTGTGGGATTGTTGGTTGCAATAAAACAACGTTAAAACTGGGATATTGAGCGCATGTTTAAAGTGACAAAAACATCGTATACAACTTACGATTAACAAACCGTCAGTTGCCTGTTGTAATTTGCTATACATTTCTGAGTCGCCTTGTCGAGATTCCGACAAAACAGCGTCGTCCACACGAGTGTAATGTAATCAGAATCGCTGGCTGCCGCTGCCTTTTACAAGGGGACGACGATGATTGAATGTGGAACCTGACGTGCAGGGGACGCTGTGGTTTCGCTGGGTTCGGCTCCCTCTCCCTGCCCGGGGGGTACGAATTGAATCCCAATGAAATTAACCGGTGGGTGGGTTTCTGAAGGTCCCAAGAATCTCTACTAGGGACATTTCTTTCCTTTTTTGTCCGCTTCTTTTCCGTCCCCCCCCCCCCTCTGTCCAAGCGGTAGAAATCCTTTCATTGGATTCATTTGGTTAATGAAGTAATTGTGCTAAGAAATAAACCATCTTGCAACTACAGAGTATTTTACAATTTTCTGTATCTAAGGCTTATGAAAATTTCATGAATCGTGTGTAGTTGCAAGAACTTTTTATAATTGGCAATCTTTGCATTGCAAAGCAGAATAATTCTTTATTTTTTGTCTCACTCGACAAATTTACATTCACGCGGGCTGTTCTAAAGTTTGCATATCTTTGAAATCACCAAGATTCTTTAAGAAACAAGGATGTCATTAAGAGATATGTCAAGATCATTTATGACTACATATTTTCTTTCCTCTAAAAATAAAATTAATATTATTTTCTTCAATTTTTATTGAAACTCCTGGTATTTGGGGGGGGGGGGGTAGCTACTATCACAGAAATAACATCAAAATAATACAAATAATAAAAAATTAAAAGTTAAAAGTTGTGCAATCCTGGCGTTTTAAAGGCTATGTCATATACACTGTCCCTTTGTCATATCCAGTTCAACTTTGTGAGCCCTTTGGGACTATTCTACCTGCATAGAGATGGTCACTCTGGATTTACGCCATGAAGCAAGGAATTCAAATCCCGATCTTATGGGGTAGATTTTCAATTTAAGATAAATATACGGAAGTCACTAATTAATTACCAATAAGGAAGACAAGCACAAAGTTTCTACGCTTGTAATGCACAAACCTTAATGTTTATGCAAAATTACTGTTAACGCCCGTTTTGCTAGATAAAACTAATTCTTTTTCACTGGACTAATATAAATTTAACTGAAATGAAATACTTTGCCACTGAATGAAGTTTTACTCCCTGCAGACGCACTAATGCACTGGCAAAAAAACGGGCAGAATCACGTATTTAAAGAATTGTGTTTCACATAAAGTAATTTACAAATGAAGTGAATTCACTAAAACGCATCAGGGCGAGAGATAAAGGAACTGACCGCTTTAACATATTATTACTAAATAATATAATATCATTATACACACATGGAATCACATTTTCAGTGCCTAAATCTTTAAATCATCTGTTATATCGAATGACTGCAGACATATCATATAAGCATTGGAAAGAATTGCACACAAACAGATCATGGGATATTTAAGCGCACATCAGTCAGGTTTTATATCTGGACATAACACCGACACTGCTTTGTTGAAAGTTACTGAAGACCTACGAGAGACTGAACAAACAACTTACAATATTAACGCTACTTGACATAAACAAAGCTTTTGACTCCGTAGACTTTATTAATTAAGTTAACTTAGAGCATTAAATTTATCAGAACCTGTGGCCTTATAGTTCAGCTCGCACCTTCATAATCGCCACCAATTCATTTTATCTTGATGCAGTTCTTCCTCCTGGTGATTCATACAGGATTCTTTTCTTAAATTATAAAAATAATATTTCACATTCACTAAACACTGCAGACATCACCTCTACGGCGACGATCTACAAATCTACATTCAATGTCATACGGCTGTACCTGCCAAGAGTTCTAGCAAACTCAACAAAGACCTGTATCATGGACAGAAAAATTTGAACTTAAACTGAATCCATGAGAGTCGCAGTCAATTGTGTTGGGTCATGGGCGTTTGTTATATATTGTAAAAATACGAAAATTATCTCCAGTAAAAAGTTACAATTGTATAATCTCCTTTATTGAGCCAGTAAAAACCTAGGGATCCAAATCGATAGAATCCTAAATTAGAATATTCACGCTGTAGAACGCGCAAGAAAATATTTTGAATTACAGGCGTTAAAAAAACTTATCAATGTCCTTTCGTTTTCTCTGCATTTTTTTTTTTTTGGTAAAAACGCGTTTAATACCTCATTTCGATTACTGCGACTTTTGTTTACTTAACTCAGTGCCGATTAACCCAGAAACTTCAGGCTAACATTAATTTATTCGAACATACCTCTGGAATTATTATTCTGCCTACGTTTTAAGAAACGAATAATTCTCCATTTTCTCACCTTACCTTACCATAATTCTTCTCACCTCCACCCCGAGTTCGTTAAGACCCGGAATCGTTAGCGGGAGGTCTGGGGTTAGAATCCGTCCAGGACCGTCCTTCTTGGCAGGTTTTTTATAGGTTTTCCTCAGTCCTCATAAATGGCAAATGCCGAGAGGTGCCCTAAACTTAGGCCTGGAACATTTCCTTCCTTAAAAAATCCTTTCCAAATATATCATTTCATCTCATGTATCATCAGTGTTAACCACCTGTGGTGCCTCAGTAGTAAAAACGGGCGTTAAACACTACTCAAAAAAATTAAAACTAATTCAAGAAGCATTTAACCATTGATACTTTATAAATTAAACCTTGGCTATAGCTTATTTTTAGGCAACTTTCAGTTTATTTTGTTAATTATAATTATCGGTTTTTTTAATGGTGAGGATACTTAAAATTACTATGCAATGGATTTACTTATAAATTGTTCGCTATGAACATTCATCAGCATTATTTTATTACTTTGTGTAACAAGTACTGTAAGTATATCGGTCGTGCGGAAGATAAGATCTAATGAGCTTAGCATTACCAGTTTAACTAAATTATTAATCTAATCTAAATATATGTACATTCATCCTGATAGAAAGAAGGTTCGGGAATTGTTCCCAACTAAGAACGTTCTTGAAAGCGTACAAATGAATACATTTTTGTGTATAGAGCCTATGGACAGAGCGAAGCTTCCTGGCCTAATCAATATATCGTCCGTAAAACGTTAGGGTACCTTGTGTATATGGCTAACATTTGTAGTCCCGTACTTTAGTTAAGTAATGCAGAGACTATTTGCCCCCGAGAACCCATCTCTTGAATATCTTAAGACTGAACTGGCCTTAGCGTAAGATGTTTACGGCGGTCGTGCATTTTATTACCTGAATCACATAGGTCGTTTGGATCGAAAGGTACAGGACATTTGGGATGTTATTTTCTTACCTGAATCATTGAGTAACAAGCTTTTAGCTGTTGTACTGCAACTGCGCTTAGTATTCGACACAAAACATTCAGAACACAACAGTATCTAGAAGAAACAAAAACACGGCACCTATGTAGGAAATAATAAAAACAAGTGGCTTTGTCTGTAGGAGACGGAAGCACTGTTGCTGGTGTGCTATCATCACGCGACGCTACATTTGTTTTTTTTTTTTTTTTCCAAACGTGAGCTTTGGGAGCCTTGGAGCATATTGATATGTGGCCAGGTTACTAAAGTTGGTGCTGAACTACTCGTATAGGCCTAAAATATTAACTCATGCCCACAATTGTGTTAAAACGGCTTACGAATATTGTAATTTTAATTATACTCTGTGTGTATAACTATACAGTGAAGTTATTTGAGTTCCGGGCCGGTAAAGTACGGCTGCGCCCTGAGAGAAGCCGGCCATCTGGGCCGCATAATGTATATGCAGATAGCAGCATGAAGTTTGTTTGACGGAGCCTTTGTC
This sequence comes from Metallyticus violacea, assembly GCA_030762175.1. Lineage (NCBI taxonomy): Eukaryota > Metazoa > Arthropoda > Insecta > Mantodea > Metallyticidae > Metallyticus > Metallyticus violacea. Next base: position 53,605,977 of record CM060832.1, on the reverse strand, counting down.
AGAAGGTCGTGTTACTTGATAATTTTATGATGTAAATTTTGTGCAAATCGTTCTTCGTCAGTTATGCCACTACAAAAACAAAGTCCTGAAGAACGATATATATGTGGAAAAGGATTGCTACGAAGTGGTAAGACGATCCGTAAGAAAATATCCTGGCATTGGTGTTCCAGATACAGAAACAGTACGCCAACTTTTTAAAAGGTTACAAGAAACATTATCTCTCAATGATAAGAAACGTATTCCGAACTCCCGTGTCCTTACGAAAGAAATGTTAAATAAAATACACACATTTACCACGCAGATACCTGCAATGTATTGCCGCTGAGGGGCATCTTTTTAAAAATATGCTATAATACTGGATAGTGCTTATTATTATCAGTTTTAAATGTAATGCAATTATGTGCTTTCAGTAAAAATGTAAATACTAAAATAAAAATACTAACTTTACGCGCGGTGATTATCTCAGGTGGCCCGCAACTCAAATAACCTCACTGCATAATAACTGTTGTGCTCTGTTCTGTATGTCCTGCGTACTGAGTATCATAAACCTTGGAACTCTCCCACCCTACGTTTATGACTTATTTCAAATCTCAAGTTAGAAAAAGGATTGTTTCATGCCTCTGCACGCATTACCGCGAATGTGGCAATAGTCCGCAAAATATGGGAATCTACAAAATTTTGTATAAAGTGTTTATGATGGAATTTGTCGTAGTAATATTGTGAAAACTAGGCTGTCAGCATTAACAACTGGAACGGGGGGTGGGGGTGTTGTTTACGGGGATTCTTTTATGGATATCTTTAAATGCTTAATTAATTAGATAATTAAGATGATGCTCTTATAGTTGCCGGCTCTTTTAAGTCTGGAGTTCGATATTTATTATTTCTCTGGTTCCAAAGCAGAGGATAGGAATCTTGGGGGAATATGAAACGTTTTTAGTGACTTACATTAGGAAAGGAAGGGGATTATTTACTGGAATAATACAATTCTGGGCTCAAGTTGAAGTTTTAATTTATTGGACTATTGAAGGCTTTAGGACATGTAGGGCGTTCGTTGGTTGATAAGTCTGGTTTTATATTTCTGTATAGTTGCCCTCAGGCTTAAGTTCACTGTTTTCACTTGAAGATCTGTTCACCTGACTGAACCGCTCAGTAACAAATTCATACGTGACTGTCACCTATAATTTTACTGTAATAACACTCATCACTTCGATGTAAGGGTTTTACTAACTTTAACACTGATTTAATGAGACTCGTATATTATCTTAATGACGACGTATTTCTCTCACTGAATTTAGTGTGATATCTTTCAACTATTTACTGCCTTGCTAATATCACTGTACTGTACTATACTGTCATGTTCTGTACTCTCCTGCGATGTGTTTTCTGTGCCTGTTCCTTCAAAAATTTACTTCTTATACTTGATATAAAATCTATTATGGAATTCGCTCCTTCCTCGCGAACTTTTATTTCTTCAGATATTCTAGAACTCGACTCAACTCTAAATTTTCAATTGGCTATTACATCATATCTTTAATATTGCGTGTTTATTCTCATTCGTGCAATTTTGTAGGGTGTTTATTGATTGAAGTCTTTCTTCCCCGTAACCTGTTTCATCTTTCCATACTTGAAATACGTTCAACTAAGTCTTTGCGATAAAGCACGCTTCGGCCATATGTAAACGGCATGCCTTTGAATCTGACTGACACAGTAACCCTTTTTTGATTTCATATGACTCGCTGTACCTCCTAAGGGCAATAATACCTATTAGCAATCTGCTTCATCCCAGATACTTTCCAAAGCTACAATTCCCAAGTTTGGTGTTTTCTTTTATGGCGCCAGTTTTCTCATGCGGCATGTGTTTTGGATATGACAAGACTGTTATCCATTTATACCATAATTAATTCTTGCTCTTCCATGTCGAGGCAATAAAAATATTTGCGGCCCGGTGGCGGTAATCCTGTATGGATAGCTGACAAAAAGAAGGGGTACAGCATTAACAAAGGAGTGAACATATTGTTATAATGATTTGATCTTCGCCTCAGAGATTACCAGTAGCAACGGAAGACCGACATGTCCTTTGTTATACTTTTTGCCTTTCTTCACAGAAATGAAACGTTATATACTCATATACATAGACGAACAATTATAATATTAAAATATTGATCATAATGGTAATATTGATAGCATGTATTATATCATTCTTGATCTTGTTGATAGTATTTGAAATCAATTTCAATTATTATTAGAATAGGGATTCTTGAGACAACAATTCCTGCTTCACAATACATAAATAAACTGATACTCGTTCAATGTAATAAAACAATTAGCAAATAAATGTTTTCACATTCACTTCTGTACATTGTAATGTTAACGTAAACAAAACACAAATAAACTGACTTACAATAACCTCTATATATGTAATATTTTAAAACAATACACAAATAAATTAAATTATTTAACTATAATTTTGTAACATTGACGTAAAAAGACGTTCCAGTTTCACAAATGTTCGAACTTTTCTAAATTAACAGTTAAAACTATTTTGTAAATGTTATGGATGAAAATGAAGTAATTTAATCGACCTGGGTTCAGTTTACTTGTACTGCTGGTTATTAAGAGAACTGCTTTACTAAAAGTTTACTCACCAGCACAACTAGTCGCGGAACAAACTTTTTTAGCAATCTATCCTAATGACAGAAATTCACTTTCATATTTCCAGTACTTTAATAAATGACATTTTTCAGAAAGAGCTAGCAAGACAGTTGAACACGTTTATCTTGCTTTTCGTTTTTATCATCACGGTTGCATTGTTCAGTGTGAAGATAAATCTATTGTACGTGAAACAATTTCATATTTTGAATGTTGCTACTTTGTGTAAAGCTCCAAAAACAAACTTATCATGGAAGTGTTTAACTCTTTACACAATTCTTCTGATTTTCTCTTGGTATATTTAGTAGCGATACATGTTTTTTAAGCTTGTAGAACTAGACTGCCACAATTGGATAATCGGTTCCTTTTTCGCCCTCCAGCGTGTTTGCATGCTTGAAGGATGCCAGAAATTGGATTTCGTTTCTCTTCAGTCATTATCGAAGCTGTGCTATATTTAATTAATACGCCAGCTCCTTGGCCAGTTTGGCAGTTCACTTAATTGTGTACATTACATTACTGTTCCATCATGTAGACATTTCTTGTTTGAGTATTTTGTTCAAACTAGCACTGTGATCACTTCTTTTCATGTACCTTAAATGAATGCTTTTTGCTGCATTTATTGTTTTGTAGAATCTGAGACCTCCTGCCGCGAACATTTCCGCCATTGCAAGTACAATACTTAAATAATGTACGATGCAAAAATAACTCATGTTTCTTTAAGGTCTGTTTAATGTTCTCTTCTTTGTCGGTTAGAAACACCGTGAGCTTTACTGACGAAGGCTTCAGACTGTCAACTACAGGGTGAACTATCCTTCGCGCTCCGGTATCGCGGCGTACGGTCAGCCGGCGAAGCTTGCTGCTGTGTCGGCGGTGTAGGTAACAAGAAGTCCGCAGGAAATATAGTTATTCGTAACACACAACATAAATACTTAAAATGAAAGTAAATTACTCACGTATATTAAGCAAGGAGATGCTGGAACGGCCTCCCTTCGTTGTTCAAGCATTTCTGACATCTGCTTAGGAAATTGCCCATTACGCTCTGCAGTTCCCTCTGAGAAATGGCAGCATTTCTTGGCGAATTTTAATTCTAAGTTCATTTAAAGTGTGTGGATCTGTTTTATATATTTTCTCTTTTTATGCCCCCCAGAGTTAAAAATCGCTGAGGGTTAAATAGGAGGAACGAGGGGGCCATATGTTGTTAGTGATAACTCTATCTTGAAACGCGTCATAAATTTCCTGTAATTAGAATACCTGTATTGCCCCATTTCACTAGATACATTTTCACTCAATACACTGTATTGCTTCGCCTAACAAACACGTGCTACTTGCGCAAGGTTTCAACTCACACTGAAGCCTCGGGCAGCGGAGGGGAAATGTGCTCCCCGCCTCCGCCGATATAGCGCTGCCGGTCAGTCCCGCGGTTGCGTCAAGCATTGCTCACCCATATTTGCAACAGCACGCAAGAACTCGCAAACTGCAGCCAACTAACAAACATCTGCTGCTTGGATCAAGCTATCGCAATACGAATATGTTGCATAGGACATTTTGCAACAGTTAGACAATAACCTTGATTACACAACAGAACGTGTTGTAACTACACTTTTTAACATTCCAATGTATATAATTGAATAAATATACACAGCTTACCAATGTATTTCTGCTTTAGCAAAGTACATTTCCGAAATTGTTTACCATCTCCAGGATTCCTTTTACTTCTTTTAGTGAATTCTTAAAGAGCTGCGGTTATACCCGCATTGCTGTACCCTCATTCATCGTACTTTTTGTACCTAATAAGTCCGATCGACAGGGATTTCAAGAAATTTTTCAAAAATATTTCCCATGGGTACAACCGTAGTTCCTTAGGAATTCACTAAAAGAAGAAAGAATCCTGGAAATGGTAAGCAATTTCGGAAACGTACTATTGCTATTGTTAAAGCAGAAAGAAATTGGTAAACTGTGTATATTTACTCAATTACATTATTTATGACGTTGAATTAAAAGTGTAGTAATATCATGTTCTGTTATGCTGTCAAGTTACTCGTCCAACAGTTGCGAAATGGCATATGCAACATATTCGCATTGCGATAACTTGATCCAAGCGGTAGATATTTGTTAGATGCCTGCTGTTGTTTGCAAGATTTTGCACGCGCTTGCAAAAGTTGACCGTCTGAAAGAAAGTCAGTAAAGCTCACGATGTTTCCAACCGTCAAAGAAGCGAGCATTAAAGAGGCCATAAAGAAACATAAGGGCTATGTTTGCATCGTACAATATTGGGTCTGAAAACATGTTTCGTCGTGGTAAACACTAAAGGTTCGAAGCTGATTAATGTGTATAGGCGCGGCACTATTTATGTAGACTTTAAGGTGACTCGACGCTTATTTAGCACCCAGAAACTGAGTCCATGCTGTTAATGTATACATACATCCAGCACATTGCGGGATTAAGGGAGTGATCTAACACATACCTTTGCAAGAAACAGCACTACAATACATCAGATGAGAAAGGCAAGCACATCCTTTGCAACAGTAAAACGACTTTTTGGACAGTGTTTAACGACCGTTTTTACTACTGGAGCATCACAGGCGGTGGAAGCTGATGATATATAATACGAAGTGATAAATTGGAAAAGGAAGCATTCAAAGTTTAGGTATTTCCCGGCATTTTCCATTTATGAGGACAGAGTAAAGCCTGGAAAAAGCCTCAGTCAGGGAGTACGATCCTGTCGAGATTCGAACCCCAGACCTCCAGCTCACGAGTTCCTGCCTTAACGACCTCGGTTATCTGTGTAAACTCCTAATTATACAAAACAGCAGTTGCAGCCTTTAGGTTCTTTATAAATCATGGCTGTTTGGCTAGCCACTTAATGCAAACTAAGAATTCAATCTTCGGGAAGAGAGATGGTTCAGACCACCTGAAGACATTGTTTACATAGAATACTATAGTACAGAAGCAATGGAAACTAAGGATGTTAATGATTCCATTGTCAGATGCAAGACATTAAACAACAATATTTAGTATGGAAAACTGATTTCCCTCTGCAAATGTACGAGCAATTCTTGTAAGGATTCCTTTCAAAATAGCACATTTTTGCGATTATTTACGTCACACATAAAATCATACACCTTTTCAAAATGTATTCTTTTATCAATTACTTTGGGCCTCGTTTTGCAATTCCACTGCCTTTGGACAATGCTTTTGTTTAATTGGACCTCGAACTAATGAACTTATTTCTGACAAAATAATCATAAGCGCTAGAAACCTTTAGAGACTAAGAGTATCTGTAATTTTCCTTCTCGTTTCACCACTGGTCGAGGATTTCTCGTTTCCTTGAATACCTGAAACTTCATGCTTCCCCTCTGTTTCCCAAGCCCCTACACATTTTAACGTTGGCTGACGATATTGTCGCGACCCCCTGCTAGCCATTTGCCAAAAATATCATTCTATAACTTATTTAACCAACTGCGGTCGGACTAAGGGTGTAGCTGCAACACTAATCTAAAAACATCTTAATCATCAACACTAAAAACTGAATCAAATTAGGAAAATGTCAACACTAGGTAAGCCCTGAACACACAAACATTATTTAATCCATAGGCCACCTGTGTTTATAAAAAATAAATATTACATTCACAATGGACACCAACCAAGATAGCTACCCCAGAGCAGTCGATGACACGTCCTCTCTCAGCTCACACGCTCGACTCTCGAAATCCCTTAAAGAACGCTATCTAGTCCATATGTTGCACATGCTCAGATCCTAATTTTTTGTCACTTCTGCTTCTTAACGAATATAATGCTACACTTCCCCCTATATGCCACATGTGAAAGTTTTGTAAAATCTCAGATATATTAGAGAATTGATCTACAATCTAATGCATAGAACATGCTTCTATTTGTATAAAAGGCCGTCATTATATTTTTAAAATTACCATAATCTTTTTGCACCAGACTACGTTCATCAGAAAAAGTAACTGTGCTAACATTGGTCTCTGCCAGTACATCACGTGTCATCCCATTATTCATTACATAGGAAGGCAATTCAATGAAAAATAGCCATACTTTTGTTTGACAACATATCTTTACTCATTCTCATAACTGTGTTGACCTTTCTCAAAGTAGTCCCCATTGGATGCAATGCACTTTCAAAACGACCCGCAGCCTTCACCACTGCTTCTGATGATGGAAAATGCCTCCCATGAAGGTGTTTCTTTAATTTATGGAAAAGAGAAAAGTTACACGGGGCTAAATCTGAACTATAGGGACGGGTGAGGTATTCAGCAACAATATTTGCGGCGATGCATTAAGGGGTGTAGCATCTAACACACACTTTTGCGTCTGATATGGCCTTGCAGGGTTTTCAGGAAAGCGTAAGTACATGTTGCTAAAATGTTCCTTGAATGTACAAAAATGAGATCACCATAACTGTATAAAATACGACCATTCTCGGTAATCAAACGCTGAACTCTTAGTCTCCAAGAAGTATTTAGTTCACTTGTTTTCTCTTGGCTTTTGGTGGGCGATTCAACAAGAAAACTAATAAAATAGTAACGATTCTGGCAAAAAAGCGACGGCTGTGCCACACTTCACAGAGAAAGAGTTAGCACATGTTCCCAGAAGCACAGATGCTGCTGAATAATGCAGTGTTCCATTGCAAGAGGAAATCCGGCCTGGGGCGCTGCGGCTTTCATTCTGTCAATATGACCTCTCAAATTATGTTTGTACAACTTATAGAGCGTTCCAGCGCAGCCCTTGGTCATTCCACTCAGAAACTGGTCCAGTTTTTAACTCTTCGCAGATCGAAACTGGCAAGGCCGCGTGGTCAGAGCAACACTAACTAGGAGAGGGATATGATAACGGGTTGAATATTGCATTATACAGAATGATGTATCCAATTAACTGGCGCACTGTGTAGAGTAGTGAAATATTTGATGAAGGAGAAGGTAATTGCATGCAGGTTGGGGAATGCCCTCTCGCCTCTTCTTGGGGTGTGGCTAGTTTTATTAGAAATTCTTTTGCTTCCACAAAACACGTGGGGTAGCTAGGGCTAACCTTGTAATCTCCACGCGGTACTTCAAAAGGCAGGCAGGCATGTGCATATGCTTGCCACGTCGAAATGAGAAGCCACAATGCTAGTCGTAATTATGTATAAATAAAAGGACTCGTATACTTTATTTAATAGTATTTCAGTTTCATGCTGGAACTGCAAAAAGTCGTTGTTTTGATAACACTAGCGCATCCATGAGATAACGTTATCGCACAGAATTAGTCACATATCCTTCGAAGAGGTTCATCAGGAGCTGGACATACTTTCGTTAGGCAATCCATATAACAAAAATCGCATGTATTATTGTACTTTATATGTGTAGTATGTGTACATTCAGGTTGTGCTCTTTAGATAAACACACAAGCACGTAACAAAACCAACATGTCAGTGTCGCATTGATTTTAATTCACAATTCATTTAACAAAGCGCATCAATCCAACCAAATGGGCGTTTTTGGAAGAAATAGAAAGGATTCTCCTGTTTTAATCACGCATAAATGACTTGAGTCGCGAAAAGAGAATTTATTCGTTGTCGTTCTTTTCATCCCCTCCCCCCACAGAAAGAAATATGGTAAATAAAACAAAAGAAGAGAATACAAAAATCATTCTAGTTACTTAGCCCTTTTGACTTGTTTTATTTCTTAATTGTTGTGCTTTATAGTTTCTCTTTCTTCTCCATTTCTTATTTTTTATATTTTTGCTTATTTCGCTTTGCTTTTGCTTTTCTGTCTAGGAATAGAACATATTGTAATTGTGATATTCTTATTCCTGTTTCATTGTCTAATTTCAAAGAAAGACATAACTAGCCTTAATAAAAATTACTATACCGACGTAAAGGTTCACCTCAATTTTTGTACCTAACTTACTTTATGATAAAAGTCATTATCAATCGACCTAAGAGCGACATTTGCGTAAAGCAGAAGATCGTCTCTTTTTCCCGATTTACTGTTATCTTTAGCTCATGATGGTAGAAGCGACTTCTCTTTTACAAACAATGTTGTAAGAAATTCTACACATCTGTTCAGATTATTGAACCCAAACAAGACGAGACACTTTTCTTCAGGGAGCAAGATATTGTAGCCTCACCGGTAATTATTGAACTTTTGAGCATTACTAAACAAAGCAGCAACCGCTAGTAAACTGTTTATAATATTATCGAAAAAAGATATCAAGTACAAAAATTCTAAAATTATGGTAGGATGTTTTTCATATTTTATGTAGTATGTTGTTATATGATTTTTAAATAGCGTTTAACGCCCGTTTTTACTGAGACACCACAGCGTTGGACACTGATATATGAGATAAAATGATAAATTTGGAAAGGATATTTTTTAAGGAAGTAAACGTTCCAGGCATAAGTTTAGGGTACCTCCCCAGCATTTGCCATTTATGAAGGCTGAGGAAAACCTGGAAAAATCCCAGTCAAGGAGGACGGTCCTGACGGGATTCGAACTTCAGACCTCCCGCTCAAGAGTCCGCGCCTTAATGACCTCCACCACCCATGGCGGTCCTAAAGAAGCAACAAATGTTACTAGAAAATGTGTTTATTTAACATAATGCTGATAGTGAGGTACAGGGCTATATTATGTTTCAGATTTTAATTGAATCTATTTCTTAATTGTTATTCAATCAACATGTTGAATTACTATATTCAATGGCATTGTTTAAGTGGTCGAAATGACTACACATATATTAAAAAGTCACAGATATATACAAATGTTGTTTTTGCAATTTTGTACTGTTAAGAAGATTGCCAGGAAACTTTGATTGCTTATTAATTTATTACATTTAGTAAAAGATAAGATAGCTTAAAATATTTTAAAGGCATCCTTCTATATAATGCATGTTTTTCTGATGGTGGCAATATATTAGTGATCTTGCTCAGAAAGTTTCCGGATACAGGCCGGATATTTTGAAACCCAACACTACATCTGTTCAAAGTGCTCGCCATCTCAACTTCTACATTCCAAGTCATTCTTCGGAGTAAATACTGTCGCAATTTATTATTTTCGACATTGCTAACTCCTGTTCGTATGTACCTATAGCACCTTTCGGGCTTCCCCAGCAATCAATTCTTGCCAGGAAGAACTCCGTGAGAATGGATGAAAGGCTTCACAAGAGTGCTGAGGGGAAGTTATGTTTGGACAGAGGCGTTGCCATAGTGCAGCCTGATGGCTCAGTCCAATTTTTGGTTGTTTTTCGTACATATGAGTGTGGAAAACATCCGTGAAATAAACTGCTCTATCCCTCTCTGCGATACAGTTCTTCCATCTTCAAGGGGTATTGTCATATGACCGCTAATGCAGAAGAATGTCACCATTTTCTTTCGCACATTCCGTACTCTCTAGACGTTTGTTGGTGTGTGACGTCTGTGAAGATCCAGATAAGTACTGACGTTTTGTTTCCGGATCATAGATTCGTAGATCTATGTTTAGTCATCTGCTACAATTTCAGAAACATGGCGAAAGTCCTACAGAATTTCGCGGAAACATTTCACTCCAGTGATCTTCTCTGAGTTTGTTAAACACCGCGAGAATAACTTTTCCCGATCATTGAATAATAAATTAATCATGTAATAAGTTTAGGTAGTTTAAAAACCAATATTAAGGGATACCTCTGGTTCTTATAGGTCACTCGGGGGGGGGGGGTCTTTGCAATAGCTTCATTACACATCGTAAGTCACTGTCGTCGAAGGATAACAGTTATTTAAAAGATGTTCGGCCCCTCTTAAATTCCACGAATCAACTGAAGACGCCTATACGCAAAGAAACAAGCTTTTAAGTTTTACAACGTACTTCCTGGTATAAATCGCTTTTAAAATCTTATTGAATTTTGCACAGTAATTATCTCTACTCAGCCCCATTTCGCTACGCCGAATTACTGACAAAAGTGTTTTATTCAACCCATTTGTTGAGCTGCATAAGTAACAGCTGGCTTTGGTTACGTTGCCTTTCACATAAAAGTAGTAAACTCACTACGTAACATTATAAACAGTTTACTTAGTGTCTGTCCTAATAGAGACAACAAATGCAGCCGTTGTGGTGCAATAATTAAACATTTCAATAATACAAAATAATCGTAAATAATATAGCATGTAATTAACTATTATATCAATTCTCTGGTCTTGTAATTCTATTAATAAAATAAGATTTTGATATACATACATTAATGGAAAGTAACATTGAACCGTTCTATATTTCCTTCCTATTTACCTTTGTAATAAGGTACCATGTAATAGAATAACACGTGGGGTAAACTGCTATGGAATGGTAAAAGCAAATAGCATTAAAGTTGTTTGTTCTCATACTGTTGTTTATGATTGAATATTTGTGTAGGTGATAGTTAATATGTGAGCGAAGTAAACCCAGACCTAGACTCCTTTAAAACATAATGTCATAGGATAATTTTTAATCCAAAAGGTAATATAAATTATTTTTGAAGTGAAATTGTTGAGTTATAATTCCTATAATGTATTGCAATATTATTTGTTAACGCATAAAACAAAAGAAAATATTTTGAAGTGAAATTATTGAGTTATAATTCCAATAATGTATATTATAAACGAGTCTTGTCTAAAATTCTTTATTGGGTAAACACACAGTTGAGTAACAAAACAAAGTTAATGATTCTATATAGCACTCACTAACGTTCATACATTTATGCTAATTCACTGGCAATTAAGCCATTCTTGTTTCATAAAAAGTAACTGACAAGTATGAAGTCAATTCTGCACACACCTACTATCTATCATCATTCCGTTGCATTATTAATTGTAGCTGGACCGAAGCTGCTTGAAACCTTTCGGCGGGCAGCACATTCACCTCCCTTTGCTCCTACAGAAAACTGACGTACACAATACTTCCAGCATCCCAAAGATGGTTATAAGAACTGTGCAAGCAAATGATGGAAGTTTTATTCGCTGGAGTGGTTCAATCTCTCGAACGCCATGTGTAGTTTATTTAGGAAAATTTTGATACACAAAATTAATTATTAACGAAATAGCGACCGACCTTCTCCGGTTATTTCAATCCCCAGTTCCTAAGGTAGTTCTCCAACATCCAAACAACTGGAATCTGGTCCAACATTCGACATTCTGCACTTGATACTTACCAACGGAGTGTATGGTGCCAACTGGTGTACAATATCTACCCTTCCCTACATCATATTGTATGTAGATATCTCCAAACTGTGATAATTGCGGCCTTCTAGATACCATACTTCATCTTTTGGAATGTGGTGCTGCTGCATTAGCCTGGCGGAGGGTGCAGGCCAAGATCCTTCAGATCCATGTCTCCAAGAAATATTTTTAATCCCAATATTTGAAATTTCTAGTATTTAGTTATTCCTCAGTAGCTCAACGGATTGTAGTGTTGCGGTATATTGTACAGTTTTTTATTGAGTTTGAAGATTCAAGTTAAACACATCTTGTTTAAAAACACACACAAATGATTTATAATATTGTAATATTCAAAAAGTAGGTTGTAAAACACACACACACACACACACACACACACACACACATATATATATATATATGTAAGTAATAAATAGTATAAAAATGTTCTTTCAATCTGAGCTACCATGCATTTTTGGATCACATTCACAAGTACATCCTGGAGACCTTTGAGGTTATGTCGTAATACAGATCTTACCCCTAAGAGGCGACTCTAATCTTCTGAGTACTCGTGGCCAAGGTTTCATAAGTTGCCACACAATTATGGTAAATTAGTGTATTAAATATGATTTTTCTTTACACAAGCTATATACTGGGCTAAAATTTAGAATCGGTCACTTAGGAAACATTCGAGGACATGGGCGGAAATCGAAGCACCGCCGAGTCCTTCTTTTGAGTTATCGTGCCCTGTCCGAACACAATCGATAATTCTCCAATCTGAATCTGTTTAGCCCTAAAATTGTAATTAACTCCCGTGCATCATTCCTCTACGCAATGAGAGTTTGAATATACTAGTGGAAACCGGTTGACTTTCAGTGGACGCGCGATTCTCGGCAACACCGGCATTACAGGTTCCCCTGATGCAGGAAATGTTCTAATATTGCGTTTGTATAAAGTGCCTGTTAGACTTTTCACTGTATTATTTTGTGAGATATATGCTAGAATATAGAATGTTTATTTATGATTGTTATGTTCAAAAGAAATGATACAAGTGCTGTAGGAAGAGTTTCGTGCTAAATTTCCAAAAGTACTATCTTCAACGGGAATTGCAATTTTCAGGTTGGTGTACAAAGCTCGAACCCAAGGCATTTTCATTGTCAAAAAGTAGACACATAAAACTGGGTTTTAACAGTGGATAAAGCTTGATGAAAGAGGCTATCGATTAGAAAATTCGAAAGTATAGTCCGGCAAGTTGGTATACTTGTCCGCAGCGCGTATAAAGCCACCCAGTTGCTTCACCTTCATGCATATAAAATGACTGCTGTATCTGAAATAAAACTCTTAGAGGCGCTGAAACAAAATATCCGCGAGGCAGTTTACAATATTTGGGAGCCAATGCCTTAAATCTTTCAAAAGAATGCATACATGACTCACGGCGGAAGTTTGGCATTTCCAGCATTTACTATGACGGCGAGTATAATACAATTACTGTTTAGTACTAATAAATGGCAAAAGAAACCAAAAATTCTCAGTAGCAGCATTTTAAATATAGTATAAAGAGAATTTTTTCCAGATAATTAGAGGTTTACTCGCCTTGAGAATAAGAGAAATCACAAAGAAAAGATAAGTGTGTTTAGATTGTAACCAGATTTTGGAATACTAACCTGATATGTTAAAAATAACTGTTAGCAAGAGCAATCTATAAACTTAGGCAGTATCATACGAAACTGCAACTCATCGATGGAGGCTAAAAACTCACGACAATGCCCCATTGTTTAATCTCGGACGCAACTGACCATATGTCGCTTCTCACACAAGCGGAGATGCATACATTTCTTACCCTCTTGGTTACTTTTTTACTTCTATCTGCCCCATTGTGCTTTATCTGCAATATAGTAGAATTATTCCGTTTCTTTTTATCTTTTTCTTCTGGATGCATAAGAATATATTTAAATGCGTTTTGTCACGACAGCAAGTGTCTCGTGAATAAAATTACAAGCAACATTATTTATGTAGCCTCCCAAATGTTAATACAGTGTGTATAAAAGTTTAACAAATCTTTCCCTGCTACAACTATAGCTGTAGGTCCATAACTTGGAACTGTAATTAAAAACTGAGAACAGCGAATATGTAACATAAATACAACTAAAAACCACAAATATAACAATAATATGTCAGGAATTCAGAGAGTTTCTAGTCTTTTGTTCTGTCATGTGCAAAACTGTGCACTTGTTCTAAAAAGCGTCATAAATAACACATTTTGTTTTTAAAGATTTTATTCTATTAAATCCAAAGACTGCGGTTTTTTTAATATATTGTTAATTAATATTCTTGTTATTTTGTGTAACCTAAACATCGCTATTTGCAACTATTCTTCAGAATAGGAGAAATAGTTAAATTATCTCTAAATATTATTCAGAGGCAGGACCGTTGTATGATTTATTCTCAGTTGTGTTCCATCTACAAATAATATTTCTGAAAAAGCATTAATTCAATGCGGCAAAAATCCTAGTTTAGAAGGGGCATCCATATATCAAATAAAAATGACCTTAGATCAGCTCTTTATTCCTATTTAACAGTCTTACACTTTGTTGTTGTGTAATCCTAAAATATAAATATATTTGCTCAGTATATATTTATTGGTTAATGTTTACACTGAATAACAACCAGAAAAAAACAAAAGATGAGATTACAAGAACCCATAACAGCACTCAAGAATCATACCAGCAGCATTATTACCTAGTTTAAGTTCCAAGGGTCTCATAAATCGTTGACACGGGAAACTCAAATCAAAATTTATTCACCTGAAAGGCATAAAAATTAAATTTCAAATCAATAAACATAAAGGGCCATGGTCAACTTACGACGCTTTAGAGCCCATTTTAATAACCCTACATCACGTACTTTAGTTCGTTTCTTGGCGGACTAATACAATAATGTCGCACTTTGTTGACAAAGTAGTCCATTTAAACGAACACGCATTGTTATGTTTACATGCAAACTTTTAGATGTTAAATTATTGAAGTAGAAACGTGAAGAAATGCAGCAATTTTCTATTTCTTATATTATAACATTTTCCTGTATTCTGCAACTGTGAACTTTTATTTTGTTGGCAAAAAAACTGCTAACATCGTTTTGGTGGTCTTCCAAGTTGTCGTGTTGTGTCCGGTATGGTTCATTGCAAAGTTTTGGGAGTCATCTGTATCCATTCTGTTACGGGATTGTTCCATTATCTACTTCTTTATTTTATTTATTTTATATCTAGTTTCTTTCTTTTTTTATTTCTTCGGTTTTTTCCTGTCGTATAATACGCCCTGTTATTGATCTCATTATTTTCATTTCATTGGTGTTGATCCCATTGTTCAGTCTTTTTGTATCACCAACATCATGAGGTTTTATACACTCAAATTTTACTTTCAATACTGATATGCTTATTCCTCCAAATAAATATTTTTAAGCTGGCTTTCTTACTTTGATATTAAGACTCCAGTTAATAGTAAAATTTATCAAAAATTATCTAAATAGTTAATATTTATTACTTGCTTCATAATTTTGTTATGAAATGTCTCACAACTTACAGGTTCATTGGATATTCTTGGTAACTTTTTTTTTCAATTTATAGCAACTTTCAAACGCGAAAAGTGTACTGATTTGAAACAAATCGGTGATTTTGTCACCTAGTTATAGAAATCGTGTCACTATGCAATGAAAAACGAACAGAAAGGTTATGTGACTAGGTTTTTGGTTCTAATAGGTTTACATGGTACCCTATGGTGAAATATTTTAGCATGGACCAAGTTTGATTGTTTCCCATGTCTCCCATCAAAAACTATTCTTGCTAAAAGAACGGTTCTAATTGCAAAGTTTCATACACTGTAGTCCCTTTATGTACAGTCAATATAGTTTGCGTATTATTATATGCGATTTAATTATTTTTAACCTGTAAACGTACTCTATTGGTAGCCCATAGACTGGCGAATTCAACAGTGATGGTAAAAACAGCAGATACATCATCGACTGGAGGAAATCAGAACCTTTTCAAAGACGACAGTGATGACATCAACGTGCAAGATAAAAGTATAAATAATGCATATATAAATTAATGATAGCTTTTTATTATTATCACACAAGGTCAGCAAATGAAAATAGAAAAATGAAAGACCTAACTTTACAGAGAGATTTAAATATAAAGTCCACTCATCATATCACAGTATATATATATACGGTTTACCCAAATGAAAGTGAGACTTTTCTTTTCTGCAATGAATTTTTAGAGAACATATAGGAAGTAAGTGATACATGGGTGACTATCCGCTACACAGTCACCTTGTCTGTACAAAAAAGTGTCCCTCCGCCTCATTAGGCTATGAACATCCTGAGCGAAGAATGTCCGTGGTTGACTGCGGAACCAATCTTTTACTTGGTAACGCTGCAGATACTCCATGCAAGCACCCATTCGTTGAGCTTTCTACTGATCACACATGCTCGGAAACCCACTGCGTGCATTCCAAACGTCGATGGAGGATGGTACAAATAGTTCCCTTGTCCATTGCAATCTCTCGGGTGATTTTTATTAACCATCACCGAGCTCTAGACATGTCCTCAGTGTGCATACGTCCGACACGAAATTCTTCTAACACTGCGCTGCGTGACACTCTCGTTGCTGTACACATTGTTCACACGTTGATACTTGCGGCGCCACTAACACCGTCTTGCTTCAAAAAGAGAATTACTGCTCGCCAGGCGGTTTGCACAAATACATATTATGAACTTATTCAGTTCAACGTGCATTTGCATATTAAAACACATTGCACCCTCAGACCATACCACGCCATCTACCAGAGCAAACACAAAGCTCTGCATACTTAAACTACACTAAAAGTATTTGTTTAATTTGGGCAGCCCTTATAATTAAGACATGACAGTATGTGAAATTTAGTATACGAGATGTTGGAGTGGTATATTGGATTTGGTACCGCAATTGGCAGAGTCCTCTGGAGGGTTTATTCCCCGCAGTGTAGAGCTTGAAAGTTCTTCAGGTTTTTTTTTTTTTTTGTTTCTTTTTATTTTTTCCCCTCAATAAGTAGAGGTTAGGTACCTGTCATTCTAGCCCATCTCGAGAGGAATTTTTCAAAATAATATTTGAGGAGTTTGTGCTTTCCCAAATCACAAGCTCATCAAGTCATTGAATGTGCTTTGGCAGGATTGACCGGCCTTAAGCTACTGCAAAAATCAGCCTAGAGCCAGAACGCCAGAACAGTCAAGAGCCGTCCTGCGGGCGGATTTTGCAGGCCACAGTACCTGCGGCTTTACCTGTGCAATCGTTAGGTTTTTGTTGGGTTTAATACTATCTTTGCTGTGTCGGTCCTTTCGTCTATATATTATATAGTCGAGAATTCTGTTAACAAGGGTCACTCATCCATTTGTTGACCAATGGACAATGGCCAATTGGAAGACATATGCTAAATCAGGAGCTCCTTTGTATCATTGGTTACTCAGAGCAGTACAGCGTTGCTTCAAGCGTATGAATGCATTTTCTTCAGTCTAACGGAGGGAAATTTGAGTTATATAATTATGACTTATGAAAAAGCTTACTGGCATATGAGGTAATGCAATATACCAAAATAAATAACATCATAAAAACAGGAATCAGGAGTAATACTCCATTATAAGTATTTTTTATAATGATTTATTTATGAACGCTCTTTAACAGCTCAGGTCATTAGCGTCCCATTCAACTCGGGGCGTGAAACGGCCTGACAAATTTTGCTCAGAGGCCTCTCATTCAGGCTTGAGGTTCTTTTTCGTGCCGTAAATGTACGACACGGGACCCACGGCTTTACTTCCCTTCCGAAGGAAGCCATACTTAGGATTTTTACGCCCCAAAAAATCCATCGGTCCTGGCCGGGTTCGAACCCACGATCTATTATTATAAGTAAAGAATGGTGAACATATACAGACATGCACCTATCTAAATTTTAAAAAGACCTTGAAGGCGAAGTTTGCTTTGTGCCAGATGTAGTCTTCCCTACTACTAATTTCAGCTTTACTTTTCCTTTAAGACGTCGGTCCTGGTGGTGTAGTGGTAATCATACTTGTCTCTTAAACCCGGCCAGACCGATGGATTTTTTCGGGGCGTAAAAATTCTAAGTATGGCTTCCTTCGGAAGGGAAGTAAAGCCGTGGACTCCATGTCGTACATTTATCGCACGAAAAAAACCTCAAGCCTGAAAGAAGAGGTCTCTGAGCAAAATTTGTCAGCCGTTTCACGCCCTGAGTTGAATGGGACGCTGATGACCTGAGATGTTAAAGAGCGTCCGTAAATAAACCAAATAAAAAATCTCCATAGGAAATTCCTGTATTTCTTTAACTTTTTTTTTCTCTAAAAACACAGCAGTTTAGAACACGTTTCTTGTGAGTGTGAGATCCTGTCTCCCGTAACTTTTTAACAAGTTGGCGAACAGTTTCTCTAGATATTTTCTTGCCAATCGCCTGATCACTTCTTTGCAAGAATTCGTTTTCACATATGTATCGTAACAAAACCCGTTGTTCAGGAGTATATAGTGGCATAAAAACTTTCACACAATTTACACACGATGCCAGGACTGAGTAACACACGGATACAAACTCTCGCTGACAAGGTCTCTCTCACACTAACTATAAGCTGATACCTGCTCTTGAATAATATGCTTTTGATTGGCTTCTACCGCGTTCTGTAACTAAAGCAAGAAAAACAGAGACGGAAAGCAATATTTGTAATAGCAATTACAGTATGACGAGTGAATTTGTTTCATGTATGGTATGCTTGTTTAGAAAAGAATGAAGATGAAATGCAACAGATATCTGTTTCAAGCACTATGAATGCTATTTCAAGACATTTTACATACCTATTTTCTACTTACTATCAAGGAAAGATTTTGCGCATAACTGAAATAAAAATGAGATTGTTTATTACAATGGAAAGGCAAAGAAATGTGGAGTAGAAGATATAAGCTGAATGGCATGCTAAGGGATTATTTTTTAACGCGTATACCATGATATCGTTTTGCTACGTATCAGTTACTCGGAAATCGCCTATCACAGGAAGACACGCCTTAGACGACATAAAATTTTAATCATCTCAATTGTTCCAGTGATTCCTATCAACAGTCTATAAGGAGCATTATGGCAGTGTCTTCCAGTCCTATGATAGGCCACGGTTAAAACTTCTTATCATTCTGTAAGACCTAAAAGTATTTTTCCTGTGTACTTCGCAATAATCCCTATGTGCCCTATAAAGTAGAACAATAATCAGTTAAAAGCAGTGGGTATTTCTCTAGAGCGGAATGATGGAAGCCCAGACTCTAAAGAGCAGCAAGTTGATAAAAGATGCGGTACTTCCTTCTGACTGCAGAAACAACGAGCTGCTTTGTTGGTCCCTAGAGCCACCGGTTGGGAGTTTGGGAGTAAAGAATACGTGACTGAACAGAAAGATAAAAGGGAACGAGGAAAAAAGAGGAAAACATGCTTGTAAGACATCAGCAAAGAGAAACAAGAATTTATTGCGGTAAGCGTGAAGAAAGAAAGTTAAAGAGTCGAGGGGTTTATATTGAGACAAGTGTACTGTAACCTGGGGAGAGGTTAGCATCGAACCGAACACCTTTCCACCCCTGCTTCTTCGGTAAATGCTACCCAAGGGAACGTCCTTCCAGCTGACCGAATCTCAGTGAAGTTATGAGCAGAAGGGACCGCACCAGCCTTCTGGCTTTCAAGTTTCCACGAAAAAAAGGAGAGAAAAAAATGAAAGAAAGTCTTCCCCACCACACACGCCTCATGCCTTACATTTTCTACACCCACGTACAGCCATAGAGTTCGTAGGTATAAGGGAGCAGAGTAGAATAAGAAACAGAGGCGAGGGTGCTAAAAGGAGGTTAATGGTGCTAATATATTGTCCCTAAACTCACAGTTTGATGTAACAGATAAAGCATGAGTTCAAAAGCAGCATTGATGCTAAACCTGCTTTATGTAGAACGGTAAATTTCCGTAGATCTAAACTCTCATTAGAGGAAGATGAAAGTTTCTTAAAGAGATTCGGGAACACTTCCCATTATTGTGGGAAAATAAGAGCAATGAACCATAAACCTTTGGATTGACATAACTTGTGGTCACAGTAATAAAAACTTGAGAACGACCATTAACGCACTGGAAGCATATAACAACATTCCAAGTTATATAGAAGCAAAGATACGTGGGAAAGAAAACAAAATAAATAAAAAATAAATGAAGTTAAAGATTATAATGCTTTTATTATAATCAAATATACTGATTCAGTTGGCAGGATCTATTCTTGTGCCATCTCTTGAATAAAATTGGGGCTGCGACGTTGGCGCATGCATGAACGGTCATGCCCAATTACATGTTAAAACTTGAATTTCTCCCAAATACATGATAAAGTATTTAAATATTTATTACTTATGAGAAAAAGCCAGACCAATGTTGTAGGAATTATAATATTCTGTTAAAAACTTGAATTTAAACTAATGAGTGAATATAATGTAATTTAAAATATGATGTAGTGTGGCAGATAGCTGTTTCTCCATTTTGTTCTTATATGCGTCACTTGCAATACTTTACCAATATTTTGCAAGTGCTGTACGTTATTTTGTGTTACATCTATACGTTACAACACTATTATGTACTAACCACATTTTTGCACAACAGGACCCTGAAACAGCTCGACTCCCACAAATCGCAATGACACGAAATGGGCTTTGAATTGACTTACTCATTTTATCTTATTTCTTGAATTTAGCCCCTAGAACTTCTTGCTCTCAAAGGTAAAAATTTGGTTCTGTGGGAAAAAAAATTCTCGAGAACGAAACCCAGGTGAACCAAATGCACAGCTGCGTTAGAAATTACGTTAAGAATAAAGTTTGACAGATGTTTAAAAAATGTTATACTTGCTCTTTTACCAAACATTTCAAGCGTCCCTCATTTTATACACTGTGTCCAAAAGTGCACCGTGCAATGAATGTAGTATTTGTAGAAATATGAATAACCTAAATTTGAAAGTGAAAGTGTGAAAATATCTAATGTTTGATAACGTCACGTTTTCTTCTACCGACGTGGTGCGCGCAGCTATCATTCCAGCCGAGACTATCCTAGAGAGCTTAATACACAGTGACTTATTTCACATCGAAAATTACAGCTTCTGTGCTTTTGTGTTATGATGTGGAATGAAAGTGTCCTGTTTCTGACGCTAATAATGATATACTCTGAAGCTCATGATTCTAGGCGAATATCAAATCTAGTCGGACATTTGTGCACTTCCAAATAAGAATAATTTCACAATTGTCCTTGTTATACTTTTCGTAGAGTATGGTTTTGACAAGATTGCGTAGAAGTTTCTTTTAAATAATAGCTTTCTCACTTGTGAGCATGATTTTGGATGACTAATTTATTTGCAAACAAACATCATTTTTCCTGTTATTACTTTTTCCTTCTCTTTTGAGTTAATGTCAAGGCAATTAACCCATCAGATACGAGCCATCAAAATGGAGTGTTGTTAAATTGTCAGAAGAGTTTCCAGACAAACTTCTTGTTAAGGGGGGGAAAAAAACTTAAAATAAAACAAGAGAAGGATCATTGTGATATTAGAGTGATGAATATACAAATGTTGTAGATTAACATTCAATTTAAAATAAAAGAAAAGTATCATCAAATTTACATTTCTCGCAGACCATGCAGATATTAACTATTTTGCGTTAGTTATTGAAGATCCTTTTTAGTACAATTAAGTGTTAATATTTTTTTTTTTTTTTGTTTTGTTTCTTTGAATAGGAACTTTGACGTAAGTTGCATTTGGAACAATTAATTGTGAATTTTAACACAATATCTTAAAATGTAGTGTATGTTTAGAAATAATAAACAATATGCATATCCACATTTTCTATAAAATTATCACAAATAATATCACGAGAAGGGCTGAGATTGGCGATAAATTCAAGAACGTAGTGAGCTCAGACCCTGCAGTAATATTTATTAGGACTACTTCAAGAATAAAATAATAATTTAAATATAATTCCCGGAGTTTGGCTTACAATATTGTAATAATTGTACATTTTAATTATGAATACTTAACCTTTTCAAGTCATCTAGCAGCAGAGGATTGTCCATGATGCCAATAGAAAAGACACAAATACGGGTTTCGGAATATTTCACAAATAGAAGAAGAACAAAGGTAATTATATATTTGAAATTAGCGTACAGATTATTAACAATTGTATAAATGTTATATTTGCTTATGAAAACCATCTATTCAGAAACCGTGAGAATGAAAATATTCGAAAGTCGACTATTACAGTAGCTACCGTTATATTTACTAATACCAACTGGGAAAAACAAAACAAAGAAAACATTTTACCAATCGGAACAACGTATTTATTAAGATTTGTGATTGCGTAGGCAGATATTGTTACATAAATTACAAAATGATTTCACATTTTAGACTGAATATGCAAAAACAATTATTGAGTGAATAGATATTAAATTTAAAGTTAAAGTAAAATTAAAATTACTGAAAACACAGAAAAGTGGTCAGTGATGTATATAGTGGAGGTATAGAGTTGGCTAAACTGACCACAAGACAACTGCACGTTGTTGCGCAATAAAACAGATTTGATAATTTTTTCTATAATTTCACTGCGGTATCCAGGCATGTTTGGTCAAAATTCAAAATTTTGTTTCATTTCATTGATCGATTTTAAGATGACGTCACATAAGTGAAATAGACTAAATAAGCTCAGCTGCTTCTCTTTAGTGTCTTTATTGAGTTGTTAATGTTAATTTATTCTGGCTCACAAGTGTAATTTAACTGCTAATAATAGCATTTTTATAAATTACATATTTGTTTTTCCTAATTGGGTAACATGTTAAATAACATACAAGCTTATTTAGCATTTAGTATGAAATGCTACCTATGATAACTAAATTAATAAATTTATTCTAATATAATAATTAATGACTACATTTTCTGTTAAATTATATAGAGATATAAACTTGGAATCAAACAATTTACTTCTCTGGAGATTAAGAGTTGAAAACTGACATTGATTCTGTAACAATATGAATATCTTCCTTAAAAGTAATGATCAATGTTTTGATGTACCTCTGTCTATGATAGCAGCCGCATACACAGAAACGTTGAACGTTTCAGCAATCCCTGTGGTTAGGGTACAAAGGAATTTCTACCTCCCCCTCCATTTATATCCAAACACAATACTGTGGCCATTGTTCACAAACATGATGGATGGACGAATCTGTACATGAGGTGAATGTCAGAAGCTTTATCAAGATATGCAGTGTTTGATGGTCTCCATGCATATGATCTAGTTATGATGAACTGCAGTGTGAATTATACACGGCGGACAGCTCACCTGCTACGCGACCAAAGATTATTATTGCCCGTTTTTTTCCCCTCATTCTTTTTGTTATTACATGAGAACATTGATTAATAGCCACTAACATAACAGAAACCAGAAATATATGCAGTATGGAGTAATGCATAATCAGAACATACATTTATTATATTATTTGTTATAAATATTTTTATTTAATTTAAAATGCGTAAAATACAAAACAATAAAATATATACATTATGAAAGATATTTACTACTACTCGCAGCATATTGAAGTGCTAAACTTCGCTCTTAAATTACAATGCTTTTTTTAACCTTTACTTAATTACTATAAAACATCAGCAGAATAACACTGATTAACAGCTTTTGCACAATACTTGTGGGTTCGGGTGTGCGTGTGTTGTGTATGTCTGTGTTTTATTCCGATTAATGCGGTACCAATTATCCCAACCCTATTGTTTTTATTTCAGGTAAATTTTTCGATATTATATTCAAATACTTTTGATACAGATGTATAACTTCTCAGCTGAAGACTAATGTATAAATATTTAAATAAAAATAGTACAAAATCACAATGCCCACTTTTCTGTCATATATAAAATAATGTATTACCGCAGAATAAACAAGAACCTTTTTGACTGGTAAAATTAAAAAACGCAATTTTTAAAAATGAAAAACACGCATTATTTAACAAGTGTTATGTTAATAACATTTTAAAAACATTTTATTATAATTATCACCAATTACAACCTTATCTTATTATACTTTGAATGAAAATTGATCAGACATTCCTAATATAAGTATTATTCCCAGTCCAACAAAATAAACAAAATGAGATCGATTCAATAAATTTAGATTTGGTATATATATATACATGATATGCAATATATTAAGTATTAAAATGATATGTGAATAATGGATTACGTCTTAAAACCTGTTCGGACTTCAATTCCGTTTGTTTCTCAGTCCATAGATATCGCTTTTAACTTTGGGTTGATAAGAAAATATTTGTTCGGGACAGTGACTTTGGTTCATTCTATTACCATGTTGTTTCCAATTTTGTCTATAAGTAAGCACTTTTTTTAGAACTGAAAATATATTAAGATTAAGTCTTATAACTTCATTTGGAATGCTATACTCTCTTGTACAATTATTTACTGAAATAAGAAATCTCATTTAGGCTCTCATGATCTTCTTTTCATCAGATTTTTGTATTATTCAGGTTTCAGAACCATAGAGAAAATTAGGTGGTGCTAAACATTTGTAGACGTTTAATTGTGTTTAGTAGTTTTTTTAATCTAACATTTTTTGCTCTTCCACACATTGGGTTGAATTTATTAATTTTATTGTATACATCTAAATATTTATGTTACAGCCCAAACTGTTAAAACTACTTATCTGTTCTATTATAGTATTTATTTATAACAATTTTAATATAGCTTGTCTTTTTCTTCGGATGTCTTTTTTCCCGTTGAAATTTCCAAGATATGCTTTGGACAGATTTGATTGAGTTTAAAATACTTCAATTGCCATTATCTTCCAATTTCGCAATAACCTGACAGTCTGAGAATACTTCCAGTAACCTCTCTCGTTATTTTAAACCAGTACTCTGTGTCATTAACTATCTGCATTCATTCATTGTCAATAAATACCCGTATAAATAAATTGGATTATTACATTGGGATAGAAATTAATATTTGATAATTTTACAATAATCTCTAACAAAAAGATGATTTGCATAAACATTCTGGTTATGTTTTTTAAAACCCTGCATGTCAATTCTGCAAGAGAATAAAAATTCACTGCAACATTGGTGAAGTAAAGTTGGGTGATGTTTCCATTGCTAAGGGAATATTAATTTTGAAATGTGAATAGTTATGTTGCTAGAATGTCCTGAAATATTCCTTGGCTAGTCTGACGAAAATAAAATACGTAAATCCTAATAAACTAAGATTGTTCCGTTCATACTTTCCGCTAATACAGTTTTCGTAGTGTTCTAAAGATCAAATAAGAATATAGGCAAGATTGTTCAAATTAAAGAAAAGCATCAACTACTTTCATTTGAAACAACCAGAAAGTACAGCATTCTGGAAGCTACTTGCGGTTAATGCTAAGACGTTCTTAGCTCCCTTCTTAAGATAATATATAGCTGGCGGAGTGACGACCTTTGCAACCGGCCGGCAAACTACAGTCGCGACATCACTTTCACAAATTAGACCCAATAACGCTAAAATGGAGTGGTGATATAAATTTTCCTTGCACGTCAGCACAAACTTTTCTGTTGTCCGTAGCTGTACTGAGAATCTCTCCCCTTCTATATCCATTAACACATTCATCTTCCCCTCTTCTCGGCTTTTCTACCTCTCCAAAATGGGTTGCAGGAATTTGAATCATTCCACAGAGGCCTAGGTGACAATGGACGTTAATTAAAAGAAGGTGAGTACAGTCTGAATTAGATAAAAATGTCAATAACTTTGTTTACAATGATCGTATTGTTTGTTTAAAAATACACCTTCTTTATAACCTTCAGCGCCAACAACTGCTTTAAAAAGGCTAAAGTGACACTTGGAGAATTTAATAGGTTGAAATACATGGGGTGTTTTTCATTGGTCATTTCTCACTTCAAAGTTATATATACATGTTTAAAATGCACTAGAGTGTGACTATGTTAAAAAGATATACACTTAAAACTCTAAAGTACTACTTAAAACTCGATATTTCTAGCCGCCGGCTCTTGATGGCGACGTAAGAAAATTAAGACGGCAGAAAATGTAAGTGGTATTGCAACTGGTTTATCGTGAGTTTCTCAGAGGGTTTGCAGGGCATCCAACATAGGGGAAGCTAAAACAACTGGTTGCCTGTAATGGAAAAAAATTAAAGGGAAAGATTTAGGCCTGGAGAGGTGCGAGCCTTCTGCATTACTATGGCCGCCATCTCTCTATCTCTGAGTGTACTCAGGGGAAAGATGGAAGTACGGTATCTATGAGAACTAAGGAAACACACTTATCAATTGAAGATTAGTGAAGACTGGCATGTTAGGCTACTGGCAGTGGAGAATGGTTTGAATAGTGTTTATGGTAATATATTAAATAAGAAAAAACAAAAATCTCACGCTATTGGGCGAAAATGGAGTATGGTTTTTCATTTGTTTCTTGTTTCATTCCACAGTTACCATTTTGTTTATTAAAAGTCATGTTTTTACGTAATTTTAGGTCTCAAGTCATGGTTTTAATATTTAATACTAGGATACAGCTGCGCAGGTGCAATGCAAAGCAAAGGAAGTCTCTCTCAATGTCTAAGAAAATTTCCGAACATATACTTTAAAAGAAAGCCCATGTTGTGTTCGTTATTAAGGGAATGTATTCAGGAAGTTTGAAGAAACTGATGTTGCTGCTGATAAAAGATAATGTGGAAGACATTGCTAGAACAAATAAAGCATAATCACATATTTTCATAGTTTGTTAATGGAAAATTCTCCGCATTTTCTTAAGAGTGCAAGATTAAATAGTGACAGTGTTTGCACTTAAAGAAAGTACTAAGCGGAAGAGTTATGATTAGTAGCAGAAAGGATGATTGTAGAAGAGAATGCGAATACATTCCCGTAGTTCTTTAAAACATAAACACTGTGTTTGCCAAACACATGTTTTTATTTTGTTTATTTCGTGATACCCATTACTATAATATTTAGCTCGTATAAGGCTTTAGGGCTATCGCACACGAGTAAGCCAACAGTTTCGTCACTGTCACGTCACACAAGACAGTGAATGTCATCGGCGACTTTCATTAAAATCTAAACCAGTAGAATAGTGAATATCAAAAATGTTGAAATAGTTTGGGCTCTTGGGATCAGAAATCGGGGGGGGGAAGATGATGATGATGATGATGATGATGATGATGATGATGAAAAAAGTCCGTTCGCAGGAGCTGCGTAAACTAAGCGAATTCCTCAACAAATCTAATTTGTGAAGGTTATTACAGAGTGCTACGGCAGAAAAGTTACATATTGAGTTTACAGAAATTGGGAGGAAGCAGTGACTAGTGTGTTTACTACCAGGAAATAGTTATAAACTGGTGCCGCTAGAGCTTTTTAAATTTCGTTTTCCAGGCATCCTAATGTTTCGATTTCCCTGGTTTTCAGAAACTATTTTTATTACTTTATTTAAATATTATACATAACCGAGTTTCATTGCAAAAAAAAAAAACAAACAAACACACAAATATTGGTGCCTCTAGAGCGATTTTTTAATTATGAGTTTTAAGTAAATACCCAGTCCTAATAGTCTCATATCCCTGGTTTTGGGAAACTACATTTTTTATTTAATTTCAAAGGCATATACCGAGTTTTGTTGCAACAAACAAAAATTGAGATAGATTTTTAATATTTTTCTTTAAGTTAACCCCAAATCCTAATGGCCCAATTTTGTTGTTAACCAACTCGATAAATCGTTTAATTGATCGCAATATGCAGAGTTTTGTTGAGAAAAAACAAAAATTGTGGTCGCTGGAGCTTTAACGGATATACATTTTTTGTCGTCATTTTTGGTGATTAATAAATAGGATCGATGGAAATTTGGGAAATTTTTTGAAAAATATTATCGTATTTACATAGGTACACCCTCAATAGTTACTTTCTTTCAAAATTTGCTAAAAAGTGAAAAAAAAAAAAAAAACAATTTTGGGTTGTTCCTAATTACAGTGATTGAATATCAAAAGGATAATTTCATACTTTACTTGAAAATTTCAGGAATTATCCTAAGAAATTCAGTGACAAAACGGTTACACATGCGGGCACGCTACGGTGACCTTTCCGTCACAAGAATACTGCCCTTCCAGAGGACCAAGAAAGTCAGGCAGTTATCAGTCACTAAGTGTGCGAAATTCCTGCGCGATAGCCCTGATTAAGATCTAAAATTTGAAGGAGCTTTTTGAAAGACTCTGCATTTTGAAGAACTCCATAACAGCTAATTGCAATAGCCTTCTCATTTCAGATATCCAGATAAAGAATTGGAGTAAAAATACTAATTGTTTACAGTAAGCATGCCTACTATCATTACATATTGAACAAAGGAGACAAATATAAACATTTATAAAAATAACTATTAAAATTACAATATATGTAAGAGGTACTTGGGTAACTGCAAAAATGTTGCTAAAAGTATAACGCACGTGTACCGATGATGAGATAAAGATCTAATTAAGAGAATGGAAGAATAACTGCTTACAAAAAAAATAAATAAATAAATTACAAGCCTTAGGTATAAAAAAGATTTGGTAGACCTCGAAAAAAGTGAACGGTTCTCTATGTAGGCAAGAAGCTTAAATGATGTGGCGAAGAAGTGGAATATTAAACAAAAAAATAAAAGCTACAATGAGTGACTTAATGTAAACCTATTAGGCATTGAAATTTAAAGCTAATATTTTGTACCTAAAAACATTTATAAGTAATATAAATTATGTAAAAATGGCAATAGATAATGGCACACAGATTTTAATTTTAGGAAATTTCGACATATATTCACTTGTTCCATTATTAGAGTTCATTACTTCGAGCCGCAAGTGTATCTGTTTCTAACCTCATCCATTTTACATCGGGACCCAATCCTAATAAAAAATGTTCAAAACTTGGTATTTTAAGTCCAAGATCAAGATCGCTGTTGCAGTAATTCATTCAGCTAAAGTTACCGCCTGGACAACCCTGCTCGGCGAGGTATATGCATGTATTATTTTATTTATTTATGGACGCTATGCATGTACAATATAGCAACACTCGTACATAAACATTTGCTTATTATTTCCATTCTTTAAATAAATACACACTCTTTGCTATAACTCTGCAAAGAATAATACAATTTTCGTGTTAAAAACATTACAATAACTTTAAAAGCGTAGACTAAGAACTGCTTGTAAAAAAATCAAATCGATTGCAACTTCTAACCTTAACAATAAACTGCATTCAAGCGTTATTAAGGTTTAAATTAATATCTTACTTGCTTTCAGAAAAAAAATATGCATAAACTAGTAATTCCACAAGTGTCAAACGCATATCATCGTGTATGCACTTTTCCACCACCATCACCAGTACCTCCTTGTCCGAGGACACAGAACGCCCACTGCGCGGCAGATCGGCAGTCAACATTTTGCCCCGTTTGAAGGCCTCTGTCCACTTCGTCACTGTTCGATAGGGCAGAGAACGCGCACCCAGTCTTCCCAGTCTGTGTGGCATTCTGGTGAATTCCTGCTGCAGAGAAATGCTATTTTCACATACGCACCTCCTTCCTGACCAGTGTCCCTCACCTACTGAAATTTGAGGCTTGCTGAGATACGTAGCTCTACCCACATATACCATCTGACAACTTCATTCGAAAGTACATTCCATACACTTACAATCGTACATCTTGGATTTTTCTTGTTGTCCCTTGCTCGCGAGAAAAAAGAAATAATTGCAATGGCTTATGATTTATCCCTCATAAGTGTGAATTTACGAGTTATGTATTCATTTATTTACATAAAGATCAATTATGCTTATCAACTAACGAAAAGAGATATTGTGTAGAGTACGGGATACTCATTCTCAAATATGTACTTGAAAGAAGTGGTAATTTTACATTATATTTCTTAGGTTACTTTCTTTAGCGGTATTTGTTCTGGGTAGCTTTCGAAAATACGATCAATTACTGTCATACATCAAAGACTGCGATCCTCAGAACCGTCATGAAGTACACATCAATTGATGTAACTCAGCTAGAGAACAACAAAACTCTCGTGGAACTTCACGAGCAAGCTTTGCATTGTCCTCATTCCCAAGGATGAGCCACGAACAGAAAAACCAACAACAATGAATACAGAGGCTCGCAGCAATTATTAAGGCGAAAAACAGCCAGACTTGTGGCATCAATTCAACGTCAGTGCATAAACTATATGTCTACATCTTCATCAGCTAGGAAAAATGCATAAACTTGGTCAATGAGTTCCACATGAGTTGACAAAGGCTTAGAAGACGGCACGTACTAACACCTGTTTTGCGTTGCAGTCACGGCAACAGAAGACGTTTTCTTGATATGCTGCTGACATGCAATGAGTGGGTTCTCTAAGATGCCGTCATCACTGGCTGACAGCACATGAATCTATCTCCAAATAAACCCAACTACCGCTGCACCAAAAGAACCCTATGCTCTGTATTTGGTGGACTGTTTAGATCAAATAATCAACGCCATTGTGCACTCAACCCTAGTGCCTATGAAAATATTAAAACTAAGAAGTGAATCGAAATAGTGTAGTGGTTCTTGAAACTATTATCTTTCTTGCTTAGGAGCCTCTATTGCACACACCATATTCTCCACATATTGCGTCATCAAATTATCGTCTTTCCTTTCTTTGAATTTACAGTCTTTTAGCACATTGGCAAAAGGTTTTCGATAGCAATGGCGATTATATTTAATACTAAATAAACCTACAGTACATTTTTGATCCCCTAATAGCCCTGTGGGATATAACAACAGAACTCGTGCATTATTCAGTTCTAGGATTTGTTTTGTTATATGTCTGTGTCCTATTGTTGAAACTTAGTTATGATAAAAGAATACAAAACCTGGCAATGAGACATTATTTTAACCTCAATATTGCATTAGATGTTTTTTTTCAGCATAACCAGCGTATGCAGATACAGACCACGCCTCAGCAAACACATATATTAAACCGATCCTCCAAAAGGTCACAGCTTGCAGAAAATAATACCTTGGTACGATTTTTAATATTAACCTCACCTGTATTAAATCCCCTTTGCTCATATTTTCCCTACCAGCCATTATCCATGACCAAGCTTTATATCTCCCCACAATATGGACGAACGAACTAAAAACTAAACCCCATTTCCTTTTTAACTGTTATGAACTTCATTAAAATTTAAAGTTTCCTATTCCTGATTACATCCCAAGCATTTAGTAAGCGTATAATTCATAATTCAAAAAAGGGAATAAGCGAAAATCGAAAGAGTGCGGTAGCGCCAGACTACTAGTAGGGAAAAACAATTCATATAGTGGGAAGTGCTCGGAGAAGGGGGGAAGAAAGGGGAAAAAAGTTACTACAGCGAACAACATATTGCGGAAACAATGAAAAAGGACCGATAGGGCCATGTTAAGGAAAGTAAATGCAAAAACCGAAAAGGTAGCGTTAAAAAATGAATGTCTTACTTGCCCTGACTTATATATGTCCTACTAAAATGAAAATATAATGATAAAAGCAAAACATATCTACCAAATGTTAATAAGTGTGCATATATTGATATATTTTTTCGGAAAATTTTTGACCATGTAAAATTGATAAGAATAGTTTGTGCGATATGACTAGTGAACATGAATGCGAAGTACAGACGTTATACTTGCGTCTGCTGCTTGTACGAGGGCTGGAAAGAAAATAGTGGCAACACTGTCACGGTGTAGTGAACACGTGGGGGCAGTGTGTTCTCAGCATGTCTAAAGAAATGGCATAGCTGTGCAACACACTCTGCGTCACTGTAGAAGAACGAATACGAAGCTGGTGAGCAATGATATTAATCTGGACCACCCAAAAGTGACGTTTTCTACCATTGAGCAAATTAAAATTGAGGCGGGACTGTTAGGAACGTGAAGGAATGTCATGCAAGTCTGCGAGAAGCCTGTCAAAATGACCAATTATCAAACGGTGGTCCGTGGGGTGCCATACTTTCGACAAGGACGAAATAATAGAAGAACCACCACGTTTAGGCCATCTTGTCCTTGAGGCGCAGTTGATTTGATTCAATTACTGCTGGATGTGGGTCGTTGATGGAGAGTGAGAAAGTTAGCGCATAAGCCATACTACAGTGTTGCAATACGTCGCTTCTTCTCAAACATCAACAAAACAAAAAGCGGCTTAGCTACGGATGTCCAGTGTCTTTCAGAATTGTGGAAAAGGGTTAATGTGACAGTATTTAAGGAATGTAAAAATCTCCAGGTTCTAGAATAAATGGTTTACTACTTATGAATAGGTTGCTATCACTTTCTTCTTTCCAACTATTTTATTGTATTATTATGCGACACGGTAACAGGTGTTAAGAGAAGGTTCAAGGTGCATACTAAGATAAGAACATACTTTCATCGACACCGAGGTAATATGATCAATAAGCTTTGAATATTTAGCCGTAATTAGGTTTCCAATAACCAAAATCACACACTCATGAAATAATTCATACACAAATACAAAAACAAAATTCACATATAAAATAATTTGAGTTCCCTTGCTTTATTAAGCATTCATTTGTGTATTTCTCTATCCAGTCTTTACAATAATGCATTATCTACAATGTTTGCTTATTTACATGTTGTTTAAACTATCTTTCGTAGATAGAACTTTTAATCAGAGAAACACTTTTCAACTGAAAAGGGCTTGATAGAATTCAATTTTAACTTCGTCAAATTAATATAACCATAAACTCTAAAATAACTTAATTCTCGCCTCCCATTTACATCCTGAACCCAAGATATAACGATGAACATTGTGTATTTTTTGGAGTGCATGGACTGTACAATATTTATTGCTGGCAGCATATAAAATATGAAACAAATTACCATATACATTAAGACATTTATTCTACTGTTTCTAGTTTAAAAACAGTTTTTTTTAACTGTACCCATATGTGCAATTTCTAAAGCTTACAATATAAAGCAAATTTCTCAAAAGTTATATTGCAGCTGCTCCAATAGTATAATGCATGTGATCAAATTTCCATTGATACCAAATTGTAATTATTGGCCAAATAAAAATCTTAACGTATTATTTCATGTTGAGAAAACATATTTCCACTTGATATTTTCGTAATGTTCATTCTTTAAAAGAGAATTTTAAATATTTTAATGCTAAATTGTTAATATTCTTTTCATAATTAAAAAAATTCATGATAGTATATCTTGATAATATAAGTGCCCAGGAAAATAATGACAGTTTTTGAGCACCATTTCTGCTTGGATGTTGAAAATCAAAAGAAAACTGGATAAATACCATATCGTGTGGGACATTTTGAATGCCAAAATATTAAGAAAAATTAAATTTTAAAAAATGGGCATTTTAAAATGTAGCTAAAATTTTTACAACATTTATATCTCTCAAAGCACTTTTAAAACCCTCTGGCGGGAAAAGGCTATATATCGTGTACCCCACCTACTTTGTGACCTTAAATACTTCCGAAATGAAACACGTGAAAAATCTAGTTGCGCAAGAATGTACCCATGTCAGGGGCTCACAAATGGGGCGGGTATGCACAATCCAGAAAATTCAAAATACATTGTTTTCAACTCAAAGTTACATTTTTTTTTAAATGGGACATGTATGTTCTTTCTAGCGAACTGAAAACTAGAGTTCCAGTTAATGATAAGAGAATTGGGTTCACTGTTCTAAACCGCACGTCTTCTAAAATAAGTAAGCTTTTGAAGAGTTTTTTTTTTTTTTTTTTGAGTAGTGTTTAACGCCCGTTTTTACTACTGAGGCACCACAGGCGGTGGACACTGATGATACATGAGATGAAATGATAAATTGGGAAAGGATATTTTTTTTTTTTTAAGGAAGGAAGCGTTCCAGGCCTAAGTTTAGGTACCTCCCCGGCATTTGCCAGTTATGAAGACTGAGGAAAACCTGGAAAAAACCCCAGTCAGGGAGGACGGTCCTGGCGGGATTCGAACCGCAGACCTCCCGCTCACGAGTCCGTGCCTTAACGACCTCGGCCACCCGTGGCGGTTTTTGAAGAGTGGCAATGGATATACTGTCCCTGACGTTATGCAAAGAACGCAGTCTATACACAAGGCATGGGTTATTTATTATTTATCTGTACTAAAAGTGTACAGTAAACAAACCATCATGAATTATATTTTGCTTACGGATGAAATTAAATAATGGTAATGTGAATTCGAGGAGCATGCACTACTGGCCCATGCAAAATTCCACTGGCTTCTCAGTTTGCTCATCAAGGACAGTGGAATGTCGAAGTTTGGTGCGGCATCGTTGGCAATCGCGTTGTAGATCCCTTTTTTTTATCAGGCAACATTAATTGGAATGCGATATGCAACATTCCTGCAAGACACCCTACCCGTTCTCATGGAGGACGTGCGATTGGAAACGCATCTCTCAATGAGGTTCCAGCATGATGGAAGTCCTGCACACTTCCCAGGGAAGTTGTGGTTGCAAAGTTTACAAATCGGTGGATAGGACCGAGTGGTTCTGTGAGATAGCCAGCTCGTACTGATTATTTGTTAATGCGTTTTCTGTTCTGGATATTAACAAACATGAAGTTTCTTTGAGCTATAGGCCACTAGCAATTTTGTTTAGGAATGTAAAACCACTATTATCACTAATTGAACCTCTCTAGTTTTCAGTTCGCTAGTAAAAACATAATTTTCCGTTTAAAAAATGTAACTTTGAGTTGAAAGTGATGTTTTTTTTTTCATTTTCTGGATTGTGCATACTCTCCAATTGTGTGAGCCCCTGATATAGATACATTCCTGTGCAACTAGATTTTTCACATCTTGTTTCATTTCGAAAATATTTTATGTCGTAGAGTTAGTGGAGACAAAAAAAAAAACTCTTTTCAGGTTAGATGAGACACCCGGAATATTTAAAAAGTAGGAAATGTTTAGTTTTTTTTAGACTTGAAAATTGTTCATTTCTTGAAGGCTTTAACCGAATTTAAGCTCTATGTTTATAAAAGTCGGTGTCTTCTTTATAGAAAAAACAGTATTATCGCTCTCGTTTTTTATTTCCCGGATACTTACCTTCAGCTTTAGAACTCGTTAGGAGTGAGATAGGGGAGTATGGTGGGTATGACATTAGTTCAAAACCAGTATCATAATATACATTCAATGAAATGTACCCGGATCCATGTCCTGATGAAAGAGAACTAATAGAAGCGCTTTCATTTTTAATAGTCACAAAGTTTGGTAATTAATGACGCGTAATACTGATCTTTGATTGTGTGGCCAGGTTCCAGCAATCGTCATTAAAATTCCCTCGGCACCTAAAAAAATGAGTCTCAGTTTCTTACTTTGAAATGTAAGACTCTGGGACCGAAGTAAAGAGCCTAAGTTTCATCAACTGAAACAAAGCGTCCTAAAAAGCTTGGGATATGATTAAACAAACAATGCACGTACTTTTAATGAATCTTCTTCAGAAGAACTATTTTGTCACTTCAGTTGGTACGGGGGTAATTGAACTAAACAAGTTAGCATCGCTTTCATTGTATTATGGACAGCTGAGTTTTATTATAAAGTATTATATGTGAAAGCATTCGTTCAGTAGGTACATAGTTCTGAGAAAACATAAAAGAAACTTTAAATATTTTAGAATAGAACCGTAATGAGAGTTGCATTAGGAAAGTATATCCTTCAAACACTAGTCAAGCAATTTTTGTCTGGTCACTATGTGAGCAGTACTTCTAGGGTCACATATTGAATATACGTATATTCATCGCAGAGAGCAGTTTCATAAACTGCAACCGAAGAACTTACTTTCCAAACTAAATCTATTGTGCTTTGTATATCTTTCCAAATCGATATCCCTTTCAGCATTTCTCAATTTAATTTGCTCAAGTTTCGAAAGGACTTTGTCTTTTTTCCCACATCCAACAGCACCTTGATGGAAAGTACAACCGTACTATCGAAACTTTCCTTCTTCGAAACAAGAATATTTTTTTTTTTCATTTTTAATTTCTAAGAATAGCTAAGAGCTTATCCATTATCACATTATCCAAACAACGAAAGAAGTTGCGGGTTATGATTTCTACCCCAGTTTGCAACAATGACCAAGATCAGATGTGGAAAATGCGAAGCGCAAATTAAGAAAAAGCATTATTGTAACGGTGAAAGGTTTTAGTAACTAAAACATTTATTAATATGAAGAAAAGGCTTATGGAATTATAGTCAGTTTAATTGCGCAATTGTAATATAATTTATTTTTAATGATTTACAAGCAATGGTGTTAAACTCATATTTCAAGAAACAATTAACCTTAAAAAGGAATTTCAAGTCATTTGAAAAAAGGGGATATGTGCCAAAATTTTAACGATTGAGAAAATAAACTGCATAACACACTAAAATGGTGAGTGTTGGACCTTTTTAATATATGAATTAACATTGATTGGGTCAATTGATTTATTTTTAAAACGAAAGTGATCAAGTATTGAAAACGAAATTATATATATGCAATTTTCAATTATTTTCCTTTTTGCCTGTAGGCACTGTTGCTGTCTAATGGAAAATTCACACTTTTAGGGACATTTTATGCACACTTTTTTAAACGGGAAACAGAAAGAAAAAATTAAATGAAAATTTAAAATACTTTCAAATTTCAATATTTCTATTATAATATTTGAAATGTTGACTTGGTTTTTAACAATAAAATGGGTTGGTTTATTACCCATTAGAACAAATTTAAGCTCTTGCGCTAATTTGTCTAACATGACCGAAAATACGTTGGAGATATATATGTTCAATATGTGAAAAGTATTTCAGTATATATTTCTCTTTACATAACCGTAACAATGCAATTTAATTCCTGATGCTCCAACCATACCACATAGATGTCTCTAAAATAGCAGATTATGTTTAAAATAATATGATTTAAGCGCTAGGCTGAGCGATAATGCTATATGACCTGTGTTTATATGTACATTTGAAGTGATATTTTAGAATTTTAAAACCAAAAACTCAATGTGGCCCAAGAAAAACGGGCCTCTATTACCTAAACAAATTTGGGCATTGTGTCTGTTGCGTCAATTTGCGTGTCAACACAGTAGGAATCCTGAATATCCTGGATCTGGCTGGCAACTAACCCCGTTACACACCAGTTTTTCACCAACTCTTGTATATTGCTCTATGCAAGAACACCACCAGGAACTTCCGTTTATCCCAAGTCACAGGTACGTATGTACCGCTCTACTGTTGCGGAGATTACATCTGTACGGCACGGCTATGAATAGTTTCTCAAAGCACGAGCTGCTTACTTGTTTAACACAGACTTCGAAATAGAAAGCACATATGGGCTCTGGGCACTTTTTCCTTCTCTGCCAGTATTCTTTCAATGTCCGGTTCACAGTAACTTGGCTGTACTCGAGGGTGGCTAGCCGTAGCCAGGTTAGTTTTTTGTTCTGAGTTTTTTTTTCTGTCTAATCTGTATATTCCATTCAAAACTTACAGATCCATGTTCTATACGATAAAACACAAAAGGAAACAGTTAAGCAGAACTTAGTGAACTGAGAAATGAGTGAAGAAAATTAAAATAAACTGATGTAACACTTTAATGAATGTGTTCCTGGGGGCACAGAAATGCTGAATTAATTCTCGCTGATGCTAATATTAAATTTCTATATATAACAGCCAGAGAAAATACAGAAGAGTCCATCACTTTGTTCTGTCGTTAAGAATTTAACATTCCTAGATACAGAAACAGTATATAAAAACAAATATTTTTAACTGTAAGTCTTGCCTACAAATTACAAGGATAATTACGTATTGAAAAAGTTGAAATTGAAAGCAATTATATAGATATAACAGTATTTCCCAAAACGTAAGAAAATTTCTGTTTATGAAATATGGTGAGAGATAACACAATAAAATGTTATTAGATAAATATGATATAGCAAAATTGTCTAAATTGGCATTACTGTTGCCTCGTTCTGACACTGAAGTAGATGTTTTTTTTTTTTTCTCTTGTGACAATATTAAAGTGAACGGAGAAATAGAGTAAATACTGAATTTCTCATTGCAATATGTGTTGTAAGAAATCCATTACAAAGTACATCTCTTAATTATATAATTGTAATTATAACTGTATTAATTACAAAGTTAAGAAGAACATTTGAAATCGTATTAGATAAAATTATACTATTATATCAATAGGAAAAATGAAACCAAATTTAATATAAGTAATTCAAATGATGACAGAAATAACAATTACAATGATAATTTTGCCTATAGCTGCCCTGTAGCCTTGACCTTGAGCAATAACCCCACAAGTTCTTCACATTATTGATGCTAGATAGCAGACACAGATCATGTGCCTGCTCATAAATGTAACTGCATGGAATGTAGTGGAAATATTTTCTACGAACGAGGGCTAATTTATTTGTGTTATTTTTCGCTGTTCTCGGGAAGTTTTCGTTTGAGACAGAGCAGTTAATTTAATCCATCTTCGTTTACTATTTTAGGTACTGAATTTTTATCTTGAATACATGAATGAAAATTTTGGTGTGTTCATGAAGGGCTTCTTAAAAGCGGGGGATTGTTTAGAACTCATTTAAGTGAGCTAATGCGCATGAATACTGCTGTAATTTAGCTCCTTCTTGTAGTCCTTAATTTGTTCACTATCTGCACTATTTGGAACTAAACAGAGTACTTATTTTCTGGTAGAACTGACACAAAACAGAGTCGCATAAGAGATGCCCATCACTTTTACGAAGGCAGGTTTTCTTATATATTTCTCCTTTTCCTTGATACCTTGGGCCAGTTAGCGATTTTCTTGAAGCTAACACCTCTCCTAGTTGCAACTTTACTGGGTTTCCTTTGCCGATGTGAGAATTCCACGTGGTACGAGAGTGGGTCCGTAAGTTTCCGGTCTAACCATTTTCTAGGTATGATAAAGAAGATAAAAATTATATTTCACTTTTCAATATAGTTACCCTTTATTGCAAAGCACATCTCACGTCTTTGAATTAACATTTCAACCCACCTTCCCCAAAATTGTCAGAAGTTTTGTCTCCAAAATGGGCATAAACAGCATCCATCATTTCTTCGTCAAACCTAAATGTCCTCCTTGAGTTTTCAGAATACGAAATAGCCACTGACTCTGGGCTGTAGGTGGAAGGTCGATCTCCTTGAAGCCACATTGCTTCACAGCTTCCTTTGCAACAAGAGCTGTGTGTAAAGGCGCGTTGTCCTGAAGAAAACGCACACACCACTCAGCTTTCCTCGTCTTTTCTCTTTGATGGAAGCACGTAGTCTGTGCAGTATGCCAGCATAGTACTCCCCATTTACTGTGGTGTTCCTCTCCTTGGAGTCAATGAAGAATATTCCTTCACAATGCCAAAAAATTATGATCATAGTCTTCTTGGTTGACTTGAGTGACCTTGGTCTTGAGAGGCGGTGCTTCGCCAGGTTTACGCCACTCCATTGATTCTCTTTTGGACAAGGAATCGTAATAGAGAACCATAGTTTCATCTCCTGTAACAATGGTTTGCAGAACCTCTGTCTTGTTGCCACGGCACTCCAAAAATGCCTGACAACAGATGCCCGTTGTTGCTTTTGGACTGAGGAAAAAAGTCTAGGCATTACCCTTATTTATGTTAAATGTTTATGAATAATTCGAAGGATGTTGTTTTAGAAAGGCCCAACCTTGCTGCTATTTCTGTAACTTTGAGCCGCTGGTCTTTCATAATTTCTCTCCACAAGAGCGATGTTTTCAGGGGTGAGCACCTCCAAGGGTGACCTGCACTCTCTTCGTCTTCTATGGTTTCTCAACCCATTCGAAAAAGTTTGACCCATTCTTTTACGGTATAATATGAAGAAGATGCTTCACCATATGCACCGTTCAATCGCTCTTTAATTTCATTAAGAGTAAGTCCTTCTTTGGAGTAGAATTTAATAACAGTTCGAAACTCCATTTTGAACGTGTCACAATCTTCTACACATAACCTTCTTTATGCAACTATATCTGAACAACTGAGCACAGCGGAGCGGAAGTTACAGCTGCAATTATTTACTTAACAAATAAGGTATGACACCAGATTAAGATTTTGAGAAGGGGATAACCCTTATCGGCGAGGTCAGAAACTTGTGGAACCTACCCTCGTATAAATCTGTCTCTATCTGTTGCCTTGAAGTGACGGATTCCTTTCCATTTTAAACTAGTTGCACGTTTGACCACGTCGCTTGAGTTTATCATTCTCTGTCACGGATACTCCTAGGATATTTACAGAGACCCCCCTTAAAAACATAACGTTTAATCGTTTATACACTGAACTGCAGAAGAAATAACGATACGATATTATCGTTTTCCGAGGATGAAAGTAAACATTGCTGCAGAAGAAATAACAATAGGATTATGTCGTTTTTTTCCGAAGATGTAAGCAAATACGGCGAAGTTATAGCTTTATTCTTAGTCCTGAATTATATTGCTACGTCACCTCTGATATTTTGCAATTGTTATAGTTTATTTATAGATCATTGAAGACTACATGAACAATCTGAATTATATAACAGAATAATAATAATAATAATAATAATAATAATAATAATAATAATAGAGTTATATACAAGCCTTCTCTATGTTATTTTTTCCTGAATGAAGTCCTCATTAACACCATAATATTTTAAATCGATAGCGACCTTGACTTGGCATACTTTCTGCATGGTATAGTACCATAAACATTATTAGAATGAACGTTTAGTTTAAAAATAACACGCATGAATAAAAATGAATTGTTGGTTTGACGATATTAGAGATTGTTGACTGTATAACTCCAACTAAAATGATTTAATACTACGCCACCAGAAGAAAAGTGTTGAAAATTATAAATTCTAAGTTTATTTTGCACAAATAAGTAACTAAATAGAGAATGGATATAAATAACCATTAATGTTAAAACATGCATTTACAAACACTAATAAATGCATTTTTTAAAAAAAAAAACTCAAATCCCCATGTTTTACAATGAACCGAACATGTAGTTATTACGAGAATCTCCTCAGTTTAATAATTACAAAGTTTGAATAAGGTTCCTTCGTAGCTCGCAGCAGTTTTGTATAGGAAATTCCTTTTGGGACACAAATAGCTTAACCAAGAAATATTTAGAAAGTGAGATAAACTATAATAATTTCCATTGCCAACAAAGCATTTTAAATATCTCAATAAAACAATGATGACTGAGCATATTTTGAACTTGAAACAGGAAAGGAAGGAAACAGTGTTGTTCTTATAGCAAACTTTAATATGTTTGCCGTCCGAAAATATTTAAGGCTTGGCGGTTACAGTGCCATTGCAGTAAACAATTCAACATATTTCTGTGGTTCCCTATTTAAGTAACTTCTCTCGCAAGGCATTAAATATCTATGATTAAGAATAAGCTATTAGTGAGATTGATAACATACTACTGTGAACTCACAATAATATTTATTTTGAATGCATAATAAAGAGGATCCTACAGGAAAAAGCGTAACAATCCGTTGATTTTTTTTTTTTTTTTTTTGATTTGATTTGATTTATTTAAGGACGCTCTTTAACATCTCAGGTCATCAGCGTTCAATTCAATTCAGGGCGTGAAACAGCCAACAAATTTTGCTCAGAGGCCTCTTCTTTCAGGCTTGAAGTTCTTTTTCGTGCCGTAAATCTACGACAGCACGGGACCCACGGCTTTACTTCCTTTCCGAAGGAAGCCATACTTAGGAATTTTACGTCCGAAAAATCCATCGATCCTGACCGGGTTTGAACCCGCGATCTTGGGTTTAGAAGGCAAGTATGGTTGCCACTACACCAACAGGACTGACTGTAACAGTCCATAAAAACAGGAGAAAAGATTAGTAAAAGCCGATACCATCATGGGTTTTAGTAACAAGCATATGACGGCCTCAGGATGTGGTAATCCTTGAGTTAAATCTTTTCATTTACTGTTTTGTGAAAATGTCAGGTTCAAGGCTAAAAGATTCTAGTTTAACTTTGCACCATCTCTGCTCAATACGTTCCATTTTGTTAACTTTGTCTGTGTCAAGGCAGAAGAGTGTGGCATAATATTTTGGTAATTTCCTTCCAATGTTGATACTGTGAATACTCGAGGAAAGTGGGTTGGCTTCCCAAGGCTCAAGAGTCAGTTTTACGCGCTGACCACGAACGAAACTATTCTCCTTCTTTTATATTATAACTCTTATAAACATTACAGCGAAAGTAATACCGTTTTACAATGTAATCGGAGTTTGTACACAATAATGGAAACCGGCTGACCTTCAGTGAACAAGAGAT
Source organism: Metallyticus violacea (assembly GCA_030762175.1). Lineage (NCBI taxonomy): Eukaryota > Metazoa > Arthropoda > Insecta > Mantodea > Metallyticidae > Metallyticus > Metallyticus violacea. Next base: position 53,563,768 of record CM060832.1, on the reverse strand, counting down.
TGCTGTTCCGCTAACGCATACAATTGAGTTTGCTCAGTATTTTTGATAGTCACTCTCAATTGTATTTGTATAAAAAGTGTCATTAAAATTTATACTGTACGCCTAGAACAAAATATTTATTTATGAATGTAATTGCAAAAAAAAAAAAAAAAAAAAAAAAAAAAAAGGTATTGTGCTAACTTTCCAGGGGGTAACGCCTCAGTTTGATGAACAGAGTTCGAACCAAGGTATTTCATTGGCAAGAAGCAGAGAGGGGGAAAAAAACCGATTGTGCCAGAGAAGCTTGATTTTAAAAAATGCTAATCGACTACATCTTTTCCTCGAAAGTATTTACCAAAATTAGCCCAGTAAGTTGGTGTATTTGCTGGCAATCGTATAGATCCACTCATATATAATCGATATATAATTTTATTACTGCTGTATCCTGTGTGGAGGTAAAGCTTAATATTATTTGTTTTAATGAGAAATTTCTTTAAGGTTAATTGTATTACTTCTGCAGTATATTAAATAATTGATTCAGGAATGCAGTTTACAATATTCGGGAGAATTAATTGTGGCAAGGTATCAAATTCTTTTCAAAAGAATTTACAGGGAAGGACAGGCATTTCTAGCACCTATGATAGAAACTGCAATATTAATTACTATTTACCACAAACAAATGAAAAAAAAAAAAGCGCGCCATGAGTTCCGATCGCCCTACCTGGTTTCCTTCGGTAGATGGCGAGGCTGCTACTCAAAAACTTTCTGTCAGCATAGTCCATCTCCGATTGCGTAGCGGAATGAGCAGCTAGTATATGGATATGTAGAGTGAAATAAAGAATCTAATGAAAAAACCACAAATTATAACACTGCAAATTTTGAATGCCTTCTTTCTGTTTATAATCAAGATATAAAGTTTAATTTTGTTCTTGCTTATAGGAACACGTACGTTTTACATCTATAAACGGTATAAGTAAATCACGAACATTGTTACCGGGTCTCCACAGTTTACTGAACTTTGAGGACTGAGCGTATGGTTAGTATAATCAAATGTGCAGTGGAAAGACAGGGAGAAGTGTAAAGTGCAGTTCCACCGCTCAGGCAAAGATTCAGGTTTAAAAATTTAATACGTTGAAATAAATTACGATTTATTTATGTCTTTGTTTTCTGGTTTGTTCCTATCAGACGGATTTACATGTTCTGTTCGAAAACAACTTTAGAAAAAAGAACTTTAATAATAAAATAAAATGTTCATGCATGTATTTCTTAATTGTATTTCCGTACTTTTATTATAATAAATGCAATGCATTCTTAGAAAGAGTCAAAAGAAGTTATTTGCTTTCAAGGTGCACTTTGGACAAAAGCGCTTTAGATACTCAAAACATCATCATAGCTAGAAGCTAAAAGTATTTACGCAAAGTTGATTTACAGGGAACCTTTCTTTCTACATACTCGTATTTTTATTAAAAAAAAAAAAAAAATTAGAGAGAGAATTTTGTGGCTTATGCAGTATCTCATCATTTCACAAAGTTGTTTAAAAAAAGTTAAAAAAATAGTTTATAGGATTTTTAATCTCCTGACTGAGATGGTGTATCGCCTTCAATTCTAAGTTCTTCTTCTTCTTTCCCTGTATTTACACTGCGCCATTTGTAGGACTTATACGCCATGGGTCAGTCCCCTAATTACTCTGGGTGTATATAAAGAACACTTGCATACTGAGGGGCTCTCTGAATCCTGAATCCTATGTCAGGGCCGCCTTGATGACACCACAAACACACAAAACGTAGACACCCACAGAGAGATGGTGATAAATGACGAAATGGAAAGTGAATCCTTGACAGAGAAATGACACCAAATTTAATATCAGTATTTCATACGATTATGGCAATAATAATAATAATAATAATAATAATAATAATAATAATCAGTTCGATCTTTTAAACTGTATGTAGCATAATTCACTAAATATATTATCTACTTTTATAGTGAATACAACTAAATTCTTCAACAAGTATGAGAAGATTACTTGTGATTATTTTTGCTGTGATTGACCGATTTGTTTACAATGGTACGTAGCTTAGAGGCGGCTGAGTAACACACACTATACAAATGATTGTTCCAGGATCTGACATCAACTCGTGCATAGTTAAGTCGAGACAATTTGTTTTGAGTGACAGTACAATGAACATGCAATGGATTTTGAGTTTTAATGATTAGCCCGAGCGTTCAGGCAATTACTTTTGTTAAAATAAGAAGGCGAAAGGGTACTTAAAATACTAAAAATAGGCAGTAATATAAAAACAGCCGTTTATTATGAGTGTAAACGGAGTTATATCACTCATTGTTAATAAACATAAGTGTTTAGGAAACAAAATAATTTCTTTATCATATAATTAGAGTAATTTGGCTTACTTTTCTTGGTTACAAGAAACAAAAGATGGTTTTTCAAGATATCAGTTGTCATAGTCAGTCACTTCTTGTCATAGAGAACACTTTTTTTTATTCATAGAAAAAGAACGTGCTACTTCCACTGAAGTGATTGAAGCACATTTAAAACAAGTTATTTCAGACTCGTACCAGGTACAACAGAACATTCACCTTTCAAGACATCACGGACATGTTGACCAACACAAAGTAAAGTAGTTTTGAATAGTCCTGGCGAATGTGCAAAAGATGCGCAGTGGTTTTTTGGTCGAGTTCATTTTCTGTTTATGCGTTTATAGAGGAATGAGGTTAGTATTTCTCTTACTTCCGCACTGAACACATTGTAAGGACGGTTTATTGCACAACTGTACTGCTCTCATCTTTCTCGCTTGCAATTATTTTTTACATTTATACAGTTGAGAAGTTACCCTCAACAAAAATTTCCTAGAATAGTCTCGCGTAGATCGATACAGGGCCAATTGCCAGCACTATTCAAAACTACGGCATTTTCTTCATCCTCTCTATTTCCTGGTATTCTATACCCGAGGTAACCGTGCGTTCATTTCACTGAAGAATGATCTGCTATTTAAAGAGCTTAAGTGAATGGATTGAGGAGAAATTTTCGATTGCTTGAAAAGAAATAATTATATAATAAGTTCCTCAATATATATTTTTGTTAGGTGAACATGCCATTTCATTTGTATAACTTTTTTCACTTCGATATATAAATTCTTTATGTACTTTTTGAAATGCGTAAATAATATCAGAAAAAATTCATAATGATCCAAAACAGACAAAAAAAAAAAAAAAACTGGGCTTCTCGATCCAAAATGTACGGAAAAATGTTCCTTTCTATCTGATTCTTAAATATATTTTCTCTGACAAAAAAGGCATTATGCCTAAATTCCGCGCTCTGATAAGAAGTTTTAGAAGCTGGGGTTCTTGAAAACATCTAACAGTACAAATAAACGTGAAAACAACAAAATTAAAAAAATTCATAAAGGACTTAGCACCAACAATCCTAACCATTTTTAAATGCCAACAGGTACTCACATGCAATGTACCTTGAAGTTGAATTTCCATGCCACACGTGATGATAGTGTGAGCTTAGGCTGATTTACAAGAACGAAGCAGTTGCCACGGGTACAACGGAGCGGCTTGGCCCACAAATTCCTAGTAAGCTTAGGCTTCATAATGGAACTACCCAATAAGTAGACTGAATACGCCATAACGTGACTATTCACGCTTTACAGCTTAAGCCTCTGAGGTAATAGTCATGCATAACGCAATTTACTCTCTGCCCTTATTACAGTCTCCATTGTTCCCGTGTCAATGGCGTTGTTATTAAAGGGGCAAGAGCTACCTTGTATAATTCCTCCTTGAAATACCATCCTCAGTACAATAGATCATACCACTCTATCTCCTTCCTTGCTTCTTCATTCTCAGCAGCAATTTATTTCTTGGCCTATTCCTCCTTAAGCGGGGCTGACTGGTAAACCTCCTTGATATGAGAATTTTTATTGTTTCTTTCTGTCTATAATATAATCGAATAAAATTGTTTTTTACGATTTTTCACATATTCAGTTCCTAAGCCTCTCATATATTAATGAGCTTTGTATACTTTACTGACCCAGTTAATAATTTTCAAAAAAAATTGTAGTGAAAAGGGGCTTTGATGTATTTAATTAAGCTACATACTATATGCAAAAGTTGCATAATGCTTCCAAAATATTGCCCACAAAAATTTAGATCCCTAATTTGATTTTCAATTCATTTTACTTATTTTATCGCTAATTCTTGCCTTGCAAAATCTATAGCTTTGAATGATATAGCTTTTGCCATTTTCTTTGAAATGTATAAATATTTGAAAACCTGCGGGTCAAGAGGTTGTAAATGCAAAAAACTACATTTTTCAGCAAATAAAAAACAAAGTTCCACTAACATTTTGTTTGGAAATGTTTGCACTGTATATGTGGGCTATAAATAAAATAGTGATAACACTTTCAGGAAGCGAGTTTCCTGCGCGGAAGGATTTGGATATTCTAATTTGAACCAGCGAGGTGTGCAGTGCCGAAAGCAGTCAGTAAAGTCAGTGGTTGTGGTACTGTATGTGGTTGAATTGCCCATTGTTGTGTAAGGTGCTCCAAAGCATGTTTATGAACCTGGAAAAGTGTTCTTGGCCAAAAACCTACACATATATTGCAAGAAGCATGGGGCAACGATGCACTATGGCGTAGGACAGTTACACGATGGATCAAGATGCTTCATGTAGGCTGAGAGTAGTAGTAGATTTCTCCAGCATCACCTGCGACGCGTCGCAAAAGTCCTCACTCTTGAGGTACGCATCTTGCGTAGTAAGGATCGACATGTGGCAGGCAAAATGACCCAACAGTTGGCCATGGCATTGTGAGGTCTTGAAACATTCGCCGAACTCACCGGAGATTTCGACCTCTTGCCTCGCTTGAAAGAACCCCAAAAAATATCTCCCAAAGGACGATCCATCGCAGATATCAGCAATGGCAACCCTGTCAACAGCATTTGAAAACATTGCAGGACAACAGGAGAAGATATCAAAAGTCCATAATGTAACTATTGATGTAAGTTCAATATAAAGTCTGTAAATAATTATGTTCTTTATTTACAGCCCACACAATGAGAAAACATAGGATGTGAAGTCCTGTAGCTTAAATGATCGCTCAATTGTTTCGGACTATTAAAAATATTCATTAAAAATCCAACAAATACATATAGTCCATAATGTGGTACAGACCATCTTGTTTGATTATGTTTTAGCTGCTTTCGATAAGGAGTTCTTGTTCATTACTGCCTTTCTCAACATAAGACTAACTTATGGTTAGATGATTTATATTACATTACATAGGCCTTCAAAGCAAACTAGTCATAACGCTTCATTTATTAATTTTTTGGAAACTAATAACTAATTCAATAAAATATGCAAAGTTCATTAATATTATATATATTTAATTATTTGTAGAGAGAAAGAAAATATATTCTCGTAGCAAGTGAGCACTGTGCGGTTTAGCATTATGTCACTTGAGGTTAAAGAATGATATCAAATCCCTGCATTTGTGGTGTAAGTAAAATTGCCATTACTATCGTGCGATCAGTGATGCTTTCCACCGCGGCGCAGAATTTTTCCTATGAGCGAGCCCCCACTCGTTTGGCGCGCCGTGGGGAAAGTAGCAAACTTGCTTACTTGTTGACTTTGCTGACTATTGCAGTCGTAGTTCTGGTTGTGTGTTGTGTTGTTCGTTTTTTAATTAGTCAGTATACTAAAGTGTACTATGTCCCTTTTATTTACAATGGCACAGTGTCTTTATGTACGATTCATATATGCTAACTCATTGCTGAAAGAATCATAAGACTATTAACCCATTTTTTCAGAGAGACAGGTGGCGTGGTCATGTATTTTTTCAACAGGACTCCTCTACTGTAGTGAGAGCAATATACAATATATTTCCATAAGACAGAGCTATTGGTAGAGATTTGTGGCTCCCTTGGTCTCCCGATGTAGCAGCTCGCAATTATTATATCGGAGGTAAATTAAAAAAAAAATGCTATGTACAAGACGAACCCGCACACCATACAAAAACTCAAAGATAATATTCGTCAGGAAATTGTCCGGATTTTTCAAAATGAACTACAGCGAATGACGAAAAATTTCCTAAAGAGATGTCAAAAATGGTGTGGAGAACGAAGACGGGCAGTTTCAATACCTCATTTGATAATTTGTTCAGTAATGTGACTCTTAAATCGACGTATGTTTTGTTGTGGCTCATTTGTTGTATCATTTTGCCCCCTCCCCCCGCTTATCACTCGGTCCTGGTGGTGTAGTAATAACCGTACTTGCCTTGTAAACCCAAGATCGCGGCAGGCAGGGTTTTTCAGGCGTGAAAATCCTAAGTATAGCTTCCTTTCAAAGGGAAGTAAAACCGTGTGTCCCGGGTCCCGTGTAATAGATTTACGGCATGTAAAAGACCCTCAAGTCTGAAAGAAGAGGCCTCTGAGCAAAATTTACTGATCATTTCACGCTCTGAATTGAATAGGAGGCTGATAACGGAGATATTAAAGAGCGTCCGTATATAAACCAAATCAACAATGCTTATCACCGAAACTCGACTGGCCGGTTTACCGGCTAAGGAGCGGCATGCTCTCCCTTAGGCAAAACACTCCGGGGAAAAACAAACTGATCGAACGGTAAAAGATACACAAATGCATCGCGGATATTTAAAGGAAGCGTGGTTCTTTTTACTTTCGAAAGGAAAGTTTCAAGTCATTTTGAGTATGCTACAGTATAAGATAGCAAGGCACATTTGTTATGGACAGAGCAGCATACATTTAGTACATCCATCAAATGCTTTATCCTTTGCTTTTTATTGTCATTCACCGTGGGTGAGACTATGCTTGGTTCGGGTACCGTCCTGGTTCGACAATGACTGATATGATAACATTTGCTCAAGGTACCAACTATAGAGGTTTGTGAAGACAATGCCTATGATGAAGGTGCAAAGCGATGACGACCCTACATCACGGTTACTAATGGCCAGCAACATTGTGACAGTCCTTTCAAATAACAATACCCGTCGTAAGCCCCACCCCTCTATGAAACAAATGAAGCAGGGACAGTGGGTGAAATCGACGACCCATTGAAATGACGTTCCGGGGAATTGCTGGCTCAGCGAATCGGACATAATTTGAATAGAAATGCTGCACCAGCTTATTACTCATCCGTCCTTTCAAAAAGCATTAACTAAGTGAAATTCTAAAGAACGAGCAAATCATCCACAACTGAAGCGGAAAATTAGAAAGCTCCACAATTCTATTCAGTTTTATATGTTAGTACTATAGGAAACGATAACTATCATTTCTTACAAAACTTTAAATTCTTATGGTATAATTTCACTGATATGTGTGCAATGGTTCACTTCATCATCTGCAGAAATTAGATATGGACTGTAAACACAAAATGAAAGTGTTTCTTAATCGTTTCCACAACTTCATCATATCTTATATATTAATTAGAATAGGCATTGTATGCTGAAATGGTTAGAATGGATTTTTCGACAGGCGTTCACCAAGAATTAATGAAAATAATAACCAATAATTTGCATTCACATAAATGTAGATATTGGGGAGGATGTTTAAAGCCAATGTTAATTATATTTTAGGTTCAATTGTTATTATATATGTTTTCTATCGTGGCTTAGAATCCTGCATGTTTGTTATTTTTTCATTTGAATATAATAGGATGAAATTATAATTATTTATATTACTACTGGCTAATCCGCTTACGTTCTATTTTTCTTATAACGTATATTCAGTTTTGAAAAGAAAAACAAATATCAAAATACAACTATTACAATGGTTTTGGATTCATTGCGTGCAAATCCAAACAACAATAACGACAGTGTAAGTTTTTAAGTAAACATAGAAGACAAAATATATGATAACAGGACCAAGATGTTAAAATTCTAAAATATTAAAACATGTTCTCTGAAAACATGACAAAATAATAACAAACTAATCTTACACATGTTTAAAACCTTACCTTTGTTGAAACTAAAAATGTCACATTAAAAATACCAATCTTTATAATTATTTTTGAATTAATTTAACCAATTAAGAGATGTCACTCAACATTATACACAATGAAAGAAATATTACAATATGATGAACGATCACAGAGAATTACAGTAACAAATCATATACATTTTAAAGTTTTCAAATAAAAAAAATCTTCCATTGTTACTAAGCATTGACCTATGATTGGAAAAACTCCACTCAACATCGCAGGATGTTATTGAGGTATATTTGAAAAAAAAAAATAATTTCTGTTGAATTCATGCTCAAATTCAGAATATCGCCACTCTTTCACGGTCTAGAGTACTTGCTTACACAAGTAGTTGAACTTGTTACGAAACTGATAACAACATTCTAAATTCTTCATTATTTTTCTGTGCATCTGTCGCTTTCTATACAACTAGCCTTCATAATTTACACAAATATACAATTTATGAAAGTGTTTTTAGAAAAAAGTCTATTCAGAGTGTGCATAATCGGTCTCAGAGATAACTGTAAACAATGAATGAAAAGGGAATGTAATAAGATAAAATATTGTGGCACACTCAGGATTAATGTGGGGAAAGGCATAGTAGCATTGAGTTCGTTGAAAAACGTAAGTTACAGTTAGAAAGATTACGAAAGAAAAATTAGCGCATGCGCAACACAGGAATCGGATTGCGTTCCTTGGCGAATTTTGAGAGGGTGGTGTGATGCTCGAGAAGAGTGAATGTGCCACGACTGCTTCGGGGAACCATCTTGGTCGACGACAACCGTAATGTAAGTAGCCATATACTATGTCAATAAAAGGAAATGTCCAAAGTTTTGGTTACCCCAGTTAAATATTTCCTTAATTTGGTCCCGTTTTGAGTAATGATGACTAAGATTTCTCTTGCTTATGTTATAGTTACATTCATAGTCCGTCACAGTTTGTGGAATAAGTCACAGAATGATATTTTAGACGAATCTGATATAAATGCAAAAAATTAGAGTAAAAATGCAAAAAAAAATGTTGTAAAAAATGTTATATGTGACATTGTATGATCAATGTTAAGAACACAACTTTAATCAGATTACATAAAAATCACGGTTATTTCAAGCCTACGGTGGATATAACAAAAATAAAAAATACGACATGTAAAAAACATCCGGGCCCTGCTGATAGCACTTGAATTCTCTTTAATACCAAATATCAAAATGTATGGAGGACATTTGAAATTTCAAAAAGGGGGAGGCTGGTGATGAGGAAGTAAAATCATGTATTTAATCAACATTAGTTATAACTTCCCTCTTAGTATTTAAATCGAGTATCATTTTATTTAAATTAAATTTATTTTAAATAGTTATTCAGACTGACAAGTTTTGAAATGAAAGCTCTGTGTAATCTCTAATACTGGTTAGCAAGATCACATTGGATACAGTTCGAGTGGTATATTGCAGTTTTTCTATCTTTATTTTTATTTTTTTCCTGTTCTTTAAAATTGAACTAATCAATTAACACACTGTCATATACGACTGTATCTTCCTGCCAGTAGACATCCTATAGGCAGAGATGAATTTTCAAAATCGCACTATTCTTTCCGTGGGATACGTTGCGATTTTACTGCAAGGTAGCATTTCATTAATTCATTATTCTTCAGTGATAAATAACATATTTAAATATTCATTTAGTGTTAACAAATTAAAATAATGGTTATTTAATGTTATATTAAAGAGTTTTGTGGAGTACAAATTCATTTAAAAAAGATATTTTTTGCATTTAAATATAATATAAATTTATGATCATACTTCTAGCTATAAGAACGGGACTGCAAACGATCTTCTTGACAGCAATACGTCTTAATTATGCTAATAAAATTAAAAACATCTACTCATTCTATTCTTTCATTCGGAAAAATTTGAACAGTTAAATTGCGTTAATTTCTGTATAAATTACTAAGTTGCAGTCATTATTCTTATTGTTTATGTAATAAATAAGTTCCAAGTTCAATATATGTACATACTATCAAAAAGGCATATTTTTATCTTAAACAAATGTTTCTTCTGCAAGTGCATGTATGGGTGTGCGGGACACGATTATGACAGTTAGTGGGATAAAGACACATTAAGAGCAAAAGTGTTTTACGAATAGAAGCGAAACTTTGCTATGAATACGATTTGCATAAAGTGCTGGTGCATGATATTGACATTCACAGTTACGATACGCACTATCGATCATGCAGTAATGCTTACAGGAATATTTCTGTTTAGTTTGCATATATTTTACTGACTACCGTCAGCACCAGAAGAACCATAGTTGGCAACTTGCCATGCCAGAAAACAGTATAAGCTTTTTACACCTAACCACTACAGTTGCTGCTGCTGTTTTCTCTGTTAACTTCAACTATTTATTTTCTATGATAATCAGATTTAAATATAGTCTTGTAACTTCAATGCATCATGTAGTCTTTTTGATTCCCGTTCTGAAATTGTTTCCTTATAACAAAAAAGATTAATATTTTATTCCTTTGACGCGCAGTTAAAATACAAATAAATACAAAGGAATCGACCTATAAACAAGATGTTTTACTATGGGTGAATGGTTGGTTGATAGAGTGATATAAAATTATCATCCTCCCAAAAATTACAAACTTGCATAAATTATTTTTCAGAACTTTCAAAAATGACCAAATGTTTCAAACTGTAATAATTACATTTCTAAAGTCTTCATCGTACAATAATATTAAAATATTCTTTTCCTACTTTTGAAATAAATAAGAAAATATGTATTATTTTAATTACCCGGTAAATATATTAAGATTTTTGAAATATCTGTTTCTTTGGTACAATAAACTATTGATTTGACCCCCATTCCTGGAAAGAAAAAAGAACATACTCGGCCTATGGGAAGGAATCATGGAGGAAATGAGAGTTAAGAGATCTGGAAGAGAATTCTGGAACGTCTACGCAAGATAAAAAAAAAGAGAGAATTCAGGGTAACTGCCAATATAATGAGAGGGAAAAACCTCTTTTATAATTCAAGAACATGTTAATGAATTTATACATGGTTTAACGTGCCCAAACAGCATGAACGTTTAAGATCCAGGCTGAAAGAATGGCATCTGCTATGCAAAGGTACAAGAAAATGTGCTTATCGTACATAGTAGTTTTGAAGATTATTTCTCTTTCTTATAATGGTGCCCCATAATGATGTTTGCTCTATTCTAAAGGTTCTTGGATATCAACACAAACCAAATGAAGGTCGGTTGTTCATAGACTCGGCAACAGTTCGTATGAGGATTGTTCATACCTACAGCCTACATTATTGGTATGAAATTACTATTACAGGAACACCAGTATAAAACATAACCGGGAAATCTGTGGAGATTTGAAAGTGCTTGCTTTAATGATTACCCGTACTCGCTGAAGATATGCATTTCCTAAATATCTCCGTAACTGTTGACTTAAAGTAGTTTGCGTGTTATTACCAATGAGTTACTGCCTTTATACACTTTCACTCTTTAATTCATTATATGTAGCAGCTTACTTCATAAAATTGTTATACAGTTACAAAATTAAATATTTTCTTTATATAATGTTTAAGACATTTCTCAATATTTAAGATTACTTACATGTAACGAAGGGTTCAAATAAAATAAATTATAATCTACAGCAGCATTGCTACTCTCATCCTTAATTCTCACCATATTTTGCGGGAAGGTACTGCAGTGCTATTTACCTGTAACAAAAAAAAAAAAAAAAAAAAAAAAAAAAATCTTAGTTTTCAATACATCATCGTTAATACACGGAGAATTGTTCTAACCACACGTTTCATACATGAATAAAAAATATTTATATAAGATAATATATAACTGTCTTGATAAAAGTTTCTAGTGAGAGTTCATAAAAAGTTTGTAATAAGAACGACAAATATAGTTAGTCATTAATGACCCAAATCAATGTTTAGTATTTACGCATGTTAACTCGCTATACTATAAGATACAAAAAAAAATAAATAAAAAATAACTTCCACTATTCCAGACAGTAGACAACTGCTATAATCAATACGCTATTTACATACTTTTATGAAAAGCAATTAGGGATCAACGTCTAAGCGCTGTAGGAATAAAACCCGTTGAGATCTACAGAATAATATTAAAACTGAATCATACTTAAGGTAAATAAACCTTCATAAAGCATTTGCTGGAACATATTATGGAGGATTTTATAAAATGATAAGTGTACTTCGATTTTACTAACAGAGATGTCTTGCGCATTTCAACAACCTTCTGAAGTTTGAAATTCGAACTCAGCAATCAGATAAAAATGGAATTGTTCTTAGAAGTGAGTTTAAAGCATGATCCATCCATCTACCTATGATCTGTCAGATCTTACATGATTTAAAGAGGGAAATGCTCCCCATCCGATATAGCTGCAGAGAGTTCGAGTCGCGCTTGATCCAAGAAAGCGGGAGGGAGGAAGCCGGTAGAGCGCGAAGTAAACAGCGGTTCATCCGTTTTCTTGGATCAAGTGTGACTCGAACTCTCCATAAGTCGTAATATCAATGAAATATATCAAAGAGTTATACAATTACAAGTCTCATTAAATTGAACTGTCATTAATCGTTAATTTACTGCCTGGAGCAATCAAAAATCTCTGCAGAGGACATTTGGAGAAAAAATGTTTTTAATATCACTTTGGCCTTAAGACAGATCGTTTAATCAAAATATATGCAACTCTTCATTTTAATTTATAGCAGTTATTAAGCTTGGATTGTAATAATGAAGAGAAAAACTACGAAAATTTTCCTTGTGCAATGTTTGTGTGTGTGTGTGTGTGTGTGTGTGTGTGTGTTTAACAGCTTTGAAGTAAATTCGCTATAAAAGTTTATGTGAAGTTATTATTAGTGCTCGGCATTAGAAGCTGACGAAAAGAAGGAGTTTGTGATAACAGCAGGTTGTTTGTTTGATTTGGTTTATTAACGGACGCTCTTTAATATCATAGACCATCAGCGACCCATTCTATTCAGGTGTGAAACGGCCGATAAATTATGCTCAGAGGTCTCTTCTTTCAGGCTTGAGGTTCTTTCTCGTCTGTAAATGTCCGATACGGACCCAAGGCTTTACTTCCCTTCCAAAATAGACATATTTTGGATTTTTACGCCAGAAAAAAATCCTCGATCCGACCGGGTTTGGACCCGCGATCTTTGGTTTAGGGGGCAAGTATGGTCACTACTACATCACCAGGACCTACTGCAGCAGGTTATAAGATAAGATACAAAAAATTCCATTGACCGCAAATCAAACGTGATCACGAGGTAATAAGTTGGAGGGAGAAAAGCATTTGCTGTTACAGAACATAAACGGAAACTGCAACTACACTGTGTGGCCAGAAGTTTCATGATAATGTTTGTTGCTTCTGAAAAGACAAAAGAAATTACAAGACCCTTTTGTTGCTCTAGCGTGCTGTGCTGTCCACTTTTTTCTGTTCTCTGAAACACGTATAACAAAAGTATTAAAATATTCTTTTGTTTCTGTAAATTTAAAACACAACCTGGATATATGTAATAATTTATGGCATGAAACTTAAGACAGTATATTTTCTTTGAAGGTAATAAATGCTCTGAACTCACTGAGTATTAATGTACTTTCAGTATTTAAAAGTAAAACGGGAATTTCATATTTGACATGCGCAAAAAACAACATTATTATAAATACTACATTGTAGGCAAACTATTCAAAATTCAAGTTTTACTTGAGAAAATTAAAGTTGTTCAAAAGAACAAGAGTTCTTATATATTAAACCCCCATATTAATTAAATCATTCAATCGAACAATGTTATAACCACCAATTTTCTTGGAAGTGAGTTAAAGTTGAAGTAATATTGTGCAAGACTTTCTGCAACCACTGGTATATTTCGTTATTTCTTTTCATAACATTATGAAACACTGTAAATTGTTGTTTGGTAGAACAACGTTGTAACCAAAGCATCGTAATTGCATTGGCAAATAGTGATTAAAACGACCTAATTATGGGAAAAGATGTAAAGGAAATCTATCACTAACATACATACCATGAAGGCGGTGGACACTGGTAATACGTAAAATGAAATGATAAATTGGGAAAGGATTTTGTGTTTAAAGAAGGAAAAGTGCCATGCCTAAGTTTAGGGTACTTCCCTGACATATGTCATATATGAGGGACTGAGGAAACATGGAAAAAGTTTCCATCAGGGAGGGCGGGAATCAAACCCGAGACCTTCGCTTATTAATACGGCGCCTTAACCATCTCGGTCACTTGTGACGGTGAGCGATGTTGTAAATTATACTCTTAAATATAATACAATACAGTACCTTGAACTTAACAATTGTAATCTACTTATTTGGAATCTACTTGTATATTATGTTAATACATATGGCAAGTAACTAAGGGCAACCCTAATAGGAGTATGTTTGAGGTTATTCAAATATAGTTGCACTACTTCAAACCAAATTTTATTTTATATCCAACATTACAAATTATGTTATAAATGCATATAAGTACATCAGATATTTTATATCAATGTTAAATAGGCCTAATTTATAAAAAAAATGCGAAAATCTTCTCAAAAGTTTAAAATGTATAATGTGATGTCGTTGGTATGAAACCATTTTCAAGAGAAGATACGTAGAAATACCCTAAAATATATAATTCAATATACTTAAGATTCTGTAGGATTTATTGCATTGGCCATAACAACAGCTGTGCCTGATTGCCCTCTTTGTCCGAAAATACCGCTGTAGATAAAATGTTCTTTGTCACAGAGACTTGTGTTGGGAACGTTTTAAAACGTTCATTCCCCAACTATGAGCCATTTGACTGGATCCCAGTCATTGCTAACGCCGAGGAGTGGTCTCTTGATATGGAGATGGAATCAAAAAATGTCAAGGATTTCATGAAAAACAGAAACTCGAAACAACAGTGTAACCAGCTCCAAATTTCGTAGGACGATTTCACTTCTCTTAAGAGGATGAAGAAATCATAATATCCAAAAATCTAATAAATGTTAATGTATAGCAAAGAAGACAGAGACACGGGAAACTGAAATTTGCCACCTGTGAGCATTTCAAGTTTTAATATTTTGTGTGAAAAATACAAATTTTAAATTCGAATGGTTCATATGATTCGTCAGGATCCTCCTAAAAGAGCTATTAACTATGTGTCAATATTTTCTAGCTGTAAACAGAATTTGGTATGAAGATTAACCATAAAAATGATTCTTTACACCTTTGTTCGGCAAACGTTCTTTTGTCTGTTTGAAAACGACTTTGTTTAAAATTGAGTGCATTATGCTGATAGTTACGTAACGTTACAACATATTTAAAGTTGAGTGCATTATGCTGATAGTTAAGTAATGTTACAACACATTTAAAGTTGAGTGCAATATGCTGATAGTTAAGTAACGTTACAACATGTTTAAAGTTGAGTGCAATGTGTTGATAGTAAGTAACGTTGCAACATGTTTAAAGTTGAGTGCATTATGCTGATAGTTAAGTAATGTTACAACACATTTAAAGTTGAGTGCAATATGCTGATAGTTAAGTAACGTTACAACATGTTTAAAGTTGAGTGCAATGTGTTGATAGTAAGTAACGTTGCAACATGTTTAAAGTTGAGTGCAATATGCTGATAGTTAAGTAATGTTACAACACATTTAAAGTTGAGTGCAATATGTTGATAGTAAGTAACGTTACAACATGTTTAAAGTTGAGTGCAATATGTTGATAGTAAGTAACGTTACAACATGTTTAAAGTTGAGTGCAATATGTTGATAGTAAGTAACGTTGCAACATGTTTAAAGTTAGTGCAATATGCTGATAGTTAAGTAACGTTACAAGATGTTTAAAGTTGAGTGCAATATTCTGATAGTTAAGTAACGTTACAACATGTTTAAAGTTGAGTGCAATATGCTGATAGTTCAGTAACGTTACAACATGTTTAAAGTTGAGTGCAATATGCTGATAGTTAAGTAACGTTACAACATGTTTAAAGTTGAGTGCAATATGTTGATAGTAAGTAACTTGCAACATGTTTAAAGTTGAGTGCAATATGCTGATAGTAAGTAACGCTACAACATGTTTAAAGTTGATGCTGGTATTAAAGAACGTTATAACATTTGCGCGTGTAATTTTCAATTAAATTAATTACTGTATTCTACTAGGACATAAATGCAGTAAATCAGTGCTCCCAGCGGTGACCATTGGAACTTTGAATTATGCCACAAAGTTGCAATTGTTTCTTAAATTTGCAATATTGAAAACCTCGAAAGTTTCTGATTTGTAGTAAGCGATACTGTGCTAAAAATGTTCGATAGGCATGAACAATGGTGTTTCATGAAAATCCAAGTTGCGGGTGAAAAAAGTGAAACTCGGTGCTTTATGGCATTGCAAGAAGTTTGTGGAAAATTGCATGCAAGGAAGGAAGAACTGTGAATACAGACCCTGAAACTGAAAATGAGAAACGTTTGTGCCCGGTGGGTTCCGTTCAGTCTAACTGAAATTGGAAAGTGGCAGCAAATACAGACAGCACCTGGAGTGATATGAAGGCGAAGCCTTTCTTCACGAGGCCTTGTGATTAAGGCTAATTTTCGAATGTCAAAGAACCTCTGCGACGCATTCACTTCAATCAAGAGTTGACATCATCAGTGAGACAGAATACAGAAATGAGGTTTCAGACAGACGATGTTTCCAAGGATTTGCCAACGTACTGTTATCATGGCAGGGAACGGATTTGATAATTTTTATAGGAAGTATATTTGCTCGAATGAATGATTCAATTATGAAATCAAGCCCTCTTAGATTATCTGAAAAAAAGGAAATAAATAAGCCTAAATTTTGAAGGGAGGCGAAGATATTTTTTCTGTTCATATGTAACTCACTGTGTTGAATGTTTGTGGGTGTGTGCGTGCGTGCGTGCGAGTGAAGGAAAGCAATTCTTATAATGCATTTGAAGAAAAAAAAGTTCCAAATATTTCGTTATTAATGTGACAATTTCATCGTTTTGTTCACTGCTGGCTCTCTAGTAACTTTTAGTACTTGTAACTATATTATTCCTTAGCAGTTACTTCATTCTTATTATATATAAGTATCTATATTAATCTTTACGTGATAACTTAAACCATCACCGTACTTCACCGTGTTATTTTGCATCAAATGCAAAGCATGTACATTAAAATGCAACCACAAAAAGGCAACAAGATTTATAGTAGAAGGACTATACAGAAACTTTCTTTCTGGATTTAGCAGGTATGCATTATATTCCTATCTGTTGTTATCACAATTATTTGAATGCGTGTATTGCGTGTAAACGGAGCCACACGGCGTTTTCTACCTTGGTACGTGCGAGAGAAAATAGCGTGAGATATGTCAGATGGTGTTGTGACACCTACATAGCAATTCACACAATCTGAATGCTAAGTAGTACGTAGCACGAGAGGAAATTGTTCTGTCGTGTCACTCAGTACACCCGGAGACAAATCTGATGGTTTGCATTATACCCTCAGCCTCCTTTCGAGTAGCTGCCTGCAAGAAGAAAGGATTTGAGTACCTCTTTGTGTTGGATGAAGAGGTTAAGCACTTGTGAACATAATGCCATGGCATATGGGATTTTTTTACTTTATAGAGCACAGTAGATTCATTGCAAGGTGACATTTATTACGTTTAACCACTTAAACACATTTTAGAAAATTCGATTTATATCAACCATACAGAGTCATGAAAATGTATTGCTCTATCATCTGACAATTGTGGAAAATAATATTATGAAAAATATAACAATTCCGTTGCACTCGTGTATTAGTAAAGATGAGTTCAGTGATGTAATCAGGCAATGCCGAAGAAGCTAAAGGGAAACGTACCGGGTGTTCATGAAATAACCGTACTATGTAGAGGGCCATCCAGAAAGTAAGTCCCAATCGCGCCTGGAGATGGAAGATGGAGATTGTGTCAAGTGTATGGACACGACCTTATGGTAAGACGATGGTGCAGGCAGTTCACTGAAGGACGAACGATGACGACCGTAGTGGCCGACCGTCCCTGGTGACGGCAGAAGTGTTGGAAAGTGTGCGGCAAGCAATTGAGCAGAACCGGCGCTTCACAATTTCAGAACTCTCTTGTCAATTACCCAGATGTCTCGCTTCCTTGTGCACGAAATTGTCTCCCGGAAGCTTGACACAATTGGCGATGGATCTCTGCTAGACTTTGCTTTTGAGCGTGCAAACCTCCGATGACTGCACGAACTTCGCAGTTGGCGGGAGACAATATCAGAGCAGCCATTTTCTCCTAGCACAGCGCGGTATCCACGGCCGTCACAAGGCTGAAATTTTACTGCATTATTACCACATACTTTATCTCTATTCCTGCGCATGCACATTCCTATTCGACTAGCGGTGCTATCTCTAGGCGCGATTGGGACTTACTTTCTGGATGCCGTAATACTTTCAGAGGTTGGAGAGAAGTCATGTACAAGCAATATGAGAAAGAAATTTATTGTTTGCCTTTCAAATTTCAAAGTTTGGTTTTAAATTTCTAAATTTCACTGATTAATCAAACTCCCATTCAAAATAATACCACACAATAATGAACGGAAGTTGCCGAGCATGTCTTTTTGGTGCATTTGGTATGGTACTGAGATCAAGTAGAAGCCGATCATTGTTATCGATTTGAATCTAGTTCATTACTTTTGCTCCTTATACATGAGCATACTTCATCAGAAAATAAAAAAAACATCGTGCGTACTCATAGCTACCATTTTCGAAAGGCCACATAGGTAGACTGCCTTCTCTAGACTATGGTACATAACTGGAAAAAGCAGTTAACCTTTGTTCACTGTCATACTATCACATTATAAATAATTAATCCGAGATTTTATAGCACTAAATCTTAAAAACTTCAATAATGAGCCATTAAAATCTGCATTTTTTTTTATTTCACTTTAATTCTTAGTGGGAAATTTCGTTGCATTGATTTTCTGCTCTTACTCCGTTGGTTTGAATGTAGGATGGAAAGTGCCAAGCATAGTGATTTGGGCTGTGTAGTTTTGTCTCATCTGGTTAAAAGCAGCTCTTCTGAAGGGCTAAGCCTTTGGTTCCTGGTTGTCCGGTGTATGCCAATTTCATCCTTTCTTTCCGGAGATGTCACCCCTTGGGGAGCGTAGACACAAATGCCTCCTGTATTAGCCCAACGTTTCTCTTACATCGTCGTCAATTCAACCCAATAAATCAGGAGCACAATTTAGAGTTAATAGGGTGTAACAAGCGTTCATTTAAACCCTTCAAAAATAATAACAGCATATAACTCGCTGCCTATCTCAGAGAGAAAAAAAGTGGCCTTATTGGAAAAAATTAGATGATATCTATAATAACATTAAATGATAAAATAAAAAAAAACAGACACAGAATTTCAATTGGAGTATGTGCACAAAAAAACAATAACTACCATTGCGAAAAATAAAACTTAAGGATACGTCATATTATGAAAATTTGTGATACAATGGTTGCACGTGTTCTAAACGAGAATCAGAAAACTGGGGGGGGGGGGGAATACACAGGTTTCAGATGCATGTTCTAATAGCACTATGGTTTTAGAGCCCTCAAGTGCATTGTAGTTATGTTGTTGGATACAATCTATATGATCGCATAAGGTATACGAAATAAAGCAGAAATGCTAATTTAAATGATAATATAAATGAATATAAGTAAGAATAATGAAATCAGAATATTTTTTAAAAAGCTGCAGAAATCTATATTAAAATAGTATATCAATATACACTATATGGAAGGAGACCCGGAGTAGGAGGAAAGATTGTGTGTGATATACTAATAATGCAAATTACTCTGTATTTCATTCCACCGATCCTTATTGAGCTACCAGACTACGTTAATTTTATTTAAGGTAATTTAAGAGAAATACTTCCTAAGGACATGTTATGGTTTTGCAAATCCACACATTCTGACGTCTGCTTCATCTTACAGAAGTTTATCAGACAATGCGAACGGAGGAGTAGAAACTCTTCACACCAACTACTTTAAAATATTAGAGCTATATCATACAGAACAAACAAGTATAAGTTGGGGGAAGAGGGCTCACTTCGTACATCTCATTAAATAAACACCCTTTATATCTAAAAAAGGAAGCTAGAGATATTGCAGGTTGTGTTGCTGCACATATCGGAATGTGCCGCTGTTGAGATTGGAGGAGACTACAAGAAATACAAATGAGTTACTGAAGTCTTCCTGTATTCATTGAACTTTCAATTTTTCACGGGCCTCATTTTCCATGTCTGGCTCTACTTGAGACGGGTCAGAGGCAGGGGAAAGTCTACCGGCAGCAACATTCATTCTCACTTAAGAGTTCCCCAGGGAATTGCAACAGCCAGCCTTTCTCCCCCAAGCAAGTCCTTGTGCGGTGAGTCATGGCATTCCCCTTATCCTTTTTGAATAATCCTTTCAAGATCAGCCAAGTTAAACGGGCTCATTAAAGCAACTCTGCGGTCAGATAATTATGTCATCCTAATCAAACGTCTCCAGAGCATGTCCTTTGAAGTCATGTGATGTCTCGTTTTGCAACTGCTGCAAATTTTCTTCATTCGGATAAACGAAAATGGTTACCACTTAGGGTCTGATAGTTGATAAGCATATTTAGACTAGATAACAAGATAGGGTTTTCTTTCAGTGTCACAAATACACTGGAGTCTGAGCCAGAGCCCATGCGCTCTCCAGATAGACACACAATATTGAAATAGGATTAAAGTATTAAATATAGCCTTTCGGCTTTGCACCTACGCTTAAAATACCAAATTATATATAATATAAATACATAAAAGCAACGTTTTTGAGTCAATCCTGTTAGTGTAGTAGTAACCATACTTGCCTCCAAACCCAAGATCGCGGATTCAATCCCGGCCAGAATGGATGGACTTTTTCGGGCATAAAACTTCTAAGTATGGCTTCCTTCGAAAGGGAAATAAAGTCGTGGGTCCCATGTCGTAGATTTATGGCATATAAAATAACCTCAAGCCTGAAAGAAGAGGCCTATGACCAAAATTTGTCGGTCGTTTCACGTTCTCAATTGTATGCGACGCTGATGACCTGAGATGTTAAAGAGCGTTCATAAATAAACAAAATCGAACTTGAGAAAGAAGGCATTTTACCTAGTTTTCCATTCATTTGTAATACAGAACACAGCTGCTCTCTTCACTAATCTTGATTGAATATATCCAAAACCTCTGCATCACTTGAAACGCACCATTAAAGAAAGCAGTTTCTTTAAGATACCGATAAGTCGTTAAACACAATATTAGCAGGTAAATTACGGAGACTATTTCACTCATGTGACGTCATCTTAAAATCGACCGATGAAACGAAACAAAATTTTGAATTTTGACCGATCACAGCCGCATATTACAGTGAAATTATCGAAAAAAATTATCAAATCCGTTTTATTACGCGCATTTGTCCTATGGTAAGTGTAGCCAACCCTATACCAATACTAAATAATTACTGAGCGCTTTTCTGTGTCTTCAGTAATTGTAAACTTAGCTAACTTAATGTGTATTCACCCAAGCAATTGTATTCAGCTAAACAGTATGATCTTATTTTGCAATTGCCTAAGCAACCACAAGTCTTAATAAACACTTTTTAGAATGGTAAAATGTTTTTATATGCTTTTTTTCCTCAGTTGGTATTAGTAAATCGAACGGTAGCGACTGTAATAGACGCTATTTAATTTAATTAAATCATTTATTTAATTCTCATGATTTCTGAATAGATAGGTAACATAAATATGTATAACATTTTATACAGTTAGGAATCTGTACGCGAATTTCAAGTACATATTACGTTCATTCTTATTTTATTCATGATGAGTATTGTTTAAGAGTGCAATATTCTATTCATGAAATAGCCCCAAACCCGTATTTGTCTCTTCTCTTTTGACATTACTGACAATCGACATTTGTATGTTACTAGATTGCTTGAAAAGTTTTAGTATTCATAATGCAAATGTACATTTATCACAGTATTATAAGTCAAGTCACGGGGTTTATAGTTAAATTGTTATTTTATATGTTTGTGAATTTATCGGCAATCTTAGACCCTCTCGTGATATTACTTGGAATATTTCATTTATGTGACATTTTCATCGAACAATCGAATGGAACAAAATTTTCAATTTTGATCATTCATAACCCGATATCGCAGTGAAATTATCGTAAGGTTTTACAAAATCTCTTTACCGCGCGAAGTGCATTTGTCTTCTGGTCTGAGTAGTCAACTCTATACTCCCCACTATATTCCTGAACAGGCAATACTGACCACTTTTACTAGTAGGTAGCACACTTAACTAACTTAATGTGTATTCACTTGAGGAATTGTTTTTGCATATTCAGTCAAACAGTATGAAATGATTTTGCAAATTATGTAACTATATCTGCCGAAGCAACCATAAATTTCATTAAACATATTGTTTAGAATGGTAAAATGTTTTCTCTGTTTAGTTTTTCTCAGTTGGTATTAACAAATTAAACGTTAACGATTGTAATAGTCGGCTTTGGTCTATTTTAGTCTCACAGCTTATGAATAGGTAGGTATTTATAAGTATAATATTTTACACAATTGTTAATATTCTGTTGCCGAAATTAAAATATATAGATATATAACTTATATAGAAGTTTTATTATTATTTTATTCATGAAATAATTCTAAAACCGTATTTGGCTCTTCTTTATTGGAATTACTGACAATAGACATTCATCTATTGTTAGATGGCTTGAAAAGGTTAAGTATTCATAATACAAATGATTAGAATTTTGTAATTCCAGTTTAGGTGAATAATATTTCAATCCTTATTTTAATCGTGAAATCATTCTAAGAAATATCATTTGAGGATCTGAGCTTTCGAGAATTTATCGGAAATCTCAGAGTCTCTTGTGATATTACTTGTAAATCGTAATACCTTGTTACGTAGTAAACAATTCCATTTTTCGATCATTTAAGATCAGAGAGCGTATCTTTGATTCAAAAGATACTGATATTTGCTGCTTCATGTCCTGCTAGTGATAAATTAAGCATTCGGGGTATTATAAAGCCAAGAGCAGTGCATTTAAAAGTATGGACTGTTTTTAGTAAATACAATTTGACTGTGAAGACAATAGTGTAGAATTTCTATGTTTTCCTTGTATTTTACCCCCTCCCTTCATCACCAGTATTTAAACTGGTCTTCATTTCGTCACCCTTAGCAAGTGAAACATTTCGTAGCAATGAATGAAAGAATTTTATTCATTGGTAAATATTTTAGTTCACTTCTAAAAGTATACGTAAATTAACGAGAATTAAAAGGAAACAATTTAGAGTTAATAAGTATCAATACAGAATTAAAATGATGACACAGCACCACCTGCATCAAATAAAGCCTTTACATAAACAAATATATAGTTTTCTTCTAAAGGTTCAATCTTCAACACTTAAACATCCACAAATATACTGGAAATTTTCTTTACATTTATTTTATATCTGCTTAAAAAACAACTAACTATCGACGATAAAACTGGACTCTCGCTAAAGCAATGATAAACGTGTGTATATATATATTATTAAAATTAAATAATAATTAATTTGATATTAATTAATATTAAATATTAATATTAATAGTACCTCGGGTTAAATACTAGTAATGTAAAAATTATAATAATTATTGTATGTCACTCTAGAGTAAACAGACTTATCCCCTTGTAGACATTATTGAATCAAATCTTAATTTACTTTCTTAGAATATAAATATTATGCTTAAGTTTAAAAAGTTAAATATGTGCTCTGTTTAAGACACTTTTACGAATATTGTTGTTATTAAGACACGATTTAAATGTCGAAACTTTTTGTATGAAAATGTGCAACATTAAACAACTTGTTAAATAAAGGAAATCTTTTCACCTTTCATCAATGTAGACCATTTTAATGGTTTTATGGAGGACATGGCATTTTATTACAATTCAGATTTTATTTAAGAGTCATATTTAGTTTTGCTTCTCGTCATACAAGTCAACAAATTTCCAGGAAACATGTAACCTTAAATAGCTCCTATCGCAATTTTTAAGGAATGCAATTAATGGACTTGATTGCACTTCTAGAGATTTCCCTATCTCCAGTTAGATCGGCACTGTTCTGCATTTGAGTGAGGTATTCAGCTGACTACTAAATATAAGAATATTAAAGTTCGCAAAGTAAAATAATGTGTAAATATTAGATTGCAGAATGGCTGCTGAGAAGCTTACAGTAGAACATTTCGAGACAGAAACATAAACGTGATCTTTAGCAGCTTCAACAGTAGCCTACAGTGGATGCTTGTGGGGGGGAAACCCCAACATCTTCGTCATTTTGTGAAACATTGTGCACAGCATTTCCATGCCTGCTATTTCCTTGAACAGTTGAATCGTCCTAAGCTGGCGGCAGTTTCTTAGAAGCAGAAATCAAAAAGTTAATTTCAGATTCCAGAATATGGCTAGTGCTAGACAAAAGTTTGAATAAATATGTAATGAAAATGAAGGTGTTATATAAATAACAGTGTGCTTGATATATTAAGTTCAATTGACAAAGTTTTATCAGGTGAAACTTTTTCTCTCGCTTACTGCGAATTAAACGAGACATTACTTGCTTTCAGTATGCTCCAAAGCTTTTCCATAAATAATTTTTTTACTAGCAAACAATGGACAATAATTTTTATTTGAGAATATCCCCCAAGTGGTTACTGCTCATTGTAACTAAAATTTGTTGTGAAAATGCACCGAAATCTGTTTCTTCAACAATTGAAGGTAAATGTATCTTTTAATTTATTAAATATTTGATACGAAACTTAAACACAAATTTTAAAGGTTTATTACATACTTGTAATTTATTTAATGACATATTTTGTAACAAAATAAGTGTTTTGTATAATAAATTAAAATATTACTAGTAATTATCTGTGTACAATTAGACCATAAATGCATTTTTTAGCAAAATATAGGTAATTAAATGCTTTGCCCTCAAGCCCCTGATAATTTCTTTTTCTAAATCACGGAAGCACCGAAAGGAACCCGAACAATTCATCTGTACTAAAATCGATCCCTAGTCCGCCAGGTGACAAGCCAATTGGCCATTGTCTGAGCCATGACTCTGCAGTAAACATGATATATGAAAATTTACGACCGTATTACTCATTCATTTTATGAAATTGTTAATTTATGATGAGGACATATTAAAGCTTTATCCATTTGCTCGTTTTAAGATTTCCAGTGACTTAGATGTAATAAAATTGTTTCCGACATTTGGCAGAAATTAAGCTGAACATGAATGTTCCAAACATAAAAAATCTACATTATTTAATCTTTATGGAAATATTTGTTATTGTAAAAACCTATTGTTATTTCTAATGTTGAAAATTAGGTTGTTTATTGTTCCTAATACATATTTAGAGTGACTGTGTATTATTGAACAGCAATGAACAGATATCAATAGAAATTGTCCCATATTTGCAGTGCTGGAGCGTTTAAAACATCTCTAATAAAACCGAGTATAAGCACAATCGAACCCGATCTTAAGAAAACTAAGTTAACTTTAACGAGTCTGTTGTAGTATGTGTAGAACAAATCTCGCAGCTTCCAAAAGCATTAGCTGTTGAAATGAAATACGGAAAATCAGAGATATACCTAAACAACTTTATTTACTTGTAGGAAAATTGATCAAGCCAAAAATAATCAGCAAGAAACATAAACATTGTCATAAAAAGAATCATGATATTCAAATTTGTGTTAAAAAGATAGCTTTGTATATAAACGCGATAGATTTTCCTATCTCCGCTTACAAAGAGCATTCTTATACAAATAAGTTACATAAACTGCATTTTCAACATTAGTGATATTAATTTCGTAAATAAATTCTTGATGGAAACTATAGGATTAATTTACTGACTTTTGATAATATAAAAGACAAATTTAAAATACAACAGTCCCGATTATTTGTGATAGTGGTAGAATGAATTTTTAAATTTCATGAGATGCTGCTACGCCATCTGTATATATATATATATATATATATATATATATATATATATATATATATACTGGTCTTCAGACACTGAAGAAATTAACCCAACTTACCATTATCAAGTTCGTGTTGGTAATGCCGATGGCAACAAAAATGCACCATAAAGTCTTATGACAGCCAGCGGTGTGTTACGACAATGCTTATATAATATTTGAAAAAAACGTTTCTATGGTTTTTAAGTTTACTAAATAAAGTTTAAAAATATATTCATAACCTTGTTCTGAATTTTGAGTCGCAGGTAGAATTGCTCTTGGCATTGTTTCCAAATTGTCAGGCCCGGAACCTTCTCTGAAGAGCAAGCCTTATGCCTCAAGGTAAATGTAATTTAAAATTATATTATTGTGATGTTTCGATTTTCACTTTGGTGGTGTTGTTTGATTTGATTTATTTACGGGCGCTCTTTAACATCTCAGGCCATCAATATTCCATTCAATTCAGGGCGTGAAACGGTCGATAAATTTTGCTCACGCCTCTTTTTTCATGCTTGAAGTTCACATGCCGTAAATCTAAGACATGGGACCCACGGTTTTACTTCCCTTCCGAAAGACGCCATACTTGGGATTTTTAGGTCCGAAAAAACCATCGATCCTGGCTGGGATCGAACACGCGGTCTTGGGTTTAGGAGGCAAGTATGTTATCACACACCACCAGGACCGACCACTTTGATGTATATGCGTAGTTTCTTTTTTAATTATTTTAAATAAGCAGAAACTTGGAATTTTAAAAGTCAATATGTTAAAATTAATTGCAAATTTTGGGCAGTATTAAATCTTTTATTCATTACCTAAGCGAGATATTTTATGAAATACTTGCGCTCAAATAATTTTTGTAAATTATTTTACCAACTGTATGTTTATTGCAGAAATGTTGTAGTTACATTTCACCGAATGTTCAATTTTCAAATCTGAAACATGCGCGTTGAATTTATTTGTATTATTGTTTAACAAATTATCTTACAATTGTAAATCATCTCCTCTCGTATTGTAAAGCTACTTTTCTCCAGCCACAGTGTGAGGTTTTCCTTCGAAGGCTAAAGCTTGTTCAGGCATCAACGGGAGGGTGTCGAATAATGGTACTTTAATTAAAGAACAGCATTCTACATTACATTTATTGGATATAATATAACATTTTTTTAACTTTGCTCCCAATGTTGAGTTCCAAATAAAATATTTTGTTGATATTTTAATTGTACAATGTAGTTTCACTGCATTTTCCTGTTATTATGCATTATATGACCTATCCAGGTCTAGTTTTATGCCATAATATTATTCATCGTAATATAAATCATGAAAACCGGCAATACTTGAGTTTTTATTATTTGCTACGTTTAATTAAAGAGTTTAAGATCAAAATTCCTTAACTATCCACTGTTGGCAACTTTTCCAAAATAAAATTATAAAATTAAACCGTCAACGACAGAGAGGCGAAAGACATAAAACCCTCTTTCAAAGTCTTTCGTATGTCCAAGTATGTGCTCGTATTTAGAGACAAAGCCCCTAGCACAGCCATCACGAATCTGTGTGAAGCAGAAAGTTGACGCCAGTCATTTTGTCTTCGTCACCTCTCCTTCAGCAACCCAACGAGGCGAACGGATAGAGGGGGGAGCAGGTCATCGCTGCGCTCATCTTCAACAAAAGAGGCACAAAAAAGTTTGTTGGAAACTTTAATGTGGCGAACTTGCTTCTGGGGTAAAATAATTCTATTAAGAGCAAAGAAGACAGCTGAAGCAAGTAAAAACATTTTGAAAGCAGGCACCAAGTTGTACAAAGCTACCCTAACTCTTCGAACTTTCACACATATTTTGGAGGGGGGGAAGCAGGTATAGTTCTGGAACTCCTAATGTTTGATAGCAACAACCATTAAACTGGGAACACTTTAAAGTTCGTTAAAAAAAAACAAATAAAAAATATGCAACAATAGAAAGTATTAATCATCTATAGCAGCTGTTCTCAAACTTTCTTTGACCGTGGATTCTCTTTAAAGACCTCTCGCTGACGCACATCTCAAGATTTAACTTAAAAGTTTAAAATCCTAAAAGCGCTTATTATATATTTTTAAAATTGTTCATCACTTTTTTTTACAAAAACTTAAGATATAAAGCAAACAAATATAATTACTGAATATTTTCCTTTATATCTTTAAACAACAACAATAATTATTATTATTTCAATAATATATTATATAAAACGCATAAATATTAATATTAATAACTAATAATATATGATGACATATATGTGATAAATTACACCTTAAATTTAATTACTGAATGAATGCGATAATACAGCATTTTATTAAAATTAAAACCTCCCGGGCTATCGCACTGTCACCTGCAACCAAAGCTTTCGCTAACTGCTTCGGTTAGCATCCAAAGTGGAGATGATTGTATTTGTCATGGACTCTTCATAACTAATTGAAATATTAGGAAAGGTTTTGATTTTATATCACTGCACCGAGCATGGCACATTAGCCCGGAGTTAACACTATTAACTCTGGTAGTGAAAGCCTAAAAATCGTCATCTGACTTCTCTGCAAGAGTTCATTTTCACATACTAATCACCAAAGTTTGGGTCGGTCCTGGCGATATAGTGCTACCATACTTACTTCGTAAACCCAAGATCGCGGGTTCAATCCTTGCCAGGGTCGATGGATTTTTTCGGGTGTAAAAATCCTAAGTAATGGCTTCCTTCGCATTCTTTTTTTTATTAATTTATTTAAGGACGCTCTTTAACATCTCAGGTCATCAGCGTCCCATTCTATTAAGGGCGTGAAACGGCCGACAAATTTTGCTCAGAAGCCTCTCTTTCAGGCTTGAGGTTCTTTTTTGTGCCGTAAATGTACGACACGGAATCCACGGCTTTAATTCCCTTCCGAAGGAAGGCACTTAGGATATTTACGACCGAAAAAATCCATCGGTCCTGGCCGGGTTCGAACCGCTTCCTTCGGAAAGGAAGTAAATCCGTGGGTCTAGTGTTGCAGATTTGCGGCACGTCAAGCCTGAAAGAAGAGGCCTCTGATTTATCGGCCGCTTCAAGCCCAGTATTGAATGGAACGCTGATGATCTAGATGTTAAAGAGCGTCCGTAAATATATACCAAAAATTTCAAAATATTTTATAAATGTGTCATATCAAAATTGCACAATTGCTTAAGAATTATTAAACAACTATTTATTAAATAAATATAAAATATTAATTTTAAGCAAATTGTATATTTAAATAAATAACATTATCTTTTGAAAGTAATTCTAAAGCCAATCAAGGTCATGCTACGTTTGCTGCGATCATGTCTTTATGGCATACATGCGGATCTTTATACATTTGCTGAAATTCTTCTTTTCAAATGAATAACTGTATCTTTGTTGTCACACACTTGACACACCAGTTTTCCATCGGTAGTTCGTAGTTATCCAGAATAATAGTTTCGAGGTTAAAAAACTTGCAACTGGAGCCATCCGACAGAAATTCACAATTTTCCACTCTTCGCCTGAGATATTAACAACCAAACTTAAACAAGCAAATAAGAGCGCAATATACACGCGTTCCGTAGCTGTTGATTTGGTTTATTTACGGACGATATTCAACATCTCAGGTCATCAGCGTCCTATTCAACTCAGTGAAACGGCCGATAAATTTTGCAAAGAGGCCTCTTCTTTTAGGATTAAGGTTCTCTTACGTGCCGTAAATCTACGACGTGGTATCCTCGGCGTTACTTCCCTGCCGAAGGAAGCTATACTTACGCCCGAAAAGATTCATCGACCTTGGCCGAGATTAAACCGGCGATCTTGGGTCTATATGGTAAGTATGGTTACCACTAGAGCACCTGGACCTTCTGTACCGTAATATTCACGTGAATATTGTAATAAAATATTAACCTATTGTATACAAAACATAATACCTGATCGACCTTAAAAAAATACACTCTCATTTTCACTTAATGCAAACATCAGCAAAGGACAACACAAACAGTTGAGCAGTCTTCAGGCACAAGAGTGACCGGCTTTTTTTTTTTTAATATGAAATTTAAGATGACAAGTAAAGCAAGCAGGAGAAGACAAAGTTATATCTGAGTGGTTGACTCGTGAATGCTGCAATTAAATAACATTTTATAAATTCCTGTAATTCGGAGTATTTAAATAGACGGCATTTGGGACGATTGTTAATATTATGTTCAAATGTGTGCTTATCCTGTATGTATTGTTGTTGGAAATAAGCAAATATGCGTAGCTTTTAACTTCAATAATACGGTGCTAGTACCATAAGTTGTTAACTTTTTAAGTTTTCAGACACATACATCCAAGTAAGAAATATACTTACATACAAAGCCAGACTCTACTACTCATATATGAAAATTCTATGTAACAATTTTTGGCAGTATAACAATACCAACAAACAAATAAATAATACCTGACAAAAATAATTTGCCAACAATTCAGTTTAAACAAAAGCAGATTATTTCGATAATGTTTTTAAATAAATGCAATTTATTTCATTATATTCCATTTAAAATTATTTTAAAGAAATATTGTAGCTTTGATCGTAATCTGATATGTAGCGTTCTAGAGAAAAAAATTGATTCATCTAAGGACTACCCCAAGACAAACGCAAGTGAACTTGTCCAAAGCCTCAAACGTTCAATGTATGCCACCGCCATGCTAAATATGCAAGTGACTCTGAGAAGGGAAGTTGGCATTAACATACAGAAAGGAAAGTAATCTCAGGCACTAGGGAAGTTCCTGGGAGGTCAGATTCGCCTCAACAAACTGTTGAATAATAAACAAGGCCACTTTCTGCAATGTAAGCTCAACTAGGAATGCGTATGCATCGTCGTTGCCCCTGTGTGTTTGCAAAGCAAATGTTTCTTGTTAAGACCCATATACTGATTTTTCGCTCTACACAGCACTTCCCAGCTGTACTAAAAGCAACCACTGTAAGATGTGGCTTAAGCATTTGTTACCTATAGTTGTAATATCTACACATAATATTCTTTATGTAGTACATACAACATTTTGGTCAATGTTTTGAAAGAAAATCCTTTCTAGTTATCAAAATTATTTCTGAACAAACAAATCGCACTAATACTAAAGCTGGTATCTTATTTGCAAAGTAAATTTTCAGAAGTAAGTATAATCAACTCATCCCGATATGAAGTACCTTTTTAATGCAATTCTTCAGCAATTTTGCATTAACAAAATGACAATTAAAGCTTTAAAGCGTTTTTAATTAATGGAATGAGTACATTAAAACCCAAATACTACGTGACATGAACAGAACACTTTATTCCATCGGTGCTCAGTATTGGATATCTTTCAAATCAATAGAAAACTCGTTTCAGATTTTCCCCTTGTAAAAAAAACTACCCAGCAAACAGCATTCAAACAGCTACCTGCGTATGCTACAGCTGTGTAAACAAAGTGAAAAAGGCAAAGTATTTTTAATAACGCCAATAGTCTGCGGCGATATTTGTGTATATTTATTTATTTAGGTTGTGATTGGGTTAACATTCGTTGTGAATAAGGTGATGGAATTTTATAAATGGATTGGTATCTCAAGGGTGATTGGTCGAACCTCCATTCAGTACGGCAATACAGTAATGTTTCTTCCTCGGCTACAAGCTCTTATTTATTAGCTGAAGGTTTTATGATGCACTATCACAGGGAAAGGAGATGATAAACAAACAAAAAATATAACACTCGCAGTTCCAGTTTTCACAATTTATTAACAATTTTGCTTTTTTCTAGCACTTCTCCCTTTCGCTCCAGCACCAAGTGACAAAATAAAATGACAAACACGTAATAAGTCCATTTTTAATACTTTTATTAATTCGCCTGTCAGTCGGTCTAGGAGCTATAAATATATTTAGCATGACTTTCCAAATGCCACGTGATTTGCTCTTTCTACACCTATTTTCCTATTGGTCGGCGTTTTATGCCAATTTTATTATCGTTTAACTCTCATAGGTTATCTTCTAAGATTTTATTCGGGTCCACCCACAGCAAAATCTTATGTCTTAGACTCTTGACATCAATAATATATTAAAAGAGAACAGTAACAGACGTTTTACGGTTCAATCTGGACATTTATTGCCTGAGTTTTCCCTACACTGTTAACAAAAGAATTATTCGTCCCTTCCAAATTACTGCTATTGCGTTTTGTTTAATATCCGGTTTTCCAAGTTCTAATTGACCTGAAGTAACATTACAGAGAGACTTTCTTAGCCAAAAAGGTCATAATGCGTACCTTTTCGGAGAAAACCTTCTCTTTCAATGATATTTGTCTTCATTTTTATACTTGCAACATGTGTACCATTTTTCTATGATCCTTTTGGTGATTATATTATATATAATAAGCGGGCCTGGGATCGATGTTATAAAATAATTGTCTCAATCCTCTGTTATAAAAGGATATTGCAGTTAAGTTGACGCAGTATTTATGAGCTGTCACCCTCACATTCAATTAGATTGATTGTAACAAACAATTTTATGTAACTTCGTTATAGGCATGTATAATGCTCTTATTCCTGTACAAGTGTTGAATATTGTGTCTAAACTGTTAGTTTCTTGCCAAGGCGCAGAAAGCTACCCTAGTCATAAAGCCGGTCCTGGAGATTTCTGTAGCCCTTTGTAGCAAGGTACCATAAAACATTTGGCGACTATAGAAATGAAAAGAAAAGGAAGAAGCCATCCGCTACATGGAGAAGGCACACATACCATCTTGACTTAGTTTTGCAATTTTGAGGCCAGCAGTTTGGCAAGAGTATTCAGAGGGCCAAGGTCAGTGGAAAGGCTTCCTCAGTTTCAAATAAATTAGTGGAAAGCGATAGTTAGTTTTGCAAGGACGACCTTTATTGGTTAAGTACCCTGGTGAAATAATTAATGTACAATAGTGTAAGATCAATAAATTGTGTTTCATCTTACATAACAAGATATTATTAATCTACAAGATTCCTTCCCCTATGGTCACAGGACCGTAAATACATCCAGCAGCAGAGTCTCAACAGCCGTGGCAAAATATAAGACAGCGGTAACCATCGCCGGAGAGGAAGGAATTGTTTACCCCTGAGATAACATCCAAAACTTAACAATTCAAATTTCCTTTTACCAAAATCTTTCCTTCCCTTCATCTATTACACATTTAATTAACCTCCTTTATTAATTAACCTTCACTTATTAATTACCGCTGCTAAGTTACGTTAGTATGAAAACTAATTCCAGTTCGTTTCTGTTATTCTTTGTTCTTCTGTTTTGAAACTCTAATACTATAATAAACCATATTTAGAGAATACTTGTTGAAACCAGATAAAAATGCTGTTTAATATTCAAGAAGTGATTTCTACAGTGTAAAAAGAATACTTAACTATCCGAAATATTGTGCCAATTGTATTTTCGTTGCTACTATTCTTAGGTAAATATTATGTATTTCATTTTTATTTATTTACTTATTATCTTAAACCCGGACTTCTGTTTGTACTTTACGACGTAGGTGTTTTAAATGACGAACTGTTTCAGTGGAGATATTAACTGCACTAAATTTGTACGTTCAAGAGTTATTTAAAAATATAGAAATTACATAGTATAAGCAAATTACACCGTTATAAAAACACAAAACGGAAACGAGAAGTGATTCAAGGATTATATGATTCAGTAAAAAATAGAGGGGGGGCTTGTCACTTAGAGCAACGTTAAGTTATATTTAATATAAAACATTCTTAATTACTGCAGGATAATAATCCATATACTAAAAATTGCAATTTACTCAAATTACAATGAAGGCTGTATTGATCTACTTGTGGAAAATGCTATGTGCCTATAATTTAAATCACAAACTTTGCAAGTTTATTTGAGACTCCGAAGTTCACCTCCTACGATAAGACTAGACAATTCTGCCAAGTCTTACTTACCGTTGTGATTCTTCTAATCTAAACAAAGTGAACCAAATGTGCTTTCTGCAGAGAACCTTTTAATATTTAGATTTAGGTCTTTCATGTTTTCAGCAGTATATCGCACAGAGGCTGGTATAATGGCAACCGCAGCAGAAAATGTTCACTATATACCACTAAAGGGGTTCCTCTTGAAATCTTTAAAGAAAAAACTTGGAACCCCATTCTCCTTTCTTTACTTGAGAAATTATGGAGGAGTAAATGGGAGAAAGCGCTTTTTAAGCCCTTCTTAGTGACTGGCTTCATTCCTGTAAAGCAGAAACTGCATCTAACGCCCAATATTCACCAACTTTCAGGAAAGTTATAGCAAACATTTAAAAGAGAACTTTCGTTTTATATTTAAAATTTTATTATCAGTATTTATGACTATAAAATGAAACAAAGTCACAACACTGCAAGTTGTCACAGTAACGTGAACGCAAGCCGAATGAAAAGTTAAACTTTCATCGATCCTATAGAACTCACATCCCCTCACCCAGAAGTTGTTTAATTCGACTTTTTAATTAAGGATAAAAATACCAAAATGATAATGAATAAATATTATAAATTGTCACATTCGAAACATGGCATAATAAATCAGAAAAATAAAAAAATGAAATAAAAGAGTACACATTCCGCTAGTTGAACTGGGTACCTCCTGGCTCACAAACTAATAAATTACTTAAAGCTCATATATGAAACTTTAGTTCGAAAGGTATGGTGAGTAAGTATTAAATTTAAATTACAACACTTTGAAAGTACCAAACATTCCTGGTCGAACTTAATGTAGGCATCAGTAAGTTTCCATTTCGGTCCGCAGAGACCTCTGTGCCACAAGGCAGGCCTCCACCTCACGAGCAAGTGGGCGGGAAAATAAGAGTTCGTGTCTATCTGATTAGTGGAAGCACGGAATAAGTAGTAAATCTAGATCATAAAATGCAAAATAGCAATCATTCAACCAATAACATATTTCTATCAATATGGGCAGTATCTGATCGTTAAATTGGTAGGCAATGAAAACAGTAAGAGACGGGGTAAGTAGTAAATCTAGATCATAAAATGCAAAATAGCAATCATTCAAACCAATAACATATCTCTATCAATGTGGGCAGTATCTAATCGTTAAATTGGTAGGCAATGAAAACAGTAAGAGACTCCCAACAGAGAGCATTTGGGTTTGAAGAAGAAACAATGAGAAGATACTTAAGCTAATCGCTACACTGTAGTAAATCACATAAGAGGTGACAGAAGGAAACTAACTTTAAGAAGAAGAACAGAAGAATCTGCGAAGTTTATGAGAAGATGCCTGAGATATATAAAACCAAAAACATACACAGGTATACTGACAGGGCTCTGAAGCTAGTAAGTCCGGATTCGATCTCAGATTAGACATGCCTAGGTAAGACTTTACGAACATTTTCTCTCCTAAAAAGCAAAATACCTGAAGCTTTAGGCATTTACTGGACTCATTTGCGTCATCACTTCAATAAACCTGCTTATCCAGAAGACTTTGGCTCTTGGCACTAAACGCTTAGAAACGCCGCGACTGTCCTGCTGTGATATTAATACTGTC
The DNA here is from genome assembly GCA_030762175.1 of Metallyticus violacea. NCBI lineage: Eukaryota > Metazoa > Arthropoda > Insecta > Mantodea > Metallyticidae > Metallyticus > Metallyticus violacea. Next base: position 53,528,206 of record CM060832.1, on the reverse strand, counting down.
ACAGTCTTAAACTCACATATTCCAGTGAAGTTAAAGCACAAGCTATGATAACTGTCTATACAACAGACTCATATAGTCTATGATGGATTGTACTCATTAATAACTGAAAAGTATTAAAGACAGCACTTTGCACCTTTCTGCATTGCAATTATCATCCCCAAAAGTTCCATTCATTCATCACTTAGTTTAGTTGCTAATCTATCTAACGTTAAAATGCAGGTGCAATTAATCATGAACAATGATGGCAAATGTTATGTTTTAACTCTTGCAATTGTGGAAGTAAAAAATTCCAACACGTCAAGTTGCATTAACTACTCCTGTTTTATTTATTTATTTATTTATGGACGCTCTATAACATATCAGGTCATCAACGTCCCATTCAAATCAGGGCGTGAAATGGCCGGCAAATTTTGCTCAGAGGCCTCTTCTTTCGGGCTTGAGGTTCTTTATCGTGCCGTAAATGTACGACATGGGACCACTGCTTTACTTCCTTTTCGAAGGAAGCCACACTCGGGATTTTTACGCCCGAAAAAATCCATCGGTCCTGGTCGGGATCGAACCCGCGATCTTGGGCGGTAACCACTTTATCACCAGGACCGACAAAGTAGCCTCTTGAAAATAGAATGGGCCAATGACCTGATCTCACCAAACGTTCGCCTTCCTATTCTTTCCATATCACAAATCAAATGAGAATTCTGCGATCTCCAAATCCGAACTATGTGTGTGGACTCTTTCGAGAAATCAATAAACAATGCCATCCAAATATCTTGGTTTGTGCTGTACGTAATTTTATTCTGGAAAAACAAGCATATGACATTGCTATAGAAACGACGGTTATTTAGCGCAGTTTACAGAACGTTTTTGACTATTGCACGGCCGCAAACAGCAAAAGGTTTTTTCAGTTAATAGTCCGTCAGAGACTTAATAAACATACTGTATGTAGTTTGTTAATATACCTTTATTAAAAGTACATACAGAAAAAAGTGCAATAAAGGGCTGCTTAATATCTCAAATGTTTTAAGAGATTTCATTTATGAAGAAAATACGCACCAGAAATTATAAAATATAGCTTTTTTCTTGCATTAATATTCTCCGTATTATGGGTCTAAACAGCTTAAAGATAGTGATTTATAGCTTAGCATATTTAATATTCTTAGTCTCTTAGTTTTGTATCGCTAAAATTATATTAGGCGTAATAAATATAAACCAGTAAGACACTATTTTAAAATCTCAATTTCACATGTAAAAATATTCACTATCACTCATTCCGGCTTTGAACATACAACTCAAACTGAACAAGTATACAAATATTTTCCCGAGAACTCGCCATGACACCAAATATGACAAGTGCGCATAATTCAATTTTTCCTCTTCTATTGTTGCAATGCGGTAAAGACACAATCATCCTCTATGTCTCCTTCATTTGGGGAAATTTTCAGGGACTTTGCCTGTTCCTCTTCACTTCATTCTCTGCTTTCTTTCTCTATTTTCTTTCTGTCACTTTTATTTTCTTCTTCTATTTAAAACATAAATTTTCTGCAACTTTTTTCCACCACATTAGGTGTTGATTTTATCCGCTGGTTAATATCTTTCTTTCCCTAATTTTTTGCTTCTTTTTCTGTAATTTATTCGGGTAGTAATACTTGTAAGAATAACTTAGAAGTATTGCAGCAGGATTGTTTTATCGTGATCTATCTATATATAATTATTTAGGTGTTGATTTAAAAAAAAACAGGATAGCTAATTATTCATTGTTTAATGCCACTAAAACAGGTTATTGCGTAATACCAAGTTCAAGTAATTTAGTTCTGAAATGAATAATAGCTTACTAAAAAGTGTCAAGATTGAAGAGAGAAAAACAAACCATAATTTTACGATTAGTTACAATTCTATCAACAATTTGCTCGAGCCATGATTTTAACCTCTTCAACTGACGTAAGCTTAGAAGTACTTATCTTCTGTCTCGATTGATGTATAAAAATGATTTAACATGACCCCCAATACGAGTCATGGTTTGGAGAACGTTTATCTCAGCTATATGAAAATGTTTCATTTAAATAATTTCGACAGTTAAATCCGAAACATATTCATACACCGTCGAGTTCAAAGACCACATGGCTACAAATATTAATGGAGATATTTTCATGCAATTCCTTAATGGTATTCTTCAGAAATAAAACGTAAACCATTTATTTTACCGTGTAAGCAGCAAATGTTGCCCCACTACCTGATTATCAACAATTCCAACCCCGATATTTACAGAAATGTTTCACTGATTAACAGCACAGGGTTTTAAATTGTGTCACTCCAAATGTGGATGTTATGTGTTAATTCTAAGCATCATTCATTATTTAGCAAATTGTAGTCTGTTAGTATCATCATCAGGGAGTAACGTTTGACATTTTCGAATATGAAACGGGTGCTTTCCATACTAAGACTCTCCATACAGACATGTACTCGTATGTGGCTAATATTCATCGAATGAGCATGATATCGGGTTCTTGCTGTTAATTAATTTGCACTTTACTGCAAATGATTTGCCATGCTATATTAGCATTGCTGTAAGTTGCTTCATGTTACTTATGCTAATTCAACATTTGAAAACCAATACATTTAAATGATTAAAATTGAATAAAATGATATGACTGGCATTATTTGGTGACATACAATGAAAAAAATTAACTTTTAACTTGAAAACTAGATTGTCTAAAACAAAATTAAAGGCAGCCATGAGGATAAGGTTAGTAAAAAGTTTTCAGTTTTGCCCTATTATCTTGAAAACGGAAGCATTTCCGGACAGTATTTTGTTACAAAAAAGTATTAGGGCATTATCTTTTCACATAAAAAAATAATTAGGAAGATATTCTGAAACTTCCTGGGTATAAAATGTTCAGAATGAAATATAGCCAGTTCATTTACAATCAAGTATGTACTGCATTTATACAGCGCAGATTTCAAAACTTTCCAGTATAAGTTAACACTGTTTGTTTTCTAAAACAAACAAAATTATTTATATATTAAGCTGGAAGTTTAAAACTAATTTTCATACATTTTGGGTACACCCCGCTCACCTCGGTCATATTTACATTTAAATTTCGAATGAAATTTTTATTTTAATACTTAGATTTTAAAGAGGAATTTATTGTAATCCGTTACTACTCTTTTTATTTTATTTGTTGCCTAATAATCTGAACTGTTATTTTCTGTTTGAATTTGAAAAGAATAAAACAATTTAATTTTCGAATTAAAATACAATATGTTTGGCAATATTGCAGTTTTACTAAATGTGCTTCATTGTTGGTTTGAGAATAACAAAGTCAATTTCGTAACTGATACCTAGTCACCTTACATTTTGTCCTTTCTTAGAGGGTATATTGCATTCTGAAACAATTTATTGCCAATACAAAACAGTTGCATTATTTGAGCAATAGTTTTTTTACCGTACAAATTCAAACAAGAATAATAACAATCCAGGTTGCTAGGCAACGATAGAAAACAAAATATGTGACAACAGTTTAATCATCTTTAAAATGTATGTAACAAGGTAGAGATATCATTTAAAACTTCATTGTGCAAGTGCCCGAGGGTGATGAGGTGAAACCTAAAATTTATAAACATTGTTTTAAACTTCCCCAAAAAGATCCAATTTTACGTTTATTTCTGTTATATAAATTAAATTTATTTTAAAAGTTTTCTTATTTAGACTGGCACGTTTTCAAATGTGTCTTGTTGGATTTTGAAAGAGAGTGCTAATTTTTAATATATAGTCTCACAATTTATACATGTTTGAACTTTAACTAGAAACACACATTCTTACCATTATTTGGTATGAGTGAGAAAAATGAAGAAAATGAAGAAGAAGAGCTTGGAAAAATAGTAGCTGGAAGTAACAGTAAATAAAGAAATGGAAAGTGAGATGAGAAGAATAGCAGGAAATAATAAAAGTGCTCCTCAAATACGCCTTATGTATTTCCTTCTTCAACAATTTACTTATTTGTCTAGTTGAGTTCTAGGAGTATATGTACACAAATAATTATTTATCAGTCTGAGTAAAAATCCATGTTGTGACTAACTTTTAAATACTTTCCCCCGATTCATAACTGCCTTTTTAAACCACGTCTCAATTACGGCATTGAAAAGATTTTAAATAATTTTAACTATTCATATTCTAATAACCCACATGGAGTACATTTTTTGTTGAAACATACCGTCATGAAAACAAAGACATGTATTGCAAACGATATAAGAGAAATATGTTTTCTTTTTCTTAAAATTGTAAGGGTGCATTTGAAACTGGGAGCCTTAATGCAATAGTGGAAGTATTTGCGGCAAAGTTGCATTATCAATAAGCAGATCTAAATGCAAACGAAACTACAGAAGAAAAAGAGAGGGTAGTGGCTGTACCCTCGCTGTGACTCCCTTTCAAAGAGCAAGAGAATTACGGGTACTTTTTTTATTCATGCCGAAGGCATGAGCCATCGACTACCACGCATTTGATCCATCTTCCTATTGGAGCAAGGGAAATATTCTTTACTTGGAAGCAAGGACTAGCCCCCCGCTCCAACTTCTTCCGTTGTTTTCTGGACCTTGATCAAAGCCTGAGATTGACTTCGAGTTCTGCGACCCCAGCATAATACTCTTGAGGCTATTGCTGGCGTTCCGGACGTTGAACTCGGAATAATTAAATTTGCCGCCGTTTCCCTTGCCAAGGCAGCGGAGTCTCAACTTGGCAGACAAGACGGTAGCACGGAAGCATATTTAGGGTAATAACACCAATAGCTCGACTCTATCTTTTATCCAAGGTAGCACAACTTCAAGGTACATAAAGAAGCTGAAGGAAACTTACAAGGAAAAACCCTGCAGTTTGAATAAACAAAACCGCACTCTTCTTTGAGGCTCGAGGTTCTTTTACATGCTCTAAATCTACGACATGAAACCCACGGCTTTACTTCCCTTCCGAATGAAGTCATGCTTAGGATTTTTAAGCCCGAAAAAAAAAAAACCAATCGATCCTGGTGAGGAGTGAATCCGAGATCTTGGGTTTAGGAGGCAAGTATTTTTACCACTACGCCACCAGGACAACCGAACAGTCTTTCTGAGTATTAAGCACGTTGTAGCTATAGCTTCCTCAAAATTTGATGTTATTATCTTTCCAGTACAAACAAAACTGCAAAATCGAAGTTTTTATTTTTAGTAAAAGGTTCCATTAGAGGTGAATTAAGATAAAACTACTATTTCGATAGTTTTAACAGTTTTTAAGTTGGGATTTGAAAGCTTCAAACTACAAAAAAAAAAAAAAAAAAAAAAAAAAAAAAAGCGATCTCTCGATTTTTTCAAGGCTCATGGATTCTAGGATACAAATATTCGAATGTATGTGTATATATAACACAAAGCTGCACATCAGTTAAGTATCTAAATTCCGGTCTAGATAAACTCGTACTAAGCCAGGAAAGTATGCATCAGTGAAACCATAGAATTCGAAAAAGCAGGATGCTTCGATACTTCAGCCCTGCTCGCGGCTGACCTTGTGCCTACATCCCCAATGAGGAATCCTCCGGGAGGAATGGATGCGGTGAGGGAGATACCGGACAATAATTACGCCCACATAAACGGGTCAGAAGGACCGCTTTCATCCCAGCAGCCGGTGCAGAAACCTTTCCATAGCGCGAGCTATCATCACACGGCACCAGCCCATTCCGCCCTCTCACTTTCGATCCTGTAATAGAATAAAATGACAGGAAATGAATAAAATGTTCTGGAATGAAAATATCCTTCCCAGCATTCATTTAAGTCACCAGCAGAAATAACAAAAAAAAATTCAAAGATATCCGGGACCTCCGAATGAGTGTATCAAGCGTTACTATCTGAGCACCGCGCTCAGAATCTTGCCATAGCAGTAGAATTTAACATGTGGGTTAAGAGATATCAATACATATAATAAAGGGAATTATCGGGCACAGTGTGAGGAGCAGGAGACAATTCTACAATTCCTGAATAAATGAAAGTAATGGTCACCACAATATAAAAGAGTGGAAGGAGATGTCTATGAAACATTTTGAAAGTGACAAAAACGTAGTTCCTAACTGGCAGTAGGAATAACTGGAAAAAACTTTGCCAAGGAAACAGAGCATGAAAGCACAAAAACCCTTAATCACTGATGTCCTTACCCTACACCAGCTGCAAGGACAGAGGATCGCCGAACAACTCAGTGTATCAGGATAACAGGATTCCCTTAAAGGGACTTAGTTAATTGCAAGGGCAGCAAAGTGGGGGAGCCTTAACATACTTACGGTTAAACCGGAGAACGTTATCAGTCCAGAGTAACGAAACAAGACAAGTTCTGTCGAGCTGTTCCAATGACTGAATTTGCTTTTCATTTAGCAGACTTGCTAGTTTGAGAAAGGATGAGGGAAAGCTGTTTCGAATGCTTACCATGTTAAGATGAATAGATTATTACTTCCTAAGATGCACTCTACATCAACGAGGCTTACGTGTTTATACCATCGCCATATGTATGTACATTTTGTCCGCAACGTGACTATCTCAGACAGCACAGCTTTAAAACTAGTTCAAAATGGCAGGTCATGCAACATTAGATCTATTCAATAAATAATGGTCATAATTTTTTTGGCAATTTATCCTTACCCATCCACATAATTTTGAGGATCTTTCTCAAGTTAGCCTTGTCGAAAGTAATGTACCTGTTCCAGTTTTCTACCAGTCTTTAAAGACATGCTGCAAATAATTTTTGACAAGTTCTTCAGAATCACCTTCACCGTTATAAGTGTGGAAAATGGAGAACCCGTAGATCATATATTTTACGGCGAGACTACCGAGTGGGGTCATATATTAAGAAACATTTCGGTATTATTGTGTGTAAATTGTGCTTCCCATGAAGGTGTTTCTTAATTTGAGGAAAAGGAAATGGTCATACGGGACTAAATATGAACTATAGGCAGGATAAGGGGCACACTCCATATTGATTTTTGTGTCTAAAGAACGACAATCCTGTAAATAGTATGTAATTCGAATAGTATTACGGAAATACGACACGAGTCATTAACATCGAATAATATATTGTATAATTAATTATAATACGTTAGAAATTATCCTTTTTTGTTTAATGCATTTACCAGAACTTGCTTCAATAAACTGATCTTACTACAGTGACTGTATGTAATATGCCGTAATATGGCGTAGGTTGTTAATCACTGAGTTCACCGGATCTCAGGTGAAAATGGACTGAGGATTCGTCCTTTAAGTGGAGTGCAGGAATCATGGTCTCACATCCTAGCGAACTGTAGCAGCACTGAGGTGTTCAGAAATCTGCAATCTTCCTATACTGACTCTGTCAAAAGGAAGGGGTGCGCTGGGTCTGCTGGCAGGCAAGGTTGAGATGCAGGTAGGCAAGAAGATGAGACAGCTCAGGTCTGAAAAGGCTGAAAACCGGAATGGGAGTGGGGGAATCTAAAATGAATTTTAAAAAAAAATAATATATATATATATGGTACTGTATTCGCATATTCTACTGACAAGGGGGAAGGGGTTGTATATTCTGGATGTTTACATTAAATTTAAATTAAAATAAAAGTATTACTATTATTATTGTTATTATAACTACGTTAAGCACTGGAGATATGGTTTATGTACTAATTTATTTAAGAAATGTACCTTTTTGTGTATTATGCAAGGAACATGCGAATGTTGCTAAGTTAATATCATGTAGTTAATTTGAATAAATACACTCACTCACTCGCTCATTCATTCATTCATTCATTCATTCAGTCATATTGAGTTTACCCCCTTTAAAGTAAACCGAAACTATCTTGTAGGTTTAACTTTATACGAAAGTATTTTAAAGTGATCTAAAGTTAATGGTGCAGCGGTTTTAAATGAGGAAGAGTGGTGGTTAATTAATATATGTAGAGAGTGGAGGGAAAATTATGGAAAGGTTTTGAATTTGATTGGCTATATGGAATCTCAGGGGTAATGTTATTTCTTCCTCTCCGATGACAGTATTCCGCTGACTCACTGACCTATTTAGCCGCGGCTGTTGAGACTCTTCTGCGGGATACTTTTATGGTCCTATGATCATAAGGGAAGGATTATATGGAGATTGATAAATTTCTCGTTATGAAAGATGAAACACAATTTATTGTTCATAAACTATTCCACATAAAATGTACTGCCGTTATATTCTGGAGAATGTGTGCCACTTTCCCACTAGCTATGACGATCACTTTGAAGTTTCTTAATTTGATAAAGATTGATCCTGAAATCAACGAATCCTGAGACGCAACTGAACTCAATTAATTAAGTTCTTCCACTTGATACTTTTCCACTGAACGGAACTGAACTGACCATGCCTATCTTCTACACTGATAATGCCCCACACTGAATACTCTTCCAAAACTGACTACAGCTTTCCACTAACTGAACTGAACTGAGAGTGAATGCGAATCGACTGGCTATTCTGCCAACCAACTGAACTGATAGAACCTGGATCTACTATGTCTGGGCCGCAATATTGTAAGACTAAATAAATATGGCAGTCTGCCGGTCTCATTAAGTTATCTTTATTTTTTCAAATATGTTTCTCGAAAAATCTAGAATGTTTTCTCCCATCCTCGCATCTCTATTGGGTAATCTATTCCCTCCATTTTTTTCTCTGCTATATTATTTGTTAGATGTCTTACGTGACTTTTTGCATGTAACCCCATACGTATTAAATGGAACCGTTAGGATCTCTCTTTCAGAGGTTACCAGCCTAATGTTACCCTCATATGTTTATTGCTTTGTTGCGTCTTCCTTGCTTTGCAATTCTCTAACAGTATACAAATAATCATCTGACGCAAGGATTCTCCTTTAGTAATTCTCTTCAGAAAATATCGGTTTGCCTGGGTCATCTTTACAAATATTGTTACAACAGGCAACAGAAATTCCCAGGTCAGATTTTATGGCTGGGGTAGCTTTCTGCACACTTGCAGGAAAATAACACTTTACACACAATAGTTCAAAACTTGTACAGGAAATAAAATGACATTACACTTATAACTATAATAAGGAAGTTAACATAAAATTACTTGCTATAATTAATCTAATTAAATATGCGGTGGCAGCTCATAAATACTGTATCAATGAAAACACTTATATTGTTTGAAACTCCTGAATTTTAATACATTTAAACAAATTCGATATGTGATGTCAAATAAGTGTTCAGCAGCATTTGCGATGTGACGTTAGCAAGAGCTTGATAAATCTCTCGTTGCAAATAATCCTTTTCAGGTGTGATGTACACTTGGTTTTTCAGGAAAAAATGTCTAGTGGGGTAAGATCTGGGGAGCGTGGAGGCCAAATGAGTATTTCTCTTAAGTGTTTCTCCCATTTAACGATGATCATATTGTCATGAAGTTTAACGTTAAATTTACACTTACATTTTAATTGCATACGTTTCATAAATTTTGTTTCAGTCAGTGCAAGAACACAGCACACTTGTTCAGGCGTTCACATTCCCATCTTTGCACTTTGTGATCATGCTCATCACAATAGCGGCACGGTGTGGTATAAATCATAAACTTCCACAGATATAATCGCCATTAATATATGGCTTTTCAATCAGAATCTAATACAAAGAAATATATAAAGGTTTGTAATGTTAAATCTGGGACACACAGTATATGCAAATTTGTCTGCAAATTTCCCCAAAATCTAACTCGCTGCAAAAGTTATGATTCAACAAAGAGCATTATTATGATGATGATTAATAATAATAATAATAATAATAATAATAATAATTACAAATGGGTTATAATGGTCAGCGCAACAGATGGGGTTTCCACACGAGTGCACTAATTCTTGGCTTAAGTAGCTGCGCATTTTCTCCACGGCCAGATGAATCCTGTTATATACTTCATCTTTCTGAAATAATCTTCAAATATACTATCAATCGAAGCCGGGATCTCCGGACAGGTATATAATGAAATGGTCTCAAGAAAGAACATTTAATTTTAATATATACATATTTAAAAAAAGGTTTGCAAAACCTATCAAGAATTTACAATATGTAAATATACAATATACTATGAAATTTCTCAGTACAAAAAAGCGCCGAACTTAATGGATATGCACAAATAACTGGATATCAATTAGCCTTTTATAATCACAAACCTCCAAAAAAACAGTTTATATCCAAATATACTGAAAGGTTTCTTAATACATAACCCCTACTTAGTAGTCTCGCCTTAAATTAAATGGCCCACCCGCTCCCCATTTACATTACATAGCTTAATTTAAAGGACTAGCCTAGTATGGTAATGGTGACCACAGGGCAAAGCTGTGTGAAGCGAACCATTCAGCCCTAACCGCACAAACCTAAACTTTAAGGGAGTTGGAACTCCTACTTACTTCTGCTCAACTGCACACAGAATATGCTTAGTGGCAACTTATGGAGCCTCAGAGGGAGAATCTGGCGGGCCAGTTGCTGTCTCCAAGTATATTTGTGAACCAGCTTTTATGCAAAATAGATCTATCATGAGAATTAAAACTCAAGTCTTTTTAATTATTTCATTTTACCAATATAGTTGTAACGTTGATAACTTTGAGAAGTGAAGAACTTCTTTAACCGTTTTACTGCTAACAATCTGAAGAAAAATATTCTCATTGATCATAAATTTCAAGTTAGAAAACTGTTCCCTCATTTTATTTTTATTTGTAGTTCTCAGAAAGAATTGTTTGGCCATCTTCTGCCTCTGCATTAATATTTTGTATTGCTTTATTTCTTTCCTCAATTCCAGAATCTTTGGAAGAGTATTTGCAAAGACTTCAACACTGTATGTCTTTACGGACTCTTTGGTCAGGACAGTGGCTAGTTCCTTTTTAAAAATATTGTAGAATACGTAAACATTGTCGTAGTGTCTGAGGATTTATTATTGTTGAACAAGGTAAACTGCTCCGTTAAGTGAAAATGTCCGTTATTGAAAGTGATAGTTGAAAGTCGTTGCTGGGATGTTTTGAATATGATTGGTGGTTTGAACTCCTCTACCTGAGTAGTATCGGAAATAGATGCCTCATCTCCTCCTCGTCGAGCCAGCTCGCTACCGTATAGAATCTGCACAACAGATCTCAAATATTTTATTATCTGAAATGTTGTAATAATTTTATAATGTAATCTAGTGGATAACAAATGTTTTAATTTAACAATCTCTCTTTCCATACACAGCGAAGCGAGCTCATTGTGAACTAGATAGAGTTACCTTCCTGTATCTAAATGTCTTAGGTTCGTGGCGATTTCACTTGAGCTTTAATGGATATTCTAGTTTTTGTCTAACGTTTATCTGCTCCATAGGAACTTCCATTAATGTTTTACTGAATCCCACGTGTTTTGTCTCACGACAGTCGGACACAAGCTTCCTGCACTGGAAAGTGTTGATTCACTTTCACTGTCAGCTATCTCCAGCAAAAACCAGCAATAGAACAAGACAGCAAGGAAGTGTTTTGCGGAAGTCTAGGTTTATCGATCTCCCAAAAGTAACACAAGTAATACCGTGTTAAATGACAGGAAGGATGCAGAGGGACAACAGGCCGAAGCGCACGGAGGTTGGGTATAATGATGCGGTGAGAAGCGGACTAATAGCTCAAGGGTTGAGTCCCCTAAATGCTTGCTAGGACTAAGTTTTTGTACCTCTTTAAAATGTATGCCCATTACACATCAGTTAATGGCCTATGATTTCATGCCTCAAGTAATCCTTATATCTGTACCCTCTGTAATTAGCCTTACACTGGTACCGAACAACATGAAAGGAATGACTCTAGTTAGAATGACTAGTGGTCCCAGGACTTTCCTCAGAACAATCATCTAACTGATGAGACACACTACATGGGCGATTTTACTGACTTCTAAACAAATTTATTTTAATTTCCATTATATTTGCGAGATTTCCTCAATCATCTTTAAGACTGCTAATTGCTGTTCCAACAAATCAGCAAATTCTGCATCTTCTGCAAATTAATTAGTGCAACGAGCAAATGCAAATTGTACCATTCTGCAATGTAGCCTGAAGACTCTGAACTTATGATATCAATTTTGCAATTGTCCCCACGCTGATTCATATTTTCATATAAATACAGCACAATGAGGTTAATGATAATTACAGGTCAGCAGAGCGCGGTTGCGTACTGAGAGAAACCAGTCGATGCTGTATATAATGCATGTGCAGGTAGAAGCTTGTAGTTAGTTTGAGGGAGGTTTTGTTAGCGAGTGGTTGTGTGTGTGTTATTCGGTGCTTTCATTGTGTGTAAATTATGTGCCAATTTTTCTTTCTAAGTTATGCTACTACATAAAAAAGTCTTAAAAACGATAAGGCGATAATTACCTGTAAATCCTGTTCCAGGAATAGAAACTATTTGCCTACTTGTTAAAAAGTCGTGAGAGACAGAATCTCTCAATGACAAGAAACTGTTCCGAGCCGCTCTGTTTTTATGGCAGAAAAATTAGACAAAGTATAGGAATTTCCTGTGCAGATGGCGGCAATCATTTTCAATATCACTTATCATAATACAGGTTACTGCTTATTGTGTTTGAAATACAATAGATTTATATTTTTGGTACAAATATAAATAAGAAAATAAAAATACTAACTTTACGCGCGGCAATTCAACCCCCCCTTTTTCCAGTGGTGAAAACTGCAATCTTAGGCCCCATAAATAACCTGTAAGTGCAAAAACATTATTTTTTGTACAATCAAAATTAATATATGAATATGGAGAAGCGCGTTCCGTGGCGATCGTTGCGTCCTCTACTTCCGTTACACGCAAAGGACACAATTGCAAATGACTTTGCAGATAGAAAGACGGCACCCCTGCTCCAGGAAGCTCCCCAGTCATTCATACGAAGCTGGGTGAACCCCTACCAGACCCCTTAACTCAGAAATGCACAATTAGAAACTGGAAATCGAACACAGAGCTCCCAAGCCGCAGACGACCGAGACGTGCATTAAAAATCGATTTTCAAATAATTTCCACTACGTCATAATACCTCAATGCCGATCAAATAGCTAACAACACAGAAATTAAACGTACATTGTAGTCCCCTTTACAATAAAAATTATATTTATTTGCAATTCGATTGGAACTGCAAAAATTTAAATATTTTGTTTTCCTCAATTATAGGAGCATTTCATAAAAGTAAAAATGACGTTCTGAACACAAGAAGCAGGGGAGGGTAAATCCTATTGCTTTTCACTAATAATAGGAACAACTCCATCTTCACACCTTTTGCTTAATGGTTCTTACCATTGCGGTCATAAGAAGCAGTGTGAATACTATCGTGATACCTATACTTCAGTAGTGTACATTGATACCACTGTACACACATATACTGCTGTATTATTAAGACTGATGTTAAAAACTATGATTGGAGGGGGACGGTAGGGCATGGGTGGTAAGACATGACGCTACATTGTTGCAAAATTAAGCTCACTTCCGCCTTCTTCGCCGATATGTGAAAAGGAACAGATGTCCAGTACCGCAGAGCTATCTATGGATACGATGACGATTATTAGTTGATATGTAAACCAGGATTAAAATTAACTTCATCATTAAAATATTCCTAATCTTGGTTTATAACGATAGTTACCTATAATCGTTTTATTTTGATACTTAGTACTGATTGAGAAAAGGATGTAATATATTAGAAAAGACCCATGAATTAGACGCTATTAAATAATCTTCCAGCGACTTTGCCTATTAAGTCGCTAATTAATTTAAATTTAAAGAATACTCGCTCACTTTCTAAAATGCAATGTCGGATTTACTGTCGGAAACTTGAATTGAACCAATTAACTTGTCTGTAATTCATCAAAAAGTCCGTCTTTCTCGTAGTAAAACAGTTCAATGCGTTTTATATCCTGATACAACTATCTCACTTTCTTCTAATTTGCTTTTCAACTTCATGCATATAATAGGTTAAAACTCTAACTAATAAGAAATATTAAAAGTGTGCAAACTAGCAGAATTGACCAGAGAAACCGCTTTCAGTTGGCAGACTCATTAATTACACTATACAGATACTCGATGGGAACAGGATTTGCACTGTGAACGCTTGCTTATGTAGACATTTTGAGTCACACGAATTTATGCATTTATGAACGAGATAATAGACAGCCTTTTTCATCGACGCTTGGACGAAAGCTGCGTACCGTTTTGATCATGCTCTAGGGATACAGAGACGCGATTTGGTCATGCCCCAGGGGTACAGAGACGGACTAAGACACGCATGTTGCGTTTACAAAGACCCATGTCTCTCTTTGACGTTCTGAGTAGATGTGGTCATGTGCCCTCCCAAATCCGAAATTAAATAGATGGGAACAGTTGCTTGTTAAGGAGATCTCTCTAATAGAGGCAAGTCTATTTTCACATTGTTACGGAGTACATCTCAAAAGCTGTTAAAGCTAGAATGACGTACCATTAATATATGCTTCTTTCTAAATACACTTTGAGATTACACACTTCTTTAAAAATGACGGTTTATATTTAATTTGTGCAATTAAAAAGTATTTATTGTTGCTTATTTTGCTTTTATACGTATTGAAGTTCATGTGGAAAAATTCACATTCACATCCAAATGCAAGTAGCTTTCCTAACATTTCAAAAATGAACACTTGAAAAAAAGGGCTTTAAAGTTTACCTTTCTGTGTTACAATATTTTTTGACAATTTAATGAATTAAGAATTTCCAGTCTAGATATATTCAACCATACAAACCTCTTCTCCCTCCAGTAAATAAAAACAGGAATGTTATGCTAATGAATCAAGGGTTACGTACAAAGTTTAAATGCTCCTACAGCCGCAGGGTTTCATCAAAACTAGTTGAAGAATAAATACCACGAAAGTAAAAATGATCAAAGGAAAACCAGAAATATAATGGTACCAAAATCAAAAGTTAGATTACTTTTAACGGTTTTATGGCGTCCTACTTCCCTTGAGGCTGCTATGATGTAATCTTAAAGCATGCATAACCTGGGAAACAATGGACAATACTAGCCAGTTCTTTGTGATCTCTGCCAAAGATATACAAGACTGGACATTAATTGTTGCAACTTGATATGCTTATTTTGTATGCCTCTTGAATTTGCTGATGATACAAAAATCAGTTATGAAACATTTCTTCGTTATCCAAAAGAATTACTTTTTCCCAAAAGCATAACAAACATAAAAAGTACTTCAATGTTTAAGCCGTTTCTTATATGCTGTTACACACCAATTCTCAATTTAAATAATAATAGTACCCGTAAATGTTACTGGAAGGCTTATTTCAAGACGAGATTAATTTATTTTGCAAAGCTGGGAGATTACACTGAACGACTGAAGATGCAATAACTTTCGCCCTGTTTTAATAAAATGCTTTTAAAGCTTTGAGAAGAATTTATGAGACGGTACTCAATATTCCCCTCAGGATGAGCAACAGAAGTTGTAGAAGGATTGAGTTTCTATCGAGAAAAAAAAATTAATTCTGTCCGTTCACTTCTTTCATTTCATCCAACGAATGTCTTTCATTTTAATCTTTAAAAGTAGACGAGGGTACACACTACGATACTCGGGATCAAGGAATCTTTTGTCAAATAAATTTTTCCTCTGAGAATTCTTTCAACTGCCAAGGAGAGTAAACACCGAATAAATTAGAGAGTTCTTAGCACCGCCCCTTCAACACATCACTGTTCCCTCTCTCATGGAAAACTAAAGTCTCCAAACGGAGGGGAAGGGGAGCTAACGCCTGGCATCATAGTAAATCCCACTCCGTACGCTCGCACCCTTCTGCACCTTCGCCACCCTACTTCTCTTATTCGTGATTTATGAGCTGGGAAAACACTACGCGGTTTTCAAGGAATACAATAAACCCCGAGGTATTGTCATCAGCACAACTATGTACATATATCCTCAAGCGCGCGCGCGCGCGCACGCATATCTTCTCTCTCACAAGTCCTTTCCTCTTAGGGCGGCTTGATTTACAACTCTTGAGCGGGGACACCAAACAGAAATGTAGTCAATGTTACATTGTTTCTGGTGAAACTGCACAAGGTATTTCTTGCAACGTTTAGTCAACCATTTGAACAACCATGCCCCTCTCTCTTGGTATTCTATAAAGTTGTAATTCCGTTCTCGTGTTCACGTTAACACAGTTTGAATATTTTAGATGCCATTAATTGCATTTAAAGCATTGACAATATAATACATGAATTTGTGCAAAATTATTATATCATCTTCAATAAAATTTAAACTACATGGTTTATGTAAAATTCAACGGGAAGTAAATTCTACTCCCCTGATTCTTCCTCTTCTTCTATACATGTGTAAAAAAAATTAGATTATTTGCCAGCCGACAACACGATATATATTCATTAATGTAACAAATGTAGTGCATGATAATATATTATTTATATGAAGGGTGACTTGTCAATAAGGGACCAGATATGCTCGTGCCCAAGAAAATGCTATATTACTTACCATCTTATCTTCTATTGGACAACTTTTAAAACAAAAATTGCATGAAAACAACGATGTATAGTAGATTAGTTCTTAATTGTATCTTACGCAATAAGCGATTTTCCTCTCTACTGTAGTAGTGGTAGCATCATGCAAGGTCCTTTGTTGGGGGGGAAGCTCATGGGCCAGTGTGAAAAAAATTTTACGCTTTGAACTTATACCTTCATGCCAGCAAAGATTTATAAGAACTTATATTTGTTTTCCTCCAAGATAGGTTAGGCTTTTTGCTATTTATTTCTGCGCTCTCTGGGGCCTGCAGGCGAACGATATTCTCTCTCCTCTAGGAACCAGATGTTGAGGTGTTACTGACACCATGCATAACTGACTAGGGGTTGTTTTCACACTTTGTTTGAAATTGGATGACTTCCCCACTGTTTGTCTGTGGTTGACTTTCAAAGTGTTAACTGTTAAGTTACAGAAAAATGTATTTGTTTTGTGAAAATGAATAAAGCGGACGTTTTATTGAAGACGCCATTTTCGCGTCTAAGTTTAACTGTTAAGTTGGAAGTGAAACGATTTGAAGCTCATTAACCGACAGTTAAAGGAGTTTGCTCAGCAAAACGCAGATAATTAAGCTTTTTTATGATTTGAAAAAAAAAAAACACCTTGACTGGCAGCGTGTGAAGTGAGAAACATACCTTGTCTATATGAATGAGGTTATAAAAGAAATAGAAAGGGCAAATTTTGTTTCTGTACAGGCCGACGAAACGACAGATATTACATGCATGTCACAATTTACTGTGATATTACTATACATCTTGATAAAAGAGACCTTGCCCCATGTTATTTGAGTAAGCTCCTGGCCCACCTTTCAAAAGGGGCCACAAGCCGCCGCTGATTTACATGTAAAAATTGAGCCGCTACCAAAAAGGCAACAGGTGAAAGCATGCAAGGGTCAATTAGCAAGCCATTAAGGCGGGCATTGTGACAAGGGAAATGCAAGATTAGTTCATATCTGCATGTACTGCGTTTAGGAAGCCTTTGTAATAATAAGTTAGAAGAAGAAGACAAGTGTTTGGTAAAAGAAACAATCTGAACGATAAAACCGTTGCAGAAAGAATGCATAAAAGAATAAGATGCAAAAGTAAACAAACCCATTACTTCCTTATGTAAGACAACACAGAAGCGACGACGCCGTCACGATATTTTCGGAGCATCTGGAAATTCCTTATTTTGATCTGACTACAAATAACTGACTTCAAACACTTATTATCTTGAGAGTGCTTTTTCAAATATTTTTTATTCAATGCCAGCCTGTGGCATTTTGGTGTTTGGGCTTTTTGCAACCCAATAAAAATTTGCGAACCAAATATCTAAATACCCGCACAAATATACTCCGCTGATTCATGATATCAAATTAAGTGATATTTCGGATAGTTATGTTCTTTCAAAGACTGTAGAAAATAGCATAGACACTGATCAAAGACCAAAGGTTTATATAGTTAGGTGTCTTTACTATCTTTTAATTCTATCAGTTTTAAGCATCCACAACCTTTATATGAACATATTAACGTCATGATGTTCCTTATCAAATATCTTAACAAATTCCTTACCCATTGTTTATAGCACAAGTGTTATTTCTTTCATAATGTATCGATTTACGTACATCTCTTGTCGCTAAGTACCTTCTGCCGACAGTAAAATCCTTCACTTTAGAACGTGCAGGGGAAATTCTTGCTTTTCGTATTTGTCCAAGTACTTCTTGCATATTATCAATCCTGAACATTTCATTGATGTTATTATGTTTATAAATCTGGTCCAATTCATAAGACATGTAATTAATGAATTCAAGAGGAATAAAAATTTGATAAAAAGAGAAACTCAAAACAGTAAATAAACAAATAAAGGATATTAAGAGAGAATCACTTGATGTTATCACAATAATCTGAAATAGTGGTTACACCTCCGTCTTCCAGTAGGAGACTATTGACGAACAATCACAGCGGTTAGCAGAATGACGGTGGTAGATGTTAGTCAGGGGGATATTCTATTTTATTACTTTCTTGTTTTACTTTATTTTGTTTAGGATAAATAGATGAACAGTTTATAATACAATAAAGAAATTTATTGCAACACATTATACTAGTGATGGGCCATATGTAAGAATGGCTTGAGTCACAAAGTAGGGGCCATCTTGTATTTTCTTATAATTTCAATAAACAGATAAATAATTTTACTATCTATCGAAAAAAGTAATGTATGGTTGCTATTGTCTCAAGGACATTTATTTGTTCAAAAATACTCAAGAGCATTCAAAAACAGATGAATCCCATTGCATCTATAAATGCTACACTTCTAATTATCTAGGCACTACTCACTATACGTACTCATAGCAATTATTTTGTCAATAAGAACAAAAAAAAAAATGCTTCATCAATAGAGTTCTTACAATAATTTTAAAAAGCATAGCATGGTTAGCTTAATAATATCATTAGAAACTGAAAGCTTTGTTATAAGTATAGAAGAACTATCATTTACTTCAACAATACAAAACTAAATATAATTAATAACAGAAGATTCAAATCAGAGATTGAAGAATGAATCATTTGCGTTATAACAGCTATAAGTAATTTGATACAGTGCACTTGAGCAAAAGTAATAAATATAATCCCAATATAGGAACTATTCTTTCTTCTTCAGTCGCTAATATTTTTTGTCCCAGGCTAGAACAACAGTCAGAAGAAAACCTCGGCGAATACTTTGGGTTTTCTGAATAATTCTTAACTTCAGTTCTTAGATGTTAGAGAAACAACAATCAAATAAATATATGCTTCATAGATGAATTGAGACAATATATAACTAGTGAGCATAAAATTTGTTTTAAAAAGAAAGTACTGTGACATTCCCTTTGTTTAGATCGTTGTAATTTGTTGATTTAAAATTATTGGGGAAAACCGCCCGTTTACTCAAAAGTGGCGAGCAATTTTCCGTTACTTAAAAAATTCTGGAAACAAAAGGTACTATACTTTAATCTGATTGTTAGTTTGGAACCTCATGTTCTCCCCCTCGAAGGTAGTACAGAGCCTTTGTTTGGACGCGTGGCCGACTTGACGGTGATTTGCCTCTCCTGCACTGAGCTATTTCTAATATGTTCTGTTCCCCCATCCACTTTCCCTCTTCTCCGTGTGCCGGCTAACCAGTTGAGAGAAGGGTTCGCGCTATACAGAAGTTAAACATTCTGAGATTACATGTTTCAGTGTTATAGTATGTCAGTGCTGTTATAAAGGCAAAAAGTGGGCATTTGTTAGCACACAAAATCTTCATGTATGATTCCTGACAAATAAGTTCTTGTAGAGTAATGAGACGGCGATTTATAGAGAGATTCCCTGTTGTTCGTTGCCTCACAGAGAAACTGTTGGCAATCTTAGGAATATTATAGGGAAATGAATCTGTTCTTGATAAGAAACCGAAAGTAAAACGCTGTGTTCTTACAGATGAAAAACAAGATGACATTGGAGAAAAGTTAGAATGAAGTCTAAAGAAATCTCTGAGAAAGCTTGCACAGGAATGAGGAATTTCGCACACCTCGGCTTGGAATGCCATTAAACTTTTTAAATTAAAACCCTGTAAGTTAACAGCAGTTCAGGAATTGCAACCACGCGATAATGCAAGTAGAGTACATTTCTGCAATTGGATGATTGGATCGTGTTAATTATCGCTCTATTGGCCCGCGTTTAATTTTTGTAGCGACAAAAACAATGGACAGATACTGGAGCACATAAAAACCCGACCTTGTATACGAAATGCCAATGCATGACGGTGTTTGGTTTTCTATGAATGCTAACAGAATTACAGGACCTTTAAGAAGAGGAACTGCTGCAATTTCAGAAGAAGAATTAATGAGTGTTAATGCACGTTTTCTTAAAAGGTGTGAGAGATGTGTAGCGGCACAAGGACATCATTTTCAACATCTTCTATGACGAAAGCTTGTGGTTATGTAGTTAGAATTTGATTGAGAAATCCATGCGTTGGATTTTAAGAGACTATGAATATCTGACTCCGACGGCAAACTGCGTGTTTCCCGGTGCCAAGCAACCTCTGTTTGGATCGTCACGCGTCCAAACGAAGGCTCTGTAGTTGGAGAACATGTAAGGCTTTTACATCATGCATATAGTAACTGTAATTCTATTAGACAGCCTGGGATAATGTAATACGTTTATAACGTAATTTAGTGAAATAGCTATAAAGATATTATTTTGATTACCCCATAGGGCTACGTACTTATTCTTGGATATCATCGATCGGAATGTCTTAGCGGAAGGGTCGAGTTCATAGCAATATTTTCTAGTGATTAATTTACTACTGAAGTGTTTTCTTACATGATGATTCTGTAATCTTGATATTCAGATAATCGTGAATTCTGTTGGAATTAATGTAAGAGTATTCACTCACCATCATACAAACAATCTAATTTTGAAAATAACCTTGCCAAAGCAGTATGTATGAAAGTATTGCAAATAAGCCCTTGTGAAATTAGAAGTTATTTTTAAAGTAAAATAATGGATTAATTTTTTCGAAATATTGCTTTTGGTTAAGCTAGAGGCATTAATTTCACAGACAAGAATCAATTCGAACTTGTACTTGTACATAAAGAGAGGGAGGTAGGCATACAAAGAGTGAGAGGGTGCATCAAATAGGGAAGTGCATCAGAGAAAAGAAGTGTTACATGTGAAATCCACACACACATCAGTCTCTCCAAAACAGCATGGTGAAACGAAGAGGTAGCTACAATGCATTTTGAAGCCCACAAAGTCAATACACTTTGTCGCGCGGCAAAAGGGAAGGGAGACCTATCTCTTTTTCTTTCTTTCTTACTACGAAGAGCAACGAAGTGGTTTGAATAATAGAAGAGACCAAGTGGCGCTAAACCCCTGCCAGCCATAATGTGCATGGATGAAAACAGAAGAGGGCGATGCCAGATGTTGCTGACACGCTGTGTCAAAGGAGAACTAGAGGATGCTGACGAAAAGCAAATTCCAACAAACAGATGCTTCAAAATGAATTAAAAGTGCAAGATGTTGTTTATTTAAATGTAAAAGGTCCAAGTATTTATATAGAAAGCAGTAAAACACATGATAATGCATTTTGCATATATTACAATAAAAATGGGATATGCATTTTCAGTAACCAATGCTGTAATGGCTCCTATGATAACTTTTTGAGAAGCTTTCTTTACCGGCCCTATTTATCTACATTCTGTAAGCTTCCTGTTAGTGTTACTAGATAGACGGAAAAACGTTAAATTAGCTTTATCACCAATGGGCTGAGAGTCCTGTATTATATTCAGAGGGAGACTGGCTGCTGCACACTGTAATAACTAACGTTATCCATAAATAGTAATGAAGCTGATTGAACGTTAAGCATTTTGCTAACTAATCCCTTGTAAGTATAATTTCTTCCACTTGAATCTTAATTTTCTTATTTGGCTTTGTGTTATTTTTTTACACATTCTAATATTTCTTATCCATTAAGTGCATTGTTTAGCTTCCTTGTCTTCCTAAAGATATAAAATTCATTAATTAAACGTCATTATTTGACCCTCTTAAAATTATCCACCTCTATTCCTTTCCTTTTTTCTCTCAACTTTTCATTAGGTGTAGAAAAATTGATAACAACCCTGCCTTTCTTCCATTATTTTTGTTACCAAACATTTGACACACCGGAAGCCATGCTAACTGAATCAGTAACATTATATGAAAATCCAGATATTTAATAATATATATATTAAATATAGCGTTACATTATACAATATCACGAACCTGATCACGCAGAGGACGGCCCACTAACATTGGATTTCTTTGTAATCATTGAATTACATGTCCAGGCAGTGACCATTGAAAAAATAAGTAGTATTTTATATCTCATTTAATGAGTTACTAATTGTTACTAATAAAACCTTAGCTTTCACACGATTACACTCGAAACGAGTATGAAACTCTTACGGCACAGTGCCGACAATTGTAATGGTTAAGTATATGCGCAAGGTCAAACTTACAGTTCATTTCCTTAGAAACTGCATTTTGTTCTGGGTAGTGTTAAGAACGACTGTCGGTTAGACAAGAGTAGATACAAAATACCCTCAGAACCCAAGGCAGCAAGTCAGCTTGCAACGGTTCTTTCTAAATAATAGGCCAACAGAAGCGGTCCAACAGAACAAAAGCACACATCCCTTTGTCAGGGGAATATTATCGGAATATTAATTTTTTTACGATGTTATATTTCTTTTCAGTGTGAATTAACACTTTAGGAATTTAAAAAATAAAACAAAAGAAAGACATAAACAGAGTAACAAACAAAAACTTATACATTCTGCCTATGAGCACGCAGTACCTCCCATCTTCTAGCGTCAGCGAACCATGGATGCATCTGTACGTGTTGTCTGTGCGCCATAAATGTGGCGCAGCAGCATAAACAAAGAATTTTGGAATTAGCTCCTAAAGCATGAAGTGATTTAGTATGGCAGCCACGTTGGACCCCAAATTATGCAGCGGTTTACTGGGTTGATTATTGGCCGTTTCAATGATGATAATTTCTCAGGGCGAAGTGTGTTCACTCGTGTTCGACAGGAAAATAATGCAACAATATCTATAGGTATTTTATTATTCCATAATCTTTCGCGTCCTCTGGAGTTTTGCTTACGATATAATTAGCCACTTCGATACAAACTTATTTGCCGCACGTGAAACTTATAGATGAGTGGCGGGCATGAAATTGAAAATTGAACTTATGAGTACTGCGAACTGCGTGTATCTTGCCGCGTGTAGATCTTAAAACCGCGTGCCTCAGTAACGTCGAACTAACAACTACTTCGGCGAACTGCTGAGTCGAACAGAATGAGGAAATACCATCTGGTGGCGTGTATACAACTTAGAACTGCCTGTCTCAGCCACTTTGATCTTATAGTTGAGCAAATAAGTACTGAATCCCCAGCTAGGCACCCACTTCCTTTATATATTGAATTCAAGACAAAAATCGTAGACTAGGAGATGCCAAAAGGCAAGCGCAAATTCGCACCTTTCTTTAAAAATTTGTAACATGAATCTATTGCTTGCTGCTTAAAGTTCACCTGCCGTAAGTAACATTCGTTATTTGAAAGTTTAAAATTTATGTTGACATTAGCTAGTGTCTGGTTCAAAGCCCTAAACGTATTTAATGTCCTTGAGTTTATTAATAATTATAATTCTTTTAAAAAGAAGAAGCGTCTTCACACTTGTCCCTGGGTTCCGGATTCATTGTATAAAGTTTTATGAAGTTTTTGTTGGCTTTCCAAGCTACCGTGACAAAAACACCCAAAGAGCTTTCTCTCTTTATTCACATTCAACTCACGTGTTAGCATTATGCCGAATTGCACATATATAATACCTACATTATTAATTGAAATACATGAAATATTACGATTGTGCTTACATAAATATACATTATAATTATATTTCAGTGGAGACGAACCGGAGGAACGTTTCAAGCAATATTCAACTTTCTCTTCAGCATTAGAATACCCTAGTCAATTACAATATTACTTAACAGACTGAAAAAAACTAATAATTATATCGTGCGATCAATTATGTTTTTCCCCCCGAAGTGTTTTGCCTATGGGCGGGCGAGCCGCTCGTTATCCGGGTTAATGTGATTAGCAAGTGGGTAAAACAAATCAACTATACAACAATACACAAGTCAATTTAAGAGGCTCCTCACTTATCAAATTATCAAATCAGGTGTTGAAATTGCCCGCCTTCATTCTCCACACATTTTTTGGCATCTCTTTAGGAAAGTAATCATCACTTTCATTTTGAAAAGTCCGGACAATTTCCAGATGAATATTATCTTTGAGTATGGTGTGCGGGCTAATCTTTTTAATTTTATCTCAGAGATAATAATCTTCCTAATTTTATCTCAGAGATAATAATCGTACACTGTTAAATCGGGGGTACAATGAGTCCACAAATTCCTACTAATAACTATGTCTTGTTGAAACATATTGTGAATTGCTCTCATATAATTATTTGCAATGTGAGAAATGATAGAGTCTTGTTGAAAAAATGCTTGACCACTCCCTCTGTCGATTATTCTCTGGAAAAAAGGTATGATATTCACATAAGCAACTATATGCTTAAAAAAATAGGTTTTAGACTTATTTAAAAATTTGGTTGTAGAATTACTGAGTAAACACATATTAATGTACATAAAGACATTCTGTGCACGAGGCATAATACACTTTTACAGTGTCAAATTTAAAAAACGAACAACACAACGTATACCCGGGAACAGCTACGCCATGATTGCGACGGTCGGCAAGGTCATCAAGTAAGCAAACAAAGTTTTAAAAAATGTTAATTTTGGCTAACTACCAAGAAGTTCAAGCCTTTTTTAAAAGTTAATGTCAATTCACCATATAAAATGTTTAGTTGTGCAAACTAAGCCGAAGATTTGTATTTTAAGGGAAAAGATGTCGCAGGTACTGTCTGTGTCTTATGCTGTGCATCACAATATTAAGTTATAACGAGCAGTGCTGGTAGGCACAATTTTATTCTAGATGATGGTCAACCAAAAACATGTTTAGCTCATAAAATCATTTGCAACACCTCAACTGGTGAGTGTCATATGAATGAGTGCCAATAATGTCCTAATTATGAACTTAACGATGTAAGTTCAAAAAAAAAAAAAAGATTTAATGATGAGATAACCGAGTAGGTGCCATTCAGAAAATAGACTCAAGTAGATAGACGTGCTATAAACCAATGATGAGTTTACTGGGGGATATTAAAGTTGAAAACGCAGGCCTTCGTTGCAAATGAAAAGAAATAGTTTTATAATGATTTACAAAAGGGAGCTTTGCTCATAATCTAAGATTTTGCTGAAAATTATTCATTTGTGCTCCAGTTAATACATTGCTAAACCTGGACCATCAGCTGAGCTACTGTGTATCCCATTATTATTACAAAATCTAAATTATTTCATTTCTGGGCGCTATTCTTGCACAAGTGAACTTTAGGTAATATTAACAAGTGATTTATTTCTATCTATTTTGAAGAAGTTTTTTTGTACTAACAGTACAGTGATAATTGAAAAAGAAGATGCATTTAAAACCCTTCTAGCAAAATGCAGGAGAGTGTCATTAAATCATATAAGTGTAACTATATTTTAGGTAACTAAAAGTTTTATTTTTAAATATCTGCATAGGGGCTGTAGGATGCCATTTATGACAATCTGAATTGCTTCTATTTTTGTTGGTAAAACAATAACCCCCCATTAAAGGGAAGAATTTATTTATAAACAGTCTTTAATATCTCATGTCATCCGCGCCCCATTTAATTCAGGGAGTAAAAGGCCGATAGATTTTGCTCAGAGGCCTCTTCTTTTAGACTTGAGGATTTTTAACGTGCCGTAAGTCTACGACACGGGATCCACTTCCCTTTCGAAGAAAGCCATAGTTAGGATTTGTACCCTCTAAAAAATACATCACCCTTGGAGTACGTCATTGTCTCTAGTCCGTAAACAATTTCACAATTGTAAGGTCATATAATAACGCATAATCGTGATCTTACCTTTTCCCAGTTTCAGATTTATATTAATTTAATTTGAGAGAATTAAAGGGAGCATTTGAGTTTAAAATTTTAGTTAAATTTACAATTTAAAGAAATGACGTTCTGCTCTAAATCAACTGAAAACCTTGATCTACATACCACTCTCCACAACTAACACTTGAAGCGGTATTGCCGGCTTCACCCCCCTCATCCTAATCAATATTACCATTGCAATTATTACTATACTTCTTGCAATGTATTATCACCACTATTGTTGTTTGCATTATCTTCATTGGTGGCGTATGTATTTATGTGTATGATGTGTAACGATTATGAACAGTGTAATAATTTCTATTACTGCATATGTTTTTAGATAAGATTTTTGTAATTTAGGAAGTGCCCGGCGCCGTTCGCTCATAGTAACATCTTTCACATAGCAAGTGGATGAAGGCAGGGTTTCTCTGTAGAGGAGAATTCGCTGTGCTATTTTCCATCTTTTAAAGAGACCTGTTGTTAAAGTAGAAGCTACCGTTTAAAGAAAGTTGTGTATGTGTAGAAATTAAAAACCACGCTTAGGGGTGAAGCACCCAAACAGTCAGAAAATTTAAAAACCCTCATATAAGCGAAGACGTTCTTTAAGACTTGTAAAAGAACGAATCATACCAGCCGCATCACGTTTAAGAGTGCCCAGTCAGAGAGATGGGTTCAAACTTACATTTTGAAAAGCGGCGTTTTCGCAAAGTGAGAGGGACATGAGCGTCCCAGCTTAACGGATTCGAATTCTGTATATATAGGCCAAATTAAGTTGCAAGCTTCACTCCAAGCTTGATTTCGACAACAGTAGGCCATGTTACATTCACTTTGAGTTTAACTTCGGTAGCGGCAGGACGTGTTAAATTCATATTAAGATTTTGAGGGATGATGTCAGTCGCCTACACGTTGTGCCCCCTGTTTGCGCTAAACGACTGACAACTTGTTACCTTGAAAACAGCCTAGCATACCAGACAAGTGAACTATGAATAGTTGTTTAAATAAGGAAAAAAAAAAATCTATCTCCAGACTAAGACGAAACCTTTTTTTTTTGGGGGGGGGGCACGCAGGCGGTTTTACCTTTTGCAAATTCTATGAATTAAAGGTTTTTATTTTTAAACATAGCATAGACATTATGGGCATTGTTGAGTGTGATGTTTCAACTAATAACTTTGACTTTTATAGAATTTCCGGTTATCATATCTTTTCATTGAAAAGATCAAGACAAACAGCATCGGGTATATTAAAAGTTCCCTTAATGCACAATTTATTGTCCCGAATATTAATGACTCCAAATGATAAATTAAAGACCTTGTAGATCCAGGTTTGGTATGGCGCTCTTAATTACCATGTAACCGTCTTATATAACCCTCATTTAAATAAAACGATCCTAGATCACCTTTCATGCATTGGAACAGGAATTCCATTATATTGGGCGATTTTAGTGCTCATTCCTGTATATGGGGCTATACAAAAAATAATATTGTGGGAGACATCATAGAGGACTTCATAGACTCTAATCCAGTTGTATTTATTGATAACACGAATAATGGCCCCACCTTTTTGTCGAATGGAGGGAAAACGTCTCATCCAGATTTGCTGCTCTCCCGCGCAACTTTAGAAAAAGACATCAATCATGAATTAAAGAATGTCCCTGGAGGAGGGGGCCATCAAATTCTGTTTATAACTATCAGTAGAACTCATTCAATATATAGTGCGCCTTGTATGGGATGGAACCTAAAAAAAAAAAAAAATCAACTGCTTTTGCAAAATTGACTGACTTACATGTTATACCTTCATTCGATTAAGCATTGATAGATCTATAGATGATTTCAATAGAACGCTACTTAGATACGCTTCCATCTGCATCCCAAGAGGACAGGTAAAGCTTTATTCTCTCTTTTGGAATTCTAACCTACAGGAATTGAAGGAGAAAAGAGATCACGCTAGAAGAAAGGCGGGGAGAAGTGGCCAGAACGAGGACTTTGTAGTTCTCAGGCTGTCCTGAAAAAAGGCATAATTGAGTCCAAGCGATCCACTTACCGATCTTTTCTAGAAAAATTGGATTTAGGAAGATGGTATTTGGGCACATCGGCGCTTGTTAAAAAACCAAAAGGAAAATAGCAATGAACCCGTCAGGGTTGGATTGAAATCTTTTGTACTGAAAAGAAGAAAACTGGAACCTTTTGCAAACACTATGCAACATTTTCAAATTTTCGCCCTCGTCATAAAATTAAAAACAGTGAACTCTTGACACTCTGAGACTTTGGAGTTTTACTGCCCCTTTAATGATGACTTCACCGAAATAGAAATCGTTTGGATGGGCTTGTCAAAGGAAAGTGTCCGGGACCTGACGGAACACTACCTGGGTTTCTTATAAACCTGGGGCCTTTGGCAAAAAAATGTTACTGAAACTTATAAACCTTGCCTGAAAGAGGGGCATACCAAGAAACTGCAGGAAGGCAGAGGTGATCCCAATTTTGAAGCCAAAGAAACACGCACAATATCTAAACTGTTACCGGTCGATATCATTGACGAGTGATCTGAAAGAATGATCTCAAATAGCCTTAATTTTGTGCAGGAAGAAAATACTGTCCGAGTTTCAGGCTGGGTTTAGAAAGCATAGAAATATCTCTGAATAGATAGTTCGTCTTTCACAGGAAATAAAAGATGGTTTTCAGCAAAAGCAGGGCATTGTTGCGGTTTTCGTGAATTTTAAGACAGCTTTTGACACAGTTTGAAGGAAAAATCTTTTAACAAAACTTTTAGCAAGTGAAATAAATGGTAATGCCTATAGATGGATTAAATCGTTCCTGGATCAACGCTATATACGTTTTAAGTATGATAACGAGATTTCTGGTTATAGACAAATAAGGTAAGGCCTGCCTCAGGGTTCGGTCTTGAGTCCATTACTTTTTAACCCCATGATTAACAATTTTACAGTCATGAGCCTGGAGTTCAGACTTTGTTTTTTGCAGATGATCTGGTAATTCGGACCACAGGTAGAGATTTGGAATGCATGGAAAAACGCTCCAATCAGCATTGTTGTTTTTGGAAATGTCAGTTGATATTGAGATGACAATAAATCCAGAAAAAATCACCTTTCAGCCTTTTTCGCTTACCACTAAACATACACCTTAGATTCAAGGATCAATTATTAAAAAGAACTGAAAGCACTACCTATTTTGTCTTGGACTGGGATTCGAAACTAAACTGGACTTGTCAAATTAAAAGCTGTTGACCGTGGAGAAAACAGAGCTAAACTTCTAAAACATTGGGGTGGTACAACCTGGGGTTTTCTACACATGATATCCTTTGCGCGCCGCCTATAAGACCTGTGTAAGACCAGCGGTAGAGTATGGTTGTGAGGTACTTATAACAAATTCGGAGACAAATTCGAAAAGATTGGACGTTTTCCAAAATCGTATCCTGAGATTCATTACTGGTGGTACAAGATCTACGCCAATAACCGCTATGGAGTTCCAATCTGGGTTGGAGCCCTTGTGTGACCATAGATGGAAAATGACTGTATCTAGCTTAACAATCTTGAGAAGAGGAGATAACTTTCTGAGTCACTACTGGCCGGCTGAGGAGAGGTTGAAAACGCAAAGTATGAAAGAACTACATGATACCCTTGATTTTCCTTCTTCAACTCGTTTTCCCTTTCCAGATCCCTGGTGTCCATTGGAAAAATTTAAACTTGCCGAAGGTTATTTAGAACTTGTCTCTGACGCTAGCAAGAAATTTTCTCTTGACTTTGAATTGAAATGTATGGCCTTGGCTACTATTCATGAACGTTTCCCGATTGATGTTTGGCTCCATGTCTATACTGATGGTTCGGCTGGAGCCGGAGTTTATTCTTCGGACTTTACATTGTCGTATGCTGTTGGGAAACACTTTGACAATTTTGATGGCGAATTAGCCGCTATTTCTTTAGCCTTAGACAAAAATAGAGCAATTTGATAAAATGTTTTGTCTTTTCTGTTGATTCCAGACGGCAAGTATGACCTTGACAACTTATAATCAGAATGAATGTGATATCTCCAAGAATTGCATCGCACAGTGGATTCCTAGCCACTGAGGAATTTATGGAAACGAACGGGCAAATGAGTTGGCGAAAAGGGGATCCCAAATGAAAAAACCAGATCCACGTTTGCCCATGGGGGATATAAAGCGTCATATATCCACCTCTATTAAATCTAGCCGCTTCAGCCTGTATAGTGAGAAAGCTTCTGGGAAAAAGTGGAACTTTTGAACAAGTTGAAAGAATTCCTAGTTCCCTACCTAGATCAGTTGGCGTGGCATGCTTTATACTTACTACGGAGTAATGACTACTTACAGAGTCACCCGTATTGAATTGGACTGACTGAAACAGTCAGTCCTCTCTGCGACCATGGCGTATCCATAACTGAAGAGTACCTCAGCATTTGCCCTGCTGTTCTCAGCTGTTTCTCTTTGCACGTTATTGGCAATACTTGGTGATTATTTTTAATGTTCTTCTTTGTACTGGACTGCTCGTCATCTTATGATCAAGAGGTCGGAGACGAGCATAGGATAAAACTTTATTAAGGCTTTACTCGGCTTATTCATTTGCTTCAGTGCAACCAAGTATTGCAAAGTTATCAATGTAATCTAAACATCTACACACATTCTTCGCTCACATGGTAAGACGGCACAGCATTTAGGGATTTGAAAGAATTTACTCAATAAATTGTGAATTCAATCTACTTTCAGACGAGTCTTCATTTATCTCAGCAACTCCTCTTCCTATCCCATTTACCTAGTTCAATAAAATAGGTAGAGTATCATGAGA
Organism: Metallyticus violacea; assembly: GCA_030762175.1. Taxonomy (NCBI): domain Eukaryota; kingdom Metazoa; phylum Arthropoda; class Insecta; order Mantodea; family Metallyticidae; genus Metallyticus; species Metallyticus violacea. The sequence goes on along the minus strand of CM060832.1, from coordinate 53,497,304 downwards.
TATGTATTACTCCTAATTGGGAATGAAGTAGTAAATGAATTTCAGCAGCGGAAAAATCACCACGATGAGAACAAGTTGAACATCTCGAGACAACATCAGCACTGAAGGGACACTAATACTGCTTGCCCAACTGACGACGGCCCGCACCTAAATCATCGTAAGTGTGAGACATAAAATAAAGGACGTCGAACACCAAATACTGTCTCCCACCTTGACGTCTTCGTCCCCAGTCCGCCGACAATTCGGTCCCACACTTTTAAAATTTTGGACATTTCTGTTTGATAAAATGTACAAGAAATTCAATAATATTAATTATTTTAATACTCAAAAACAATTTGCGGAGCCAACAGTGTTGGAACTTTTATTTTTGACGGGTAAATACAATAAATTAATGTCATGAATATTTGACACTTTGAGATTTAAATCTGGTTGATTATCGTTGAATGACTGTCCCATATTATGTATGTACAATTGAATGATAAATGTCAGAGATAAAATATCCTTAACAAATTGAAAATATGTCATGATATACAATTTATTTTTCAAAGGAGCTGAAGCGAACAACTGTAAATGTTATCATCGATGCCAAAAATGCTCTAAAATGAAAAGAGAAAATACAGCGTGTGTTGAGAAAAAATGTATTTCATATTGTTATGGAATCGCCTGATGCTCCATCAATATTAAAACTCGTCACCACCAGCATCAACTGTCAATCCCATAAAGGCGTCAGTGACATGTGACATGCCCCCTTATCCCAGACCCATCTTTTTGTATAATTTCTAGACACCTTAAAGTACCCATAGCATATACTTTCATTTGAGAGTACCTTTTAGATACGCAGGCTTTCAATGCTAAATTTCGTTATAAATAATGTTTAAGTGGCCGGCTCCATCACTGAGTGCCTATGTTTCATGCGAATTTGCTGTATAAATGTTTCATTAAAACTTGGGACACAGCCACGTCCATTCCATATCCACACATTTCGCTCCCTTTCGTGAGAGGGAAAGGGGAGGAAAAGATAATATGATTTGTTTCCGCTACATACTCTCGTATTTTTGTACTGCAGTAAAACACATTTCTAAATGACAGCTTTTAACGATGACAAATGTGGTGTTTTATGGGTTTTATAAGCAACTATTATTAGTGCAACATGAGTGCAAATCCCTGGAAAATGTTTGTATCATATAAACCGCGTAACCGCGCTGCACAAAAGCATATTGCGTAGGGTGGTTTTGTTGGACCGCACGAATGGATATAGCCAACTAAAAATGTGGGAATTTTATAACAAAAGAAAGAACTGGATTCAATTTCGGGCAATTGGCATCCATATGCTTCATGGGTACTCTATTTACATATATAATAATTAGTACACGAAACACGATAATGGTTGACCATGTCAGGAGTGTACAGTGATATAAGAGTATCGTGTTATGTAAACCGTTTTTGTCATTTTCTATTTCACCTCACTTTCTTTCCTGTTTTCTAGAATCTTCTTGAAAGAAGTTTTCACCACTCATTGGTTAGAACACGTAGCGGTGTTTAGGTTGCTTATTCATCAGGACTAATGACATCATTTCCCCAACCTGACAACCTAGCCTACCTTTCTTTTCTGATATCGGAAAGTTAATCGTCAGCTTTCTGACTGGCAGACCAGCGAGTCACCATTTCGTGTTTTCTGATAGTTTTATATTCCGCCCATACCTGAAATGTGTTTTTTTTTTTTATGGCAACGGGCAACTTCATTTAACGTGCCAGTTACCAGATATTTCTTTGTTAACTCCGTTTTAAGAAATCCTTTTTCATTGTGGATAAAACCAGAATTTCTGCAGTAAGGCGTTCTTAAATTCAGGAATTGTGTTTTAAGAAAGTAAATGAGAAATCTTTCTTATTATGAGTACATGCATAGACTTTTTATTTACTTTATGTTTATTATAATTATTTTGTACTCGTACCTGTAGTTCAGAAGTACATTTGTTATTAAACCTTATCTTGCCAGTGTTTCAACTTTTTAATTTTAAAAAGTATTAAGGAAAATAACTGAATGCTCCTATTTCCTTGTAGTAATTATGACGTTAATGGGCACTTCCTAGGTGTTCTGATTTATTTGATGATTAATGAATTAAAGGAGTGTATATGTCATATTGTTAATGTCGTAATGAGTGTTTAAATAAATTGGACAGCGATGTTTTAGAAAAATTGTATTCTCCCGTGGTACAAATATATTTCATGACCAAATCATGAAAGCAGGCTTCCTTAAAGAAAAGAGTTAAAAGAGCCTGGCACAAGCTGGAGAGTGCTGGTATTATAACTCAACAAAAAGAATAAAATAATTTATACTCTAAATGTATACTTGATCTCTACAGAGTTAACCATTTCTTCACCACTGATTTTTTTTTATTTAATTCCCCTTGCGAAATGTATTTAAAACTAAGAAGAATCGTTCATTCAACCAGGGACTAGTGTTAACAGCTTTTTTTTTTATATATATATATAACTTTCGGGCCTATTACTATTATGAGCACAACATACAGCTTTCTTGCTACCATGTAATTGAATTTCATGATTAATTATGTGGGTCATGTTTTCGGAATTTGTCATACGTATCAACATCATCGCTGAAGTCTCGAAGTTACCGGTTTAAGATGACATTACTTAGAGAAAGTAATTACACCCTGAGATGCAAAAAAGCGCAACACCAACTTTTTCTTAATATTTTTAATTTTACGCATTATTACATGTGAATTATTATAATTCCATTACTTCTTGATCATTAAATACTTTGCAACAGTTTGTAACAACTCTTATGTATTCGGATATGATTTTGAGTCTATAATTTCCTTTATTGTATGATCATGAAAATGAATGCAATTTAATCACGTTTTTACTCCTGGGCAATTGAAATGTCTAATGGCATTGTTGCTACATCAGTTTTATTCTATTATTGGGGTATTTTAATCAGTTTAACACATAATTTTATAAGAAAAAGATGTCATTAAATCGAAAGGAGGCTGCTAAAGCATATGCCCTGTTAGAAGATGAATGGCGCATGCATTATTTGTCCAGATGGCACGAGTCAATGTCTGAACTACACAAAGGACATACCGAAGGTTCAGGAACTTCGTATCTGCTGCAGAAGATCTGGTCGAGAAGAATGACATTTGCCAGAGCTAATCAATTTCTGCGGTTGCAAATTTTGGTGATCGTCACACATCCTTAGGCGCTTAAAAGCACTTGCAAAGGGCATCAGGAGTCAATGTCAGCATGAGAACAGTGAGGAGATTTGAAGTATAGCTAGTTTAGAAGACCAGTCATAGATCCCTTGCTTACCCAGCAACATTAGCAACCATGCCTTACCTTTGCTTTTCAATATTTGCAATGGACTGAGGAGAAATGGAAAGCACAGATGGTTTTCAGGGGAGGTTCCGTCATGGTGTGGGCTGGTATCAGTATCGGAGCCAAGAGAGAGTGGGTTTTTGTGAGAACTGGGTATGAATACAAACCGATACATTGAGGAAATTCTTTAGGAGCGTGTTATCCCCTATACTCCATATGTTGGCAATGATTTCCGCTTCATGTATAACAATGCCCATCCACATGCAGCCAAGTTCATGCGTGAGGTGGAGATTCAGGTGCTAGTTGGGCTAGCACGAAGCCCTGATCTCAACCCCATTGAGCATATTTGGGACATAATGGGAGAAAATGTTCGTCATTGTGTTCCTGAGAGCCTAATGCCTCGGGAGGCTTTGCGTGAGCAATGGGAGGACATAACACAAGAAAACCTAAAGACCTTGATCCGCAGCATACCCGTAAGGTTATACGCTGTGATACAAGTCAGAGGAAGAAACGCCCGCTTCTGAGAGTGCCACTCTGTGTTGAAAGGTTATCTATGGCGGTGTGTTACCTTGTGTTACCCTACAGGTAAACACGAGATCATTATGAAATGAGATTAGCTTGCATTCATGTTCATGCACATATAATAAAGGAAATTATGGACTGAAAATGATGTCTGAATACATAAGGGTGGTTGTATAATGTTGCGAAATGTTTGGAAGAGTAGGTGTTTCATGTTAAAAATGACTGGAATTTTAATAATTCACTACAATAATGCGTAAAATAAAAAAATTGGTAGTAATGTTTCGTCCATTCCGCATTTCAAAGCTCTAATTTTGTGGCAATGCGCTTACGCACTCTAGTAGTTCCTTGTTTCGAAGAGCAAAAACATTTCTTGTAACTACTGGCAGAGATTTGTGAGGTGCTTCTAACCGAACGTAATCTATTTCTTTCCCAGAAAACAATCTAATGAAGATCACAGGCATTTATTCATGAATATATTACTATTTTGATTCGATAAAAAGAAGTTATCATTCATAATAAAAACGCTTTTCTCTAGAAGGACGTTCTGAAACAAACACGAGATAAATAGCATCGCTTAATGTTAAAAGATCCTCAGTATTGGGTTTTTCGCTGTGCTGGTATTCAGCCCATGTTAAACCATCACACTATAACTGCCAAACTTCAGAAGCGGCATTATTTATGTATCTCAGAATTTATAATCCAAGTTCCAAAGTTTTAGAAAGCAAAAAGGCATTAATTTTGACAGTATAATGAGTAAAATAAATGAGCAAGGCTGCCTGAGTTGTGCGCATGCGCCTATTAGTACATTCAGCGATATTATTAGTGGAACTTAATGAGAAACAACAGTTTCAGAACCCAAAGATAGGTTGAGGGAAACTCGTAGGTCTGCGATAGATATTCTGAAGAAACAGTGGAAAAAGCACAGGTACTCATACCCTAAGTCCCCGATTGCGCAAAAGCACCAAGACACCGCAAAAGGAACAAGTTAAGGACATATAGAAGACTAGAGACCGATGATACGGTTTCTTGAATTATAGTCAAAGTACATAATGTAACAAAAGATGTGGGAAATATGCCTGTAATTGACACATCTAAAAACAAACAAAAAGTGCTCATATACCTAAACACAAAGTCAGTTTCGCTTAGTTTCTGAGTTGCAGGTATACTGATAAAAAAAATCATATGTAATTTTGTTTTCTATTCAAGTTATTGTTCATTATATTTTACACAATATCTGTGATAAAGTTAAGTTGACAGCTTGCATAACCTTTTTCATTTACACACACTTCTAGCTTCTACAAAAAGTGCTCACTAATACAGGTTACTAAGCGCCGCATCATATAGACCATCATATTCAACACTTTGACAGTTGATATAATAAGAACTTACTTCATTCTAAATCCCTGTCAATATTTGTTTCAGATGGAGACATTTTAGTAAAGCGTTTAATTGACCATCTAATGATTTCCCAGCTTGTTGTGATATATTAGCTAGAGGCATCGGTTCATCCGAGTCTTTTAACAAGTATACGGTTTCGATCTTGATTCCTAAACTTCTTTGTACAAATTTTCAATACTACTTACACCCAAGCCCTTTTGTTTATCATTACACAGAGGATGCCAAAAATGTACACACACTTCAAGCAAAGAAAAAACTGTGTTTACATAACAAAATTGTATTCACACAAACAGAAAATTATGAGCATTAATCATCTTAGGCTTTTACAACAATTGCTCAAAATGCCCACTATCGGCGCCGATACAACACTTTTGAGTACGTTGAACAACTGATTGAGTAGCGGTTGCGACAGTGTCCTCAGCAAATGCAGCACGTTCCAAAACCACAGCCGAGGACGTGGGGCTTGCTGCTGTGCGAGGTCTCCCAGATCTGCCCTTGTGAACATCGCATACGGTACCATGAGTCTCAAATTTGTCTCGAAAACATGTAATTGTTACTCGCGTTGGCGGTTCTGTTCTGCACACACGTCTTCATTGCCTTTGAACTTCAACAAATTCTCGGTTTTCCAATACCACTTCAAACTTTCTTTCCACTGTTCAAATGATAATCTTGCTCCATTTTGTTGTAGCAACGATAGCATAACGTAATGTGAGTCACGTCTATTTACAGAACATCATACAATAAGCTCTGCTTCATTTGCTCATTGCTGATACCTGTCACGTAGCAACGCTATCGTAATGTATGTGAGTCACATCTGTTAACAGAACACCTATTATATATTACTGTTGTTTTTCGGTTCAGCTTTGAAATATGTTAAATAGATATTTACTGTGAAAGTGTGTATACATTTTTTTGGCCCCCTCGGTATTTAATAGTAATTTATAAGGCTTTAAATTTGAAGTAATTATTTCTTTTAAGATTTCAATGCCTAACTGTATGAGGGCCGGTTTTTCGTGGGCTACTTGCATACACTGTTAAAGAGTTTCACTTCAATGACGCAAAACTCTCCAAGACCAATAACACCAGATAGCAATGCTTATGCTGAATGCTGATGCAGTTCATCTCGTTAGATAACACAACTCGTGCCTGTGAAATGATTTGCATTGTATATTTCCCCAGCAGTTTAGTTTATGAGTGGCGTAATGTTAAAAGGGAGCAAGAGTGAGATTCAGAGACATTAATCTAAGTGAAAAACTGCTGTAGAAAGACTGTTAGTGCTAGAATTCCTTTGTGAAGGAATCATATTTCAAATTTGTCGAAGTATTTTTTTAAAAATCCTGTTTGTAAATTCCAACATAGCAAAATGTCTACTGTAGTAACATGATCACAGTAAATAAAACATATATGAATTCAACGTTTAATACATGAAAAGTGTGTAAAGTAAATATAATTCATTTCCATTTGCACCACCATGATTAATCACACGGAATTAATAAGCGAATATCATGTAACTGAAAGAGAGTTGCAACCATTTACCAACGTCCAAATGCAATGTCACTGCAAATACAAAATGGATGGTCTTCTCTTGGGACATTTAATAAGGTCATTCATTTTATAACAAAATATACGTTATAAAACAATATAGGAATAGTTATGAGTTTAGACACCCAGAGAACCAAAGACCTACAGTATTCCAAATCTTTTTATTATTCATTCCTTTTATGACCCGGGTGAATAACATTAAAAACTAATCGAACTATGATCTACTACCGCGAATATTTTGGCGAACTACAAACCGAAAACAAATATAAACCAAATATAAGAATTTCATTCCCTATCCTTATTTTACTTATATGCTTGACTACTGCTTGTACCAGCCTGAAAGATTAAAAAAATAACCATTATGATTAAAGAGCAATAAGTAAAACTGATTGGACGTTTTTAACAAACGGATATTACTTGCAATTATAATCCAAATATAACTTCACAAATAACAATGCGTTTTCTTACACATTAACATTGAGACATTATAAAAAGAGTACGAAAATTACAATTTAGGTCAAATAGCCTTTAAGTTGCGTTTAAAATGTTTTTCAACTTATATACTTGTATTTATTTCTTATAAAATGTCTTATTTGTGTCTAGAAAGCAAATAAAATATAGAATAGCCATATATTTTCATTTTGAACTCTGCTGTATACATTGAGACCTAATTCCCAAAAAAGTAATCAGTTTTATAGTTCTTGAGTGGTAATTTGATACCGTTTAGAAACCTTAATGATAGTATGAGAAATAATTTTTAAATTCCTAACGAGGCCGTCTCAAAGAGTAACAACTATTTTTAACATTTCTATTAGAGATGAGAATTACATGCATTTTGTCTACATAACCATTCTTCTCAAATTGTGGCATCGATTTCTTTAATCCAACAGAAGAAAAAGAAGAAGTGGTTGAACAGAGAATAAGATCAGGGCTACATAATGGATGCTGTAACGTCTGAAATTTTAATTTCTGAATAGTGTCAAAGGTTGCAGCGGCAGTATAAGACGACATGTTTTTAAGAAGGAAAATTACTGCTTACAGTCGTCTGTATAGCTTGCTTCAGCTCCTCTTCCAACATTGCGCGGTATAGGGCACCATTCACTGTTTCACCTTTATCTAGTAATACCCCAAAATCGGTTCTTTCATTCTCATATAGTATACTACATTGAGGTTAATTGCGTTACGGCCTTGCAGGGTGCGGTTGCATACTGGTAGAAACTAATCAAGGCCATACAATGCATGTGCAGATAGCAACTTATGGTTAGTTCGAGGGAGGCTATTTCATGGAGTGATTGTGCGTTCCTGTATTACTCGCTGATGCATTTGTATAAATTGTGTGCTAATTGTTCGTTTGCCACTATTGGAAAAGGATGCTTACGTAAGATACACATGTGAAAAAACTAATTATTACAATGAAGTATTAAGGCGATTCATAAAAAATCCTAGCATCGTATTTCAAGTAGAGAAACTCTTTGTCAACTGTTAAAATGTTAGGAGAAAAGGGATCTTTTAATTAAAGGAAACTATTCGGAACAACTATGTTCTTATGTAAGAAATCTTAGACCAAAGACATTTTCCAGGCAGGTGCTGGCAATGTATTGCCACCGAGGGGCATAATTTTCAACAGCTCTTATAACATAGATTAGTGTTTATTATTATCCGTTTTAAACAAATGTCATTTTATGCTTTCAGTAAAATCATAAATACTAATTTTACGCGCAGCTGCACATCCCCAGTAACCCGTACTAAGGTGGCTCATATCTCAAATAAACTCACTGTATAAGAGACTCAGAACCTTAAATGCTTAAGTTATATTAATTCTTCTTTAGTACACTTATGAAATGTGTCAAAATAAGTTGTTTAAATTGCAATGTTATAGCCCTATGGTTTTGCCACAACAGTATTAATTTAACATTGGTAAGATTGGACCTCCGGAATCTCCTTAAGCACGCTATGCCATTTACCGGTCAGTGTGGACACCTTCTTTAAAATGAAGCTGAAACTCTGGGACCTGCATTTTATGAAATGCTTTCAATTTGGGTTACTTTGTGAAATGCCCTCATAAAATGTGTCAAAAAAGAGTAGCTACATTTTCTAAATAGTATGCATTATAATCTTGCTTTTAACCAAAATATTTCAACAAAAACGTGGGGCGATTGCGGAAAAACATTACAGGAATAGGCAAATGATTATATGGGTATACCTTAAATGTAACAGATATGTGTAGTAATCATGCTAATTCTGAAAATAGCTGCAAAGACCAGTCCAGGGTGTTCAGAGAAGAATAATTTCTTTATTACTAACAACTAAAAAAGGCTATTACCCTTTCAAATTGATCAACAGGCATAATGTTCTCTATTTCTGAATGTATATCCACGATGAAGAATAAAAAATTATGATTTTGGATAACGGTTTTAGCATCATGTCCTTAAACAGAACCCTACAAGTAAATTTTCAATGGACTGACCATTGCTGATAACTTATATAGGATAGCCTAGCTGAGATCTGAAAAAATTTCCTTTCATGAAAAACTGCCATTCCCAAGTCGAAGGTGTGAAAAGTGTTGACATTTCACCTTTAGGAGCATGCCTATCAAGTTATCGTTTATAACATTTATCCTGTTTTCAGAAGTAAAACTATGGGGAATATTTTGAAACATGTATGGATCTTTCGTGGGGTAGCATTATTCGTAAGGAACCTATGTTACATTTAAGTAGATGTAATTGCTATAAATGAATTTCGGCTGATACATACTCAATCCATACTAATTAATTTAAGTGAAATGTTTCACAAAAGTCATTATTTGGTTAGGAACAACATAAAATACAGTCTATGGTAAATTCGTTTTTGCAAAAGACACTGTAATTGGTGATATACTAACAGAATCAGTACCATGGCATTTGCCATTGATGTTAATATTATCTCAATAAGCTGGACAAACCAAGGGGAAACTAAATTCTGTAGGGGATGTTTTCTAATGTGGAAATTTATCAGATCTAAATTACACACAGGCAAATTACAAAAAATGGCAAACTGTATAAATACCAGCACATATTTCCAGCTTCCTTTCAATTGTATTGAAAGGAAAGTGGACGTAAAAGCAAGTAATTACAGCTCAAAATATGTTAAACTCATAGAGTAATGCAATAATAATGACGACGTATTAAATATTTACACCTGCAAATAAATTTCATAAAAAGAGTTAGGTTTTTTTTTTAACTAAGTATCTATGAAATTATGTACATGGATGTTTTTAATACCACCACTGTTCATTCGAACTTTAGGATGCTCTCTGAGCCTGCCGAGATTGTAGGCAACTAAAGAGGCTGGGATGCCTTGCAGGCGCGGTTACGCGATCTCAAGGATAGCTGCCGGAGGGGAAACTCCTTGAAAAAACTGATCCGATCAATAATCGAATCCGGGACCGCCGCATACAAAGCACGAATGCGATAAAATTATGTATTATTAAAATCAAAATTTAAAATATTTCAATTCGAAAATGTTGATTTTCGCTTTAGAGTTCTAAAGTAGAAATAGCAGGGGGACCAACCAAATTGCTTTATATCAACGACAAAAATTAGCACCTTGCTTACTAAATTCCGGCAGTTATTCAAAATAATTAAAACCGTATTGAGAAATATTTTAAAACTTTAAAATTATAGTCAACCACAATTAGAAATTAAACTCCCTCGGCTGTTATCAACATCCATTTTGAAAAATCATCGAAGTAACATGTAAAGAAAGCTTAATAAAAAGCTCCTTTCGATTGACAAATAACTTCTCAGAATAGAGCTATGGAGATTATTGAATACTGAATGAGATGATTATGAGTTTACGTGCGCAGCGGCGGGGCTGCATGGGCTGCGCAGCCTGTACTCATGGCTTTATGGCAACACGAAAACGCGCTGTACAGAACTGAAACCATAATGGAGGCAATGACTAATATTAAATAAAAAACACTTAAAAAGACAAATGCTCATCTGTGTCACCCAAGGAATTGCTTTCCTACATTTTCCAAACATTTCTGGCATCGATTAAGGAAATTATCCATTCTTAATTTACTTACGAAATTTGAATTTATTTCTTGAGGAAGCTAATGTTGTTCAGTTCCTCTACACGCTTCATATTTTGTTGAACCCCAGAGATAATAAGGGGTTATAGATCAGGGAGCGGGCTGGCCAAATGTGCATACTGATAATTCTATCGTCACACACTACCTCAGTTTACTCGCATTGAAACATCGGCTGTATGGGCCGTCGCAGATTGTAATTAATGAATCACAGCACGACTAGGAACTCGTCATCAGGGTTTTTCTTCGAACAATATCCTGACAGCACGAGCTGATTCTGAAAGCACATACAAATCGTAAACAGACGTGTTGTGGAATAGGATACTGAGGTCTATTATTAGCTATTAGCAGACTGATGACGTGTTTCCTCGAAGCTCGCCTTGGCCTTAGCCGACATCGCTGCTAGACTGTCTGACCAACCCGTGCAAACGCAGGAAACCCATAATCTGCTTACCCCATACAGCTATAAACCCAAAATAAGCTTGATATAGCCAGAGAGCATGCCCTGAACAATATTAACGTTTGCTAAAACTAGTGGCGTACGGTGACAAAAAGTGCTAAAGTTTAAACAAACAGGAACATAAGATCTGCAAGTTGTGTAATTCCGAAAAATGATGTCCTTTCTACTGTAGAGTTTAATTTTACTCCTGTTGAATTCTTCCCTACGTGATACCATCCTCTCAATCGACATCCAGCAAGTGCAGCGAAGAATTCCTGGGGAAAGATATTTCTCAACATGTTGACAGCGTTTACAAAGTTTGACGCATAAGATGACTTAATGACTTCAAGTGATGATCAGCCTCTTGCATAATTCTGTTCCAGACTTCTGGGCCAGCGATTTGCCTGCATTCCATTTTTCTCCACTTACTAAATTATGGAGATAACTTTTTAGTGTGAATGCGATTTTGAATTCTATGCGCCTCCTATGAGACAAGACATTGCATTCTTTGATTTAATGTCATCAGTCATGTTTGCTTTTATCTTGTTTTTGCATTGTCCTCTTCTCAAAAATAACTTCAACAATAATTATTCTTGATTTGAAGTCTTACCTGCAATTCGCGGCTCGGAATTCCAATACTGAACGCGGAAAAGCCAGCAAATTAAAGATAAATGCTTTTAGGTTTGATTCCGTCAAAGTAGCTTCCTCCATAATTAAATTCAGCTGATGGACATATCAGTGATGAAGTGCCAATTGGGCAAATGAGCTTCTATTTTCATTGGAAACCCCACCCCTTTGTTGTTTCCTTATCACGGCAGTTCTATCAAGAATATCTGCGACTGTTTTGTGAGATACAGGACTTAAGAAGCATTTAAATTCCTACTGCACTTTGAACTTCCGGTTTAAAAATCTCTAAACTGCAGGATTTTACTCCCATAACGGAAACAAATGCTAAACGTACTTGCTTGAAGGCATCGATTGTTCCATCTGACAGCACTTGCAAACGAAGTCATTTCTTAATTTCCTCCTTACGTTTCATAGTAAACTTGCAATATACTACAACAACTACGTTTCTGAACATCCTTTAAGAGTGCCCACAGGTGATCTTTTTGTTTTGCAATTTCTGGTATATTTTTACAAAAAAATATCAATGTTGCTCTACTAGTATAACGGTACATGTTAATATCTCTAATTATTTTTAAAAAATAACATTTAATAAACTTTGATATGCTAATATACTAAAAGCTGCACACGATACAAAATTTATAATTCTGACAAAATAAAAATATTAACATATCAATTTCATGTAAAGAAAAAATAACCACTTATATTTTTGTTGAAAAATTCCTGAACTTTGGTACTATATTTTTCATATTCTTTATAATTGATCTTGAATAATATAAAAGTGATCTGAAAGTTGTATCACAATTATTATTATTATTATTATTATTATTATTATTATTATTATTATTATTATTATTATTATTATTATTATAATGTTAATAACTTCAGATTAACGCTGCAAACCTGGAGAAAATTGGATATAAAGGGCATCATATAAGGCACATTGGATTAAAAAAGCGCATAAATGTAAAAGAAGAAGAAGAAGAAAAAGAAGAAGAAGAAGAAGAAGAAGAAGAAGAAGAAGAATTTGAAAATATTACAGTTTTTTTACAATATAAATATCTCTCAATGTGCGTTGATTGTTTTTAATTTCGTTTGTAATAATCTTTATTTTTCTCATATTTCACTACTTTTCTTCTTGTGTCACATTGTTACCTTTCCCACTGAGAGAAATTTCATTTGTGCCGACCGCTTCAATTCGCTTCCATTCTTGAACTCTTAGGACCTATGTTTCCTACTACATAGGGAATATAGGTTTTGATGGATTCTTCTAAAATATTTCCTTATTCAATATGTTCTATTATATTTCTGATATTTTCTTTCAAGTTAATCACTTTTTAATTAGTTGTATTACTTCCCAAATATTGAAAAGTTTGCACCTTTTCTATACTGTTCTCATTGATTTGTCCTCCTTGCAATTTTTTTTTTTCTTTACAAGATATCTCCATATTATATCCTTTTAGTATTGTATTTAAGTTTGTTATATTATATGGGAGGCCATCTTCTTTACTGACCAACAGGATCTGGTCATTCGCAAATAATATAATTGTAATATTATTTCTTCTTAGGTATATTCCTTTGGGCTCAGTTAATTTTCACTCTTCTAAAATTGTATGCATACAAATCTCAAATAACAGAGCTTGTCGTAATCCTATATTTACCTTTATACTCACATTAGGTCCATGTGACAATGGTGCAGTTTCTAAAAGAGTTGTTCTTGTTTCATTTCCAGTGTCATTCAATGGTAAGTCCGTCCGTTTAGCATTATCTATACTCATCAGGTAATCTATCAGACTTAAGTAGACACAAATAGTTTTAAAATTACTGCTCTGGTTGTGGCCTCTCAGAGAATGTTCAAAATGTTCCGATTTATTTAATCGATCATTTTGGAAAGCACGTGCCCTCCCCCCCTGCAGTTGCTGATTATGTTTTAATTCTGCATCATGGTCCGCAAAACTTAACTATGTTGCTACATTTACACTCCTATAGAATTAAGATTAAACGCGTGTGTGTAGGTGAATGACAGTTTTATTTTATTTATTTTTGTTTTTCCAACCTGAAAGGCTTGTAGTGTTACAAAATGTTTACTTGTCTAACGATACTCTTGGTTCAACAGTACCAATAATATTTCAACTTTAGTCAATAACAATTTACGATATAACAATGAACAAACTCCACATGCAATGGTATCGAGTGGTACCTGTAGGAAAGTTTATTAATGTTATTGTTGAGCCTTTCTTTGATCTGCCGCTGGTTAGGCGAGAATACAATGTTCAGATGTTAGACAGTCGTCCTCGTTCTACTCTACACAAATACTAAATACATGGGTACTAAATAGCATTTATAATTTTAACATATATGTTTAGTAATATCAACACAGCAGTAATCGTATTACCACATGCAGTTGCCCAAAGAAAGCTACTGATCATAAGAGCACATGGTAATGGAATTCTTATTAAGAATCCTAAGATTAATTTTAACCTCAATCAGCCAAAAGGGTTGTTAAACTAAACGAATATGCACACAAATTTAAACTGAAGACTGGGCGGATTCGTAAAATTTTAGAGAATAAAATTAATTTATGTTTACTACATTAATAAAATTTTCTTTCCACAAAATTAGCAGTGCTACAGCACAGGAACGGACGCCCATATTACAGCCCTAAACTGTGTTGATTATTACTAACGTATATTCATGGTCATTTAGATACTAAATCGAGCGCTATACGTGAGCTGTGCTTTGTCAAACACTCATTACGGTTCCTTTGGTTGCAAACCAGCATTCACTCAACTTCAAAGCGATCATGGTAACAAGGAAAAATTGGATGAAAGCGGATTCCATATCGCAAGTGCCTAATGTAACTTGCATGAATAAGTGTGAAAACCTGTTCTATTATTTATACAATACAGGCCACAATTTTGGCCGCAGCTTTGTCGTGAAAATAGCAACGCCTTAAATAACATGCTACAACGCACAAATGTACGTTTTAATATTTCAATAATGCTAAAAACAATATCTCTGTAGAGCTCCCTCATCTTTGAGAAGGAATACCAGCAAATCTGCGCAAAACAACAATGTTCAATGAAAGCTGTAAAAAGAAGTAGTAATTTAAATATTTACAAAGCATTTACAGCGTTCTCAAATCCCCTCGCGTAACACGTAAATCTTCCTTTACCTGCTCTAAATAAATAACTTTAAAAGTGTATGTAATATGTGTATAGCTTACAAAAGTTTAACAGCCCTCTATAACCCTGTTCCCTGTTCATGCATAGAATAATGATTTGGCATCTAAAGATGTCACAAGTATAGATGGTCAGTTTAAAGTGTCATTAATATTATACGAAGGTATTACTTGGACGTGATATGACAGATAATTTTGTTTAAAGACCCAATTTTTCAGGTATGATGTTCTTCAACAAGCCTTATTCAGGTCTTATGTTCCTCCCGGAGGATTTGCTTTTGAGATTTTTATGTCAAGATTGTTATATTTTAAGGATCTATCTCGGCTGATAAAATATAGTATATTATGTTATCAAACAAGTGTAGGGTTCTTATATTTACAATATAAGCTAACGTTTCCTAGCAATTCTATTGTATTTGTGAACAGAGTAATAATATGCGTCAAACTTTAAGAACAGAATTTAGAATGAATAGCTTTGGGTGCCTGAATACAGAACACCATTTCTTACTTGCATATGTAATATTTTACAAGTATAAAGCAAGTGTTGCTGTTATTTTAGTGTTTTATTTCCAGTTCACAAATCAAATTACATTGCAAATGAATCAGTTGTTTCAGAAAAAAAAAAAAAAAAAAAAAAAAAAACAAATCCAAATTTCCGGAATTTTGAGATGGTATTCAAATATTTTAAAAATAAACATAAACATGGAAAAAATAGCAATTATTATGAATATGAACATTTAAAGTCAGTTTGTATGAGAAATTACATATCCAGGATCTATTTGTTTGTCATACAAATAAGCATAGTGCTTTCTGATCTCATCACTGCAAATATGTAAAACCTACAGCAGCTAAACGTATATTCTCTATATTGGAGTAGCAATCTTTCTTTACATTATCAATTAAAAAGTAATAGAAATGTGAAAAGATTAAGAAAGCTGGAGCAAAAGTCGGTTAATTTTATAACGAAAGAGGAAATGAAAACACAATGCACTTAATAAAGTATGTTTGTAATAAATACACACAAAGGAGTGGAACTTATAATATTGGCGGCTGTAAATACATTTAAAGCCATTGTGGTAGAAGCAATATATAATTTGGATTTTAAAAAATGAATGGCCTAGATATTAAACGAGGACTGTGTCAAACGAATCACCGAGTCGATAAGTAGAAAAAGCCCTAAAATATTATGATGGTCTAATTTCTTTGGTACTCGATGGAATGTTGACTACCAGAGAGTAGATTGACTCTAGATAATTATAATTATTATATTATAGACTCAGAATTAAGTGCTATCCTTACCATATATTTAAAGTTTAAGTCCATATGTGTTTCCTCAATAGAATCACGACTTAAACAATTTCTAAACATTTGACTGAAAATGACGAAGCTTAAAAGTTTATATAAGACATTTCGTGGCTCAGAGTGGAAAAGGAAACAAATTAAGTCAATATAAGCGCTGTTGATTTTTTGCTGTTGATAATAATGAAGATTTCAACAGAGATTTGCTATTTGCTGTCAGGATCTAAATTATATAGCTAATTTCATCAGCAGTGAATACTTTTGAGAGAAACTCAGCATCTTTCTGTAACATCATCTTCAACTACAAGAAAACCTGCACGCAAAGGTCTTTTTGTTCGGAAATCAGTAATCTTAGAACCCACCGTGTACAAACACGTCTCATATGCAACTTTCCAGTTAGGAACGTGTGGGTGGCACCCAGTGATTTTTTTAGTTTCTGAAAGCGTTATTAATGTTATTGGACGCTTCTCTCTCTTACAATGACAGCAGCGGTGTTAATATTTTCTTCCATTGGAGCACAACCAGGTTCCTCTTTGTAATTGGTGCCTTCTTTCTGGAAACATTTTAAACCATCTACAGAGAAAACTCTCAGGTCTCATGTACCTTGTATAGGCCTCATTGAGGTTTTGAGACGAAGGTAGAATTTCAGAGTAGCATATTTTT
This sequence comes from Metallyticus violacea, assembly GCA_030762175.1. NCBI lineage: Eukaryota > Metazoa > Arthropoda > Insecta > Mantodea > Metallyticidae > Metallyticus > Metallyticus violacea. Next base: position 53,480,234 of record CM060832.1, on the reverse strand, counting down.
CGTGGCGTGTCACTTCCATTTTGTTGTAAGAACTGAACTGGCATATCTCTCACAGGCGAGAACAGGAAGTGACAACTAATGCCACGTGTTCATTACGCATTACGCTAGAAAAATATTTCCTGCACAAAAAGTATGCACAACAGCCTAGTGCTTGTCCTCGTTACACACTTTGCACACAATTGGAAAGGGAATTCTACCATTATTACTCTGCTCTGACTCTATTCAAAAAACCTATTTTGCCCTCAAAATGTCAGCCATGCAGAAGTAATCATGGTATGTTTGCTCTCGCAAATAGTGTGAACTCAAGATCTAAACTGACTTTTCAATAACAATCAATGTATATGTAGTCTACCAAGAACATTTTCAGCATGTTTTAAACAAAAGTAAACCAGGTTCTCAGGAATTTAAAATTCCATTGCTGACGTAGTTATGGTGTTTGAAGAGATAGAGTAAGTTCTACGCTTTTTTGTGATAGGTGGTTTTTATTCATTTCGTAAGTCTTCGAAATTATGATATGAATTAATCCTGATGCAAATGAGTCCTGCTTAAGTAGACAGCTTTTGAGAGTGAGGGAAAATTCGGAATAAAAGAACATTTGATGAAAGCTTTCCCTATGTCGAATCTAACCCAGACCCGCCATTGATCAACATGCCTTAACGGTGTTGGTGTTTGTAATGTAGGCGAATTATTTTAAGCTTTTAGCACACTTTTTTATATTATAGGGGCTGTAAACTTTATTACAACAACAATCAATATAAAACCAGCATTTATAAATTTAAACAACTCAAATATAATTTCAACAGAATCATCTCTTAAATATTTTTAATTAAATCATTGATAAAATCCCTTTCCACATAATCTTATTTATTGTATCAGAATTTTTTCTTTATCTCTCTTATTTGTTTATTCAGTGGATTCTCTTTATATAAAAAATTCCTCACTATAATAAATTTTAAAAAAGTTTTATCGAAAACATACATACCTATCCAGAAAAATTATATTGTTATACACTGATGAAAGTTTCAGATTCTATCCCTTCAGAGTTAGGAAGTACAAGAGGCAGGGTGCTTATATCATATATCACCTGAGGTTAGCTGACTGTTCCCATTTGTTTTATCTTCCTGTAAGAAAAGCCAGCGATGTTGGAAACTATGTTAACAAATGTGGCTTCAACGTGTTGGTACATTAACACATGTCTCACGTGTTGCCTGAGCTTTTAGCAACCAGAGCTTTGTAAATGGATTCCCCTACGTAGGCGGCAATATTGATATTTTTCTACATTATAAAGTTATGTGTTGATATATTTCTTTTCCTTCTTTACTATTAGCAGGTGAATAGGATATGCTTTTGGAATTTGAATACAAATGTTGATCATAGAATAAAATCAACATGTTTTATTTACACTGGCAGAGTTACGGTCTTCTTTTAAACAAATAAACACTATACATGCATTGGCTCAATGCAGTTAAATATCAGGTTATAATCAGTTATGAAATTGAATCTGATATAACTAAAATTAACATCACTGTATGAAATAGATAGACAAAAATTATACGAAGGCAAAATAAAAGTTATTCTATAAAATAATGAGATCATTATAGGCATAATGCATTGAAGCTTATGAACAATGGATTACATTTTTGCTACGAGTTCAGGGTACAAAGATATCTACAGTTATGTTAGGTTGACCAGGGCCCTGTTTCACGAAACAACTAGTTTACTGGTTACTTGTTACTAGCCGTACTAATAAAGCCTGTTTCATGAACATTTATTCCACTTGTTGAAATTACTAGTGTAGCGGCTGTATCCGACCGTCGAGAACATTTATTACTGCGTGAACTGATTGTTGATGTTATTTTATTTACGTGGCATGTATTTTAATCGTATAATCAAGTCAAGAAATAGCATTACGTCTACCACATCGAAAAGAACCTCTAGTATTCAAAACATAGTAACAGTACTGCATTTAATTATAAGCACAAAAAGTACTATTTAGGCAATTCTTTGAAAAAATTATGAAAAAAGACAAAACCGAAATATGGGAAATAATAACTGAAACTTTGAAAATGTTCCGGTTATTTACATCGGAGAAAGATTACGCATATGTAAAGGACACATTTTGGACAAACATCAGGAAAGCTAGAATGGTAAGTGATTTTATTTTTCACTCATATTCGCCATTCATATTATTATCTATAAATAATGTGAAACTGTTCATACAGTTTCACACCTTATCCTAATATAATTTACATATGTTTTCTCCCTTTCCTTTAACTGCCATAATATATAATGATGTATAACAATGTATATTTTTCCATTTTGTATTTTTCCATCATATAACTGTAAGTCTTGTTAAAATGCGAAACCAAGTGGTTTGCCTGCCATAGAGTTGAAAATGCTTCACACAAAAGAACCGATGAGGGTAGCGCTTTGGTTCGCCCAGAGTAAGTCAGCCAATGTATTCGATATATTTTGACAGGGGAGAGTTTTCGTCCTCTCAAAGTCATGTAACGTTTAAAGGTTCAGAAAGGCAGCTGAAGTTACAGTTACGATTTAAAAGCCTCGTATCACAAGACAGATTTTTAAAGTTCGTCTCCGCCACAAAATCAGACGGAGGCTGGCAGATTTAAAGTAACCAATATTAGGACAGTGTTTAAATTTCGAAGAAGAGACGCGATGCTAACGCTTATTTCGCGCGTCTCGTGTGCGCCAACGTTCTCATTTTGAATCTAATATATAAAGACAAGTTTGGGCACCGAGCTTCATTCAAGTCCTAGATTTTTGATCAGTTGATCAGTGCACTCGCTTGTCAGTCGCATCAATCGCTTCGCTTCGCTTCGATTCTCAGTCGCACTCGCATTTCAGTTGCTCTTGATAGTGGATTCTCAGATTCTTATGCGCTCGGCAGTTGCATCATTCCATTTTAAGTTTTCATTCCATTTTCAGTTACAGTGGAATCTCAGCTTTTTATTCACTCAGCTAATCAAATCTCGCGAAACAATTATTCGCAGTACTTCGACCCTATCCACCAAAGCACCGAGGTATAGCGGAAAGTATGCTGAATAAACCACTTTTTGAAATTAGCACATAAACTTCTGTTTATTCACGACGCCAGAACTTCTTCCTAAGCCCTGTTGGTTTTACACCAACAAAAATTTAGCGGAAACACCCTGGGCCAGTGCTGTTTATCCTGAGACGCCCTCTACGAGCTATCACCGCAGCCTGCTACCACACAAACATTGACAGTTTCAAATCTTGATTCACCAACGTGTGACACCATCTGCTTCTCATATCCTCTCACCATTTCCCAAATGGTGTAAGTAGCTCAGTTTCTATGGTATTTTTCAGGTGAAAACAGATAAGTACGGGAACGGGTGGTGGGTTTGAGGCCACATGTTCATTAATAACCCTTAATGAGCTTTATAATTAAAATGCTTTGAGCTTAATTGATAGAATCAATACATAAAATATGTATACTAATATGTAAATTCACCATTCGAGATTCACGGGTAGAATTCTACTGTTAAAAATACGCAATTTTACAAGACGAAATGTTTCGTGAAATACAACACTGATAAAACAAAATAGCACGCTGATAATATCGGTTTGCCGTACGACTTTTAATAAATTTTACTTTCGATTCTTGTCGAGCCGAAGAACATACAAGCTGGCACCTTAAGAGTTTCAAAACATTTTCAGGTAGTTAATCAGTATGTTTTATAGACTCTATGCTTACAATTAAGTTACCGTTTTTAAGCACTTGATGTAATAACTGAAAAGGCGTCAACAGTAAAAATTAAATATTGAACACCAAGCTTAATGCGCACTAAAAACAATGAAATGTTTTCGATCATAGTTACTCTTGAATTCTCATGCTGAGAGATTGTGTGTCTTTTCATTTACATTATGTAAATATGAAGTTGAATGAAGAATTGATTTCATAACTCACCAATGAATGACAGCACTGTCATTTTCGCTCTAGGAAATGTGAGGCACATTAAAAATGTTCCATTCGAAAATCGACCGCTAACCGGGGCTAACCCCCACTATGGCCGGAACATGGGAGTCACAGCACTTTATATTTTAACCGGTTGGATGCTACATATAAAATAAATTAATTTTGTGCTCATCTTTCTACAGAAGATTCTGAAAGTGTACATTTTTTAAGACATGCATTCTACATCTTTTAAGAAAGTACCATTTACACTCCTTAATTCTTCTGCACTGTTTTTTAAGGGAAGTATTCCAAAGAATTCCTATTTCATCAAGTATTTCTTTTGTGATCAAATGATATCGTTGTATCTTTCGTGACCTGTCACAGAATTTGTTTGGTTAAACTACTTCACCAAATATTTCATAGTTTTTGACAAAACTGAATAGTTAGGGAAATTAATATCTAAATGTTGCCTCTGTTCACTACACGATTTCTTGTACTTTATGCACCTCTTGAAAATGTACACAGGTTTAAGCAGTGAATACCTCACCATTGCACAACACAACACACTACTGTACTACCTTGAAAGACGCGTGACGCACGACTGATCTGCCTAATGTTGGAGAAGCTAGCAACTAGGCCGTAACTGGGATGAAAGGGGATGCCGGCGATGGCAGGGGGTGGGAATCACACAATTAGGGACAGTCAACTTGCGAATGGAAAGTTTTAAATGTGCCTTACTGTACTTGTTCCTGGCATTTTATTACATTTTAGTAAGAAGATGTTGCTCAGTATAGTTCCCGGGGTGGTGACGTGTAATGATCGTACATATTAAGAAGCTAAGTAATGAAATTTCACATCATTCTCTTTACAGCTCAGACTTGACTCCAATTTTAAAGTGCCGTGAGCTGAAGGCGCAAGATTGTCCATTCTTTTGTGATGAATTTCAATATGTGAAGTGAAAGCAGGAATTATGTAGTTAAGTAAATAAAGTAAAACAAATATTTTGTTTTTCATTCATTAAAAATCCTCGTTTTTGTAAAAATTACGCACTTGGTGACATATCACCATAAACTCTCTTAATGAGGTTATGACAGTCGTTTCTCTGACAGTTTCCTATGCTTCAAATCATAGCCCCCAAGTTTCATGAACTACCTTAGACTCCTGGCTCAGTTCTAGTTTACCCATTGGTTCAAAATAACGCAGCGAGACGTGGGGTTTTAGAGGGTCTGTTATGCAGAAACAAAGTAGGTTTTAGCAATTATCCCTTCGGTTTTTGTTTGAGCCAGGAAAGCGGGGAGGGAACACTACAGCCATTTTATCCTCTCCATTCATATTAGAAGCCGTAAGTTGATTTATCGCAGGCTAACCAGGGTCAGATATAACGACCAATGTATTGTATTCTGCTAATCGTAACCCTCCATCCCCACTCACCCTCAGTCACGTACTAATTAAAGCAGAGCATCTACAAAGATATTAATTGCGCTTACATTGGTTTAGCATCATAATGGGACTCTATAGTAAAATAAACGAATTTTTTTCCTATCTAAATTCTCATTCCACTGCTCTACGACTCGACGTTGTTGCACATAAAGCAGCGAGGAGAGAGAGAAATATAATTCACGTGGTAGTTGCCCTCTCCACTGTTTGGAGAACCAAGTTGGAAAAATATGAGATAATGGCATTATTTCTCTTTCATCTACTAAAACGCAACTGCTATACTTGTTTATTAATATCAGCCAATATAATGCATTATTTTCATATATTGCATATAGCGGTAATGGTGCTTATTTTTGGATGGGGATGTTCCATTTCCTAGTTCGATATTCTGTTCCAAAACATTTTACAACCCGTAGCAGAAATAAATTAACAACTCAAAACTTCTTAGACTGCTGTTATACTATTAACATTCTAGACATACAGCACTGAAGAATCAGTGCTATAGACGGTGCGATTCATAAGTTCCCGGCCTGGCTCAGAATGCCACGATACATTGTTGCGATGTGCATGCTATATGATACTAATAAGTTTTATGATTGTAAATACTGCATTTACTTTCCGGTCATGCCCTTCATTTACTTGGAGAAATTAATTTAAGTCATATGTGTTGCATAATTCAGAGTGATGTTCAAAATTGCATACAGAACCGTGATTAACGAAATACTTTCACCCAGTGATATTAAACAACGTCTACGGAAGCTATTCTTTCGTGTTACACTGTGAAGGATTGGTTCAAACTATTTCGTTTGGGCAGAGAGATCCATGTAAAGATAGGCCAATGCATTGTTGACACAAGAAAACATAAGGACGAAATAAACAGCTGCAAGATTAGGGCCGTCTAAACACCTGACTTTGCAACCTTCATCAATATTTGCATATGTATAAGGTACATTTGGGTGTCCCAAATTCTTTTAGCAGTTGAAATGCAAGTGCGCGTAGAATGTTATCAGAAGTTTTCGAACCTTTGCCATGATAACGAGAGCGCAGTATTGGAATCTATCATCATACGGGACGAAACTATGGTTCTCTAATGTGAGTTTCTTTCAAAAACAGAATCAATGGAGTGGAAGAAAGGTGAACCACCGCTTAGATAGGCCAAAGTCTCACAGCCCTCGAGAAAGAATGCCAAGTCCAATAGTTCGTCTGTTGCACGACAACGCTCCGCTGCACAAGGCTGCTGTTACCTACACAGCTATGAACAGGTGTGACTTCCATGACCTGGATCATCCAACAAAATTCAGATCTTGCTCCCAGCGACTATCACTTGTTTTTAAAACTGAAATCTGATATTCACAAACGATCTACTCTGTTTACTGATTTTGCAGATATTAGCTTCGAACTACTTTTTTTGACGATTAAAATGTTAATCTAGAGATGTGGCAAATGCATTGAAGTAAAGGAAGATTACTTTGAAAAATTCTACTTGTGTTTTTTTTCTATGATCTATTCAACATGGTCAAACCGGAAACTTATAGGCCTCACGCCGTATCACAACAAGTTCATATACTAAAATGCAAAGAAGCACTTTAAATGAAAATTAAATAAAAGCTTGTATTTTTCACTTTATTCTGGAACGAAACAGACGTTAAGGAAACATGACATCTTGCATGACCTCCACTTCTTGCTACTCAGTGCGTAACGTATGTAAAAATGCTTAAGTAGAGCCATCCGGCTGTCCTTTGGCAGCAGACGAAACTCACTGATTCGTTACTTCAGTTGAAAGCGCATTTTGATCATAACCGAACAATTTAAATTAGTAAAGGAATAAATATCGGTATTTTTCTAAGCCTATGTGTATTAGCACCTTTAAAATAGTATATAAAATGGTATTTATATACTATATATAATGTATACATACGTACTAGTAATCGGCATAAAGAGCAAAACTACTTTGCTAATACCACTAAGGAAAACCCGCGTTTGTACGCTTTGAAATAGTACCGTGTAATATAAGTGTTGAAAGGCAAGTATTGCACCTCCGAGTGTGATTAGTTGCAAAAACCTCGGATTGCATTTCTCGCGAGGATCGCAATGAGCCTTTCAACAAGTATGTTGCATACTATGTTCATATTACCATATCGTAATGTAACTTATTTTTAATTTACTGGGATTATGTTAATTTGGAAAGTTAAAAATAACGAGAACTAGAAATATTGATCGATTAGATTTTGTTCATGTGTTTCTACAGATATGCGTTTGTGTTTTGTTAGTTATTGTTGATTATATTAAACATTTAGTAGCTTGTTGTATATTTGATTAAAAATTATAATAGAATTTGACTAAAGTGACAAAGATTTTGAAAGAACTCCACCCGAGGGGTTGAAGCGGCGACTAGTATAAGGAATGATGCAGCCTGAGAAATCTAAAAAACGGTATGAGCGAGAACGTGTTTAATTCACAGCTTAGTGCGAAAAGGAAAATATCAGGACAGTTAGTGAGAATGTTATGTTGGCGTATTTTCTGGAGTGATTGAAGGTAATGAAATCTTCAAGTGTTTATTCCATGTTAACGTCTGAGTTTGAGTCGTAGAGTTGATATGTCGAAGTTTAGCAGTTTGATCGCCTTCTTGAAAAGAAACTCTGTTGGATATCTAACAAAAAACCCCAGTGTTTTCACGAAAGAGGCCATAAGTAAAATTTTGGTGGAATCTACTGATGCACAATATTTTACGAATAATGTTTTTAGATCACGCTATTGATATTAAAATGCCAAGAATTAATTTTACATGTGTGGTAGAACCATTCATATTAACAGCAAATAATTTCGTACATTGATTCTATTAAATTTTGCGATATAGGAAGACTGCTACTTTCAGTTATAATTTATAAAATAGCGGTAATCTTCAATTGTTTTACTCCAATGCCGCTAGACTGCTACTTTGGGTTCTAAATTTAGGTAGGCATTAGTTACATTACGATATGGTAGTATAAAAACTCAATTGAAGTACCTATAGTTAGGCACAATTTAATGAAATTGGACAAAATAAAGCTACACGCTACCTGTATCTTGCGGACTGTTTTTTTCAAACACAATACTCAATAGGTAACAAATGCATATATATTTAGGTATGTATGTATGTATGTATGAACCTTCTTTATTCATTTATCTCTCTCTTTCTCTCCTCTTTGCCAACTTTCACTAAACCCATTTTTATCTTTTGCAAAAAATCAGCTTTGAACCCCATTCATTACTTTCCTCCCCTGAACAAGGTTTTTATACTGGTCACTAGTTTCAGCAAAAAAAAAAAAAAAAAAAAAAAAAATCCAGTATTTCATTGCCGTTGTTCCAAATAGTTGAGCCTACAAACACCATAATAAAATGAACATTACACAAAAAGCAATGTGTGGGTATGTGTGAGATATGTACCTATAAGGATAAGTTTTCACATAGCTGTTCGAAACACTGGCGTTACGTGCGGCTATTTCAATATTTTATTTATTTCTCAACCTGTAATTATTTTAACTATATTGTTCCACAGGAGTTACTTTATTTTCAGTTTTAATATATTTAATAAATATATACAGGTTCCTCATTTAGCTAAGAAATGGTAAATTTATTTTGCCGATAGGAAGTGGGTGCTTAATGGTCTCGCAGTCTCCAAGGGAAATCATTTCGCGCGGTTGGTACTCACAGCGAGTACTGTTTGTTTCTTTCGCTTTTTCTTGGAGTAGATAGTGATTAATATTACACTCACCAAACAACTGTCCCCCACTTGAGATATGTCTGATTTCTTTAGAAAATGTTTTTTGAGACGTTCGTTGTCATGAATATTGTAAACCGCCTCCCGTGTATTTTGTTTCAGTGTCTCCACGGCTTTTATTTCAGATATTTGATGAAGTTGCAGAAGCTAAGTGACTTTATAAGTACATATTGTCGAAATATACACTAAATTTTTAGACTCATCATATTATAAAAAGACTTTGCAGTAAACGTTTCTAATCGATAGCTTATTTCATCAAGTTTCTTCTCTATTAAAACCCAATTTAATTGGTATCGGCTTCTCAATGAAAATTCCTGGGTTCGAACTTCATTTTTGTGGAATGAGAAAATTGCACTTCCCCATGAGGACGTTACTTTTGGAAATTTAGCCCAAAATTCTTTCCTACACTACTTTTTAAGGATTCATTTGCACATAACAATTATAAATAAACATTTATGTTCTAGAATGTATCTCTCGGTATACTTCACAACACACAAATATATAGTAGAAATCATAACAAACACCAATTTCATACAGAAATGCAATTAAAATGACTGACGCGATAAACACGACTGAGTAAGCTCAATTTCCTGCGTTAATGGAACTTTTAACTCCAGTCTTATCGAAAATCGCGTGTACACCGAAGTCAACTGGTTTCCAGAAGTGTATACAAACTCCGATTGCGTAGTCGAATGAAAGGCATAAATTAGGCCATAACTGAATGAAAAGAAATTAATATTACAGGGGTGGACGCTGATCATGCGTGAGAAATGAAAAATTGAGAAAGAACATTTGGGGACGAAGCACTCCAGACTTTGCTATGAATGAGGAAAACCTGGAAAAATCTTGGTAAGGGAGGATGGTGCTAGTGGGGTTGAACCGCGAACTTCCCGTTAACAAGCCCGGCCAAACGTATATTCATTCATAGACTTCCAGAAGAAGGACAGAAAATACTACTATCAGCAAAACATTGGAAAAATTAAAAACCAAATCAGAAAGAATATTGGAAGATGTTACAACAATTTAATCAGATATAAATTACCATATTTCTAGAAGGATGAAAGTACTTTCATCTTTCTGTTTATACTTTTAAATTATAATCTCGTAATGCCTATTTACATTCACAAAATGCCTCTGCTAGAAATCTTTTATTTTTAATTGTTTACAATTTTTTTTTCTCATCTTTATTTGAATAACGACTTCTATTCTCTTCAAGGTTTGTCAACCAGTTACTTACAGCTGCAAGAATTTAAACTAAAACGATAAATGGTAAAAGTAAATAAACACACCAGGGTATTTCCCATATTGGAGCTGCAATTAATGGTATACTTACCTTTATTTGTTTATGACTCTAAACGCTTCAAATTAGCTACTGAAACTGTAAAACACCACGTGTAATGTAAATGCAATGCTCTTAGAACATACACGAGTATGCTGCGGTATGCATATTCAAGCGTGTTTTGCTGTAGAGCAGCCTATTACGCTTTGTGGGCTATCTATTGCGTTATGCATTAATTATCTGGCGCTCGAGCGAATGCAGACCTGTAGACGGAAGGAGAGACCTAGGAACCAGAAGCTGGATTATCGACTGGCGGAGCATGGGCAGATGTGGAATACCAAAGTTTCTCAAGCACCAACTAAATCAATAGTGGATTGTAATCTACTATGAAGACAGGTTTATTACTAGACAGAGAAACATTAAAATAGAAATCTGCCGCCTCAAAATGTAAGTTGGGATATATTAAGAGAGCATTTTAAGAAAAGCTGATCCAAGTTACAGTACACTCATAATCAGTCGGGATGTTTAAACGGCATATCATGGATTATGATTTCTTAATCAAAACCTTCAGAATGAGGAAAGCATGTTATTTATGAAGTTAAAATTCCTTGAAATACATAACCAGCATGGATAACATTTTTTCACAACACAAAGGTTCTTTCTTTAGATCAACAACGGAGATAAAGGACACTGGGTAACCGTAATACAGTTTATCTTAATTTTCTTGGGTACTATTAAACATAAAGGAATGAAATTGTGGCAATAAATACAATCCCTTAAGCTAAACCGTATACCCTGTATATATATATATATATATATATATTAATATATATATATATATATATATATTAATGAAACATAAAAATAAAGAAACACTATTAACAATGTAACAAATTAACACTAATAATAAAAGTAGATAAAGATAAAACACAGAGAAAGAGTCACACTTGAAACTGCTATATTTCGAACTACTACTGCTACTGGTTCTTGAAGAACTCGCAGTAGTTCGAAATATAGCAGTTTCAAGTGTGACTCTTTCTCTGTGTTTTATCTTTATCTACTTTTATTATTAGTGTTAATTTATATATATATATATATAAATCAAGTAATACTTTTTAAAATGATAAAAGCTGGGAGACTATTTACATGAATTTTTTACATAAACTATTTTTTTATTGTTCAATGTAAAGTTTGTATGTTACAATATATGAACCATTTGATGTATTCAACCTAAATGTTTTTCTCTGAAGAAAAAAAATCTTCTTTGATTTTTGATTACCAAATTTAGATGGAACATGTGCCTCTTTGAGTCAAAAACAAGAAATAAAAAGTTAATCCATATGCCTTAAGGGGTTACAGAGAAAAGTGTATCTGAAATGTAAAAATGAATACAAGTTTCAATACTAGGTATAATGATCAAATGAGCAATAAATTTAGTCGGAAGGTGTAGCTCTTTGAGTCAAAAACAAGCAGTAAAAAACTGTGTCTTCAGTGGTAACAGAGACAAGTGTACCTGAAATGTTATTAAAAAAGTTTGGGAAAAATGCAAGGATAAATGTGTGCAATTACTCACATATTTAGAACACCCCTGGTTTATAATCGAAAAATGTTGACCCCTCTCAATTTCATTGCATCTTCTCTTATCTTCTCCGAACTCTGGCTTCCTTTTACGTGTTTTGCATTTCTCTTTTGTGTCAATGATCCTTCTTCTATTGCCTTCATACTCTCATCCACTGGTAACCCCATCTGCTCATATAATTTAATAATTTTATTCTACTGCTGCAGCCACCATTAAAACATACTATGTATCTAAAACATTCGGTTTTAATGTCATGGGTTCAACCTATAGATTTTTAAGGATGCGCTCTGAAAGTACATGGTGGAAATGTTCATGGGAATTAATGGTGCGACAACGTAGATCATTTTCCAAGAAGTAATTTTAGTAAGATACTTGAAAACTTATTTTAAATATCGCACCAAGAATCTGAAGTTTAAGGCAGCGTTGCGCTTCATAAAATAATTTTGTACCAAGATTTGGAAAGAAACAAGCATATAAATGTGGTCATGTTGGTGTTATGTTGTCTGGAGGACGTGGCCTACCTCTCACCTATTATGAAGTTCCAAATTAAAGACCACTGCAACATGTCATATATTTTGAAAAGTTGAGAATGTTAAGTTCCTTAAAACTCAAAAACAAAAACAAAATTTAACCATTTTTGTACTAAATCCAATATGTTGAATAAAATCTATATCAATGCAGGGATATTTAAAAGTTTTAAAGAATATGAAGAAAAAAAAACAGGCTTTACAACTGAGATAACTGCTCACTTAAAAAAAATAATATATTCTGTTAAATAATTTTAAGTATATATATATATATATATATATATATATATATATATATATTAAGTGTTTAAAGTTACTAGCACTGATTGTCGGTCCTGGTGGTGTAGTGGTAACTATACTTGCTTTCTAAACCCAAGGTCGCGGGTTCAAACCCGGCCAGGATCTATGGATTTTTTCGGCCGTAAAATTCCTAAGTATGGCTTCCTTCGGAAGGGAAGTAAAGCCGTGGGTCCCGTGTCGTACATTTACGGCACGAAAAAGAACCTCAAGCCTGAAAGAAGAGATCCCTGAGCAAAATTTGTCGGCCGTTTCCTCCCACAATTGAATGGGACGCTGATGACCTGAGATGTTAAAAAGTGTCCTTAAATAAAGCGAATCCAAAAAAAGTACTAACCCTGTAACATAAAAATGCATTTCCAGTCAAAATTGGCTATAATACTTTACTGAGTCAGTAAAATATTCGGAGGTCATTTTGATAGACACCTAAATTGGAATATTTACGTTGTAGAAAGCAAGAAAATAGTTTCAATTATACACTCATTAAAAGTACTTAACAAACAGAATTTTTACAAAAGCTGTGCCGGCCTCTCTTCGATTACTGTGACATTTTGTTTATTAATCTCAGTGCCATTTTAACCCTGAAGCTTCAATGTGTTCATACGCTACATTTGCAACATTCGTCGATTTGAACATTTCACTCCATCTCTCGAACTATTATCCTGGCTCCGTCTAAGGAAAGAAGCACTCTCCACTCTCTTGCCCTTTATCAGATCCTTCACACTTCCATCCCATGTCGTTATCATAAATTATCTTCACCTCATATCCTATCACATCATCACCCTTTACTAACGATACCAATACTACGAACTACTACATATTCTGCCATTTTCACGGTTTATCTTGCTCGTCTTTGGAATACCTTACCTTGCAATATCAGGGACCGTCGAACCATTTTACAATTTAAAAATAAATTAAAACACATTACTATTTATACTCTATAAATTAAACCGTGATTAAAGCATATTATTAACTTAATAGTAATTTCTTATTTTATTCACCTTATTTAGTTGCTTACTTAATATGTTTTAGATGTATGTTTATAATTTTACTACTTATGATGAAGTAATTCTTGCAGATTTATTTTATTAATTGTAATAGTCAGTATTTTTGTTAGTGGTTAGAGTACTCAAATACTTTTCAATGGATTTGCTTATAAGTTGTTCACTTTCAATTTTTATTAACTTTATTGTATTGTTTTGTGTAACATGTAAGTTTACTGGTAGTGCGGAAGAGAAAACCTGATAATCTTAGACGGTTAAATACATTAATAATCTAATACATTTCTATGTGCTTCCCAACTGGTTTGGTTTGGGCTGTAATTGATTAAATATTAACCAAGCGAAAAACCCAGATTAGTTTTTGGTCATAAATAACGAGCTATATACGCTGTACTACAAGTATCGGAACCAGAAGTGCTATAGCCAATATCCATCGAAAAGAAAACAAGGTAGTTTGTCAACTACATATGCTCAAATTTGCAACCTCCGCTTTGCAGTTAGCTTCGGAGCTATGCCCTAAAACCGAAGCCATGTAGGTAAATTAACCAGATTTAATAGGGTTTAAAAATAATTACTCAATTAACTAGACTTGGCTGATTTACGCATGGAGCACGTTTAGCCATTAATTATTGACTGAGGGCGATATAAAGAGCTCTTGGCCTCTGCCAAAGGGGGCCATACAATTGGCAAAATAATTGTTTTTTATGCTGTTACGTCTGTCTTAAACATTTATTTGAAATGTCAAATCATTGTTTAAAATATTTAATATAGTTTTTTAAAGCAGATATGGATATTTTATACAATGGATAAAATCGAGTATCGTGCAGTAATACGTTCTTTATAAAATATAGTTTAACGCCGAAGGAAATTCAAACCAAAATTTAAAAAGTCCTCACGCAGGAGCTGCAAGAACGAATCCTCAGCAAGTCGAATTTGTGAAGAGTAATATAGAACGCTGGAACAGAGAAATTTGTGTCGTACAGCGCTTTTTAAATTTTGGATTCCCGATATACCCACACTCCTAATGCTCCAATTTCTCTGGCTTTCAGAAACTATTTTTCTTGTTTTATTTAAATGGTATACTCCGAGTTTTGTTGCGAAAAAAAAATTGTGCTCCTTGAGCGATTTTTAAATTTTGAGTATCAGATAAACCCCCACTCCTAATAGTCTTATTTCACTGATTTTCAAGAACTATTTTTTTGTTTTATTTCAATGGCATATACTAAATTTCGTTCAAAAAAGCCCGGCTGCTGAGCAATTTTTAAATTTTCGCTTTATGTTAACCCCAAGCCCAATGGTCCAATTTTCCTGGTTAATGAACTTGATTAATTGTTTATAAGTTGGTCATTGGTCATTGCCGAATTAGGTCGAGAAAGTGCAAAAATTGCAGTTGCTAGAGCGTTAAAACACACCACACATTTCATTAATGCATCGCTTTAGGTTAACCCCCACTCCTATTGCTCCAATTTTGCTGGTTTTTGAACTCAATAAATCATTTGTTAATTGATCATTATATACCGAGCTTCGCTGAGAAAAAATAAATATCCAATAGCAGTCATATCAAAAGTTTGCCGCCTCTTTTAATACGATGAGCATGGGAGAAATAATTAATATCTCACAGTTGCTAACTCCCCGATAGTGGCTTTGCCACAAATGAAACATATGTATTGTTATAAATTATGAGTTAATTTGTTGAGAGCGCTTTTTAAATGTATGTATTCAGGTACACCCATACTTCAAATAATCTGATTTCGCTTATTTTTATAAATTCTTTTTATTGTTTTATTTCGATTGCATATACATAGTTTAGTTGAGAAAAACAAAAATTGCGGTCGCTGAGCGATTTTTAAATTTTTGCTTTAGATTAAACCCCACTAAATTTAGGTTTTCAGGTATAACCGCACTCCTAATTGGTTAGATTTTACTGATTTTTTCAGAAAGTACTATTCATATTTTATTTAAATGGCACACACCGAGTTTCGTTGTAAAAAAAATTGGTTCCGCTAGAGCGATTTTTAAACTTTAGGTTTCAAGTAAAACCCCACTCATAATAGTCCAATTTACCTGATTTTCAAAACTATTTTTCTTCTTTTATTTCAACTGTTAGCTGAGAAAAACAAAATAAAATGCCGGCGGTAGAGCGATATTTAAATTTTCGGTTTAAGTTCACGCCCACCTCCAATGGCTTTATTTCACTGGTTTTTAACTCCATGAATCGTTTGTTAATTGTTGGTTATATGCCGAGTTTTTGAGAAACACACACACACACACACACACACACACACACACACACACACACACATACATACATATCAAACTTTTTTCGTATTTTTGGTTCGTAGTAAGCAGGATCGATGGGGATTTAAAGCATTCTTTTTCATGGGTACAACCTCTGTATATTCCTTCGAAATTCGCTGAAAGTTTATGCAACTATTCTCCTTTATTTCTAACGAGTAAAAATGAGCAGGTGAATTGAAAATGACTGTACCAGTCGTGATGATGAACCACTTGAAGGACTCAAAAAATTGCAACAGCAAATCATTGAACAAATACATGACACAATAGATGACCAGCCAGTTATAGTGCGTGAGATTGCTATGGCTACAGGCATTTTAAAAGAACGAGTATGTTCTTTTACGTTTCAAATGAAAAATTGCACAAGAAAAAATTGCACAGGATAGGGTGGCGCACTTGCTACAGTACAATAGAAGTGCAATCATTTGCAAAACATATGTAGCGTTTTAACAGCAACAGAACTGACATTGTTCGCCTACTTAATAATTATGGATGAGACCACGCACCAGAAACGAAACAGCAGTAAAAACAGTGGACGAAAGCTAGTTGTTCCACTCCAGAGAAGACAAAGTGGATTCTTTTTGCAGTAAAGGCTATGGTATGCATCTTTTGGGACAATAAAGCAATTTCACTAAGCAATTTGAAGATTATCAAATTTTCAGAAGGGTAAAACCATAACATGGGAGCACTATTCCAATCTTTTAAATCTACTACATAAAAAATGCAAGGAAATATTCGATTTGCATAACATTTTTGTACAAACTTTCCAAAAAAAAAAAAAACCTTTAGATACGGAATAATAGATTATGGCATGCCGGAATAAAGGTATTGCCCTTTAGGTAGATTATGTTGAAAAATGAAATAATTTTGAACTTAAAAGCTCGGTGCCTTCATTGTTAACGGAAAACATTTCAGACAGCGCTCATATTATGACATTTAATTTTCTAAGCAATTTGCTAAAACACTAATCTTTATATCACACAAATGTGGATATCAGTTTTGCAACAGGAACTTAGTTTCCACATAGAACGGATTGTAAAGCACTGATATATTTAAAAAAAGTTGGATATAAAAGGAAACTAACTTAACTTTAATCTCCTTTAATACTAGATATCCGACTTGCAATGTAATCTTTTTTTTTAACACTCTTTAACTTCTCAAGTCAGTATTCATTCAGTTCAGGGCGTGAAGCGGCCGATAAATTTTGTTCAGACGTCTCTTCTTTCAGGCTTGAGGTTATTTTACATGTCGTAAATCTATGACGCGGGAACGACGGTTTTACAAACGTTCCGAAGGAATATACTTAGGATTTTTACGCCCGAAAAAAAATTCTTCGACCCTGGCCGGGATTGAATCCGAGATTTTGGGTGGTCTTGTTCCTGTTGTAGCTACCAGAGTAACGACAAATGATATTCAAGAACAAACAACCAGGATAGATCAGAAATGACCAGGGATAATGTCTGTGTCAATAGTATGTAGTGTATAAACAAAAATATAATACAATAATGGTGGGAGGTTTTAGTTGCGAGTGGCTTTCGTGTAAACGACGTTTAAAATCACTATTTTGAAGCCGGATTAATAAGAGTTTGCAAAGTTGCAGGCAGCGAAATGGTAGTACACGTAAGCATTAGCATTATAAACAGAGCCAGTGAGGTGTTTCATCCTGTCAGTTTCTTTGTTTTCTGTTTGTTGGCGTTTAATTCGAATGTGTATCAAACATCCAATGGAGATTGGTCGGTCCTGGTGGTTACCATACTTGCCTCCTAAACCCACGATCGCAGGTTTGAACCCGGCCAGGACCGATGGATTTTTTTCGGGCGTAAAAATCCTAAGTTCCTTCGGAAGGAAAGTAAAGCCGTGGGTCCCGTGTCGTACATTTACGGCACGAAAAAAGAACCTCAAGCCTGAGGGGCCTCTGAAAAAAATTAGTCGGTCGTTTCACGCCCTGAGTTGAATGGGACGCTGATGACCTGAGCTGTCAAAGAGGTCCATAAATAAATAAATCAAAAGAAACCCAATGCAGATTAAACTTGGCTCGCCTTCGATAGCCAGGCTGATCTGCGAGACAACTTCTACGATTGTTGCCGCCAGGATAGCTACAAATCCAGATTTTGATCAATCTTAGCATTAAAATCTCACAGTAAACTTCATTATTCTAATGCAAATTTCCTGTTGGTATAATTGTGGTTCCTATTCCCTTATTTGCCCCTTTTTCGTTCAAAATGAACTGATGAAAGTAGGGAAATCATACAGGGTTCTATAAGCTCTCAGCCTGACTCAGAGATGTCGTGATGATGACCAATCATTAAGATAACTTTTAAGTATCGTCCTTCAGATGGCGTACTGTAAAGTTTCAGATGTGTAAGTGTAGTCATCTGTTTGTGACGATCATGTAAACAGTGTGAACATTTTCTACAAATGGAAAAAAACTGAAATACAAGTTATGATATTGTACTTCGGAAGGGTTTAATCCCAACATAAATAAAAATAGAGTTACATTCCATCTTAAAGGATTCTTCTCCTTCGTTTTCGAGGGTTAAAAATTGCGTTGCTGATGGATGAAAGATTAATAGCGCTCAGGGCGTCCCAAAACTCCTACGCCCGACGAGATTGTGACAAAAATTCACAATGTCGTACTCGATGATCGCCGATTGAAGCTATACGACTTGTCTGACATTGCAAAGACCTCGAAAGGCCGTGTTCACTACATTTTTACACGACGTTTTGGATATGAAAAAGCTTTCCGCTCGATGGGTGTTGCGTTTGTTAATGCATTCGAATGAGCATTTTGCAAGAGAGTTTAGACTTGTTTAAACGAAATTCCAGTGAGTTTATCAGACGTTTCATAACAGTAGATGAAACTTGAATTCATCGTTACACGCCGGAGATGAAGGAGCAGTCCAAACAGTGGGTGAAAAGTGAAAGTGCATCAAAGAAAGCAAAAACGCGTTCCTTATGAGGGAAAAGGCACGGCTACGGTTTTCTGGGATTCTTATGGTGCGATGCTAGTAGACCACCTCCAGAAGAACCATCACCGGGAAGTATTACGCTTTGCTACTGGACCAACTCAAGAATGGTATTCAAGCTAAACGTCCACACCTTGCGAAAAAGAAAATTCTCTTTCATCACAATTATGCGCCTTCACTCAGATCTGGGATTGTTAATGCAAAACTGCATGATCTTAGCTTCCAAATGCTTCCACATCCGCCCATATTATCCGGATTTGGTTCCCAGCGATTACCTTTTGTTACCAAACCTGAAGAAATGGCTGGATGGACCATCACATCAAATGATGAAGTTGAAGCTGAGAAAGATGCTTATTTTGCCAAGTCGGACAAATCTTATTTTATTGAGAGTATTAAAAATCTGAAAATTTGTTGGACAAGAAAATTATGATGGAAAATAATAAAAAATAATCTTTCTCTTAAATCTTGTATTTTCTTGGTCAGGCCGAAAACTTTTAGAATGCCCTTTGTACAATAAATCAGTATGGGCTACAATCAATTGTGTGATTGCTTCACCCAAATCATGCGGACACGAGAGGTGGTAGGCATGTTATCATTAGCATTAATCGTGTGTGTCAACACACTTGGAGCATCTCCGGCAATATGCCTCCAGGGAGTATCTCATTACCACAGCTCCGCAATCAATGCACCGACCACTGAATTATTTCAGCCTGAAGGGCATTATCACTCTAGACATCTAGTTAGCTACGAGTTTTCGCTATGTACGAATAGCATTTCATTCACCCAATCAGTCACAAACATCGCCTAATATACTCTTTTTATATTTGAGACATCAACATGGTTTATGAACGTATTACTGGTAGCTACTACCATATTTCTTTATGTGAAAGCTGCAGTGTTACAATGTAAACTACACTACGAATTGTGTGCGTCAATGCAACATAGTTTACTGCCACAGATATATTTACATTCCTGTTTCCCTTTTAATAAACAAGCAGTTATCTAATCACGGTTTTGAAACAATTACCTGATTCCATCTAATGTAATAAACATTACGGTAGTTTTACTGTAAGAAAATTGTTGGCTCATTAAAAATCCAATCCCGAAAGTTCAAACCCGTGAAAAAAATAACTCCACATGCTCCGTGTCGCGTATTTTGTCCCTTCAAATAAAATAATAGCGAATAAAAAAAAAATAAAAAAAAATTTAAAAAAATTAAAAAGGAAGAAAACAAAACAAAAAAAAAACAGTTTGGCATTAAAGTTAAATGATTAAAAGATTGCCTTTTAATTACAGAAATGTATGAAATATATATGTGTGTGTGTGTGTGTGTCACAAATATATGACAGAATGTTATTTAATACTATCAGAACTAAAAAAATAATAAGTTAAGGGTAATAAAGACACTACTATTTGCAAAATCACGTGCTGTAAATCTTAATTTGGTGAATAACAACTTAAATGAACTTCTTTAATAAAAAAAGTAATATTTGTCAAAAGAATTGCTAAGTTTCTGTTTTGAATAAGATGGTATAAACTCAAGTCTACAGATATATTTTTGCTCTGTCTGTTGAAGTTATAATTGTTCAGTTCTAACTGTTTGTTTTAATTGTTCAATCATTATTTATGCTGCAATAAATACTTTAAAAGAATTTAATTTCTTATTGTCAATGAGCTATTTACATTTCCATCCATTTAATTATTCCCTCTTTATATTATAAAATAGGCGAGAAAAATTAACTTAGGAACAGTAGTCAAGGAAACACTTACAGTTTTTGTCTTGCTTTATTTGATCAGTTTCAGCAAAGTGTATTTTTTTGTTTCATACACAAATCACGCATATTTACTCTATATTTAATTATACTGAAAACATATATTACTCATTTTACTCTAATTCTATAGTATATTTTAAACAATCATATTTTAGATAAGAAAGTTCATCATTAATAAGAAAATGTATTCAAACTATTTAATTGATATTTGCCAACAATAAGCTTACATATGCTCAGAGTCCACCATCAAATAAACGTTGATATAGTTTTTAGAATTAATTTAACTAATTCTTGCTAAAGGTCCGGTTGAGTCTGAATACGACAATACTCATACATATAAGATGAACATATGCCAAAGAAATGAACTACTGCGAGCAAAATATGGGAAGGTTTGTATTTTTCTCAGTACTAAACTCGTTATGAAATTCAACTTTTTATGTGTTCATATTATGGTTCGGTAATTAGTAATTAACTCTTCCCTGTTGAAACCTAATACTATGCAACATTGTGATTATATACGCTAAAATACGAGTACACAATAAAAGAATGGCGGTTTGTATGTCAGGGTAGCTGCTAACAGCAGGACTTATGAGCAACAATATTGCCATAAACTCCATCGTAATCTACTGCCGCAATGGTTCTGGTTAATCTACAGGTACATGTTTTGAATAGTGGACGATACAGGTGCTGGAAGTTGAAAGACTAATTATCTTGATTTTCCTTTTTTTTTTTTCCTTTTTTTTTTTTTTTTTTTAAAGATTGGAATGCGTTAATTGTTGTGTTAAAATTTACCGGACTATTTCACTTATGTGTCGTCATAATAAAATCAACCAATGAAATGAAACAAAATTTTGAATTTGTCCAATCATAGCCCAATATCTCAGTGAAAATATCGTTAAGTTTTATCAAATCCGTTTTATCACGCGACGTGCATTTGTCTTGTGGATAATTTCTGAACACACACATCACTGACCACTTTTCTGTGTTTTCAGTAATAGTACATTTAACTAACTTAATATTTATTAGCTCAAGTAGTTGTTTTTGTTTGCATATTCAGCCAAACAACCTGAAATCGTCTATATATGTAACAATATCCGCCTAAGTAATCACAAATTTTAATAAACATGTTGTTCAGAATGGTAAAATATTATCTCTGTTTTGATCTTCTCAGTTGGTATTAGTAAATCGAACGGTAGCGATTGTAATATTTACTTTCGTCTATTTCAATCTCACAATTTCACAGTAGGTAGTTATTCATAAGTATAACATTTTATACAATTACTAATATTCTGTGCGTGAATTTCAAATATATATTCTTATTCTATTCAATGACTTTGCCTCTTCTCTATTGATATTACTGACAATTGACAACAGTGTGTTCTAGAAGGCTTGAAAAAAGTTATAATACAATTATTACAGTATTGTAAACCAAGTTTACAAGAATTATATTTAAATTCTTGTTTTATTCGTGAAATATTCCTATAAATATCATTCGAGGGTCTGAGCTTTCCAGATTAATTCACGAATGTAATGAGTGAATTTATCGCCAATCTCAGACCCTTTTGTGATATTACTTGTGATAAAAATGTATAAATTCAAAAACTTGCAAGTAAAAGGAAGTTATTTGTTAATGAAGAAGTTGAATTGAAGTACACTTAGAAAGGTAAGTGGAAAGTTAAACATAAATATACGATTTTACATTTTAAAGAAACAAGTACATATTTTATGTATATACATATATATATATCCAATAAAATAATATATTAACACAGACCTTTACATACTATAATGAAAAGAAATATTATTTATTTTAACTTATATTATATTGAGGGGGTTATGAACGGCATTTTACGTACAGTTTAAACATAACATAACTAATTTTTACTCCTATAAGCAACATTAAAAATTAAGTTAACCCTGTTGATTGCATTGGTTAACAAAATAAATTTTATATCGTAGGAAATGAAGTTCTCTTCATATAATGAAAAATTTCATGTTAATTTCAGGAATATATTTCATTTTCTATCACATTTAGATGTTAAAATTATAATTTATGCATTAAGTTTATCATAATAATCATATTTATCAGACGTTGATTTTATCACCAAACATATTCTTCGCTTAAAATACTTTAATACACACACACACACATTATGAGATGCGACAATTAGCTCTGAATTGAATGTAATACCGAACTGAAAGTGTGTTTTCTTTTATACACTTTATCTGAATTATCACGATATAATATTCAACAATAATCTCGTAACGTTATTCCATCACCAAGGTTAAATGCAAGTGCAACAAACGGAGTTTCAGCGACGAGCGACAGCTGATTTCTTTATTGGCATCAAACAATTTCTGCACTGTCTGCAGTCAGGGGATTTTTGTTTTACCCAGAAAGTTCATTCAAAGCCATTTGAAGTTTTTCCAAGCTTTCACTTAGCCCTTGCTCAAATGATTCCTCCTGCATTAGCTCCCTTATGTTTGATCCCAATAGAACACCTTCCTATAGTTTGCAGTTGAAATGTGACAAAAATTACGCTCAGATACTTAAATCCTTTTGATGTGTTCCCCCAAGTGCTTTCAAGAAGCGTCTACCTAATCCAAACTTAATACGAAGGGGTGGAAATAAAACTTTTGTTTAATCTACCAATAGGACGAGCTTGATATTTTCTTCTCCTGCATTGTAAGTGGATCTTTTTCCGTCTTATGTAATGCTTTGCTGTGTTTTGACTGTTCCATAGGCACAGGAAGCAGCAGAATGTTCTAAACCCCTTCTGCATGCCTATGAATTTTAAATTTCTGTTGGTAGCAGACTCGTTTCTTTTTCTGCATCCACTCCTCTAATCCTGATGAACAAGGTTTACATTATAACATGAACAGTCCATGCTTTATTATGATATTACAGTGCATAACCAAAATACAACTGGTACTGTTCATGTGTCGAGAAGTGTTTGTATGTCTATATGATTTCAGTGCGAACGAATCACATATATAGCAAAGTTGTTGGGATGGCTAAGAAATGTTCGGAGCATGATGATACAATCTGAAACAAAAACTATTTTTCCGCACATTAATCGCAATTCACCGTATTAAGGTTCCACAAACCAAAGCTAGTAGTCAGTATTGCATTCATTCATAGGGGTGTAAGAAGAAAGAGCCTCCAAGTAGCAATAACATTGGCAATTACATACACAACCAGTTTAACTGAATATGGTATCTGGAGCAAAAATCCGCACGTGATTTAAAATGTACTCGCCTATTTAAAACACTTAACTTTCAGAACAGAGTGGAATTTTTTTGTCACGCTCAGTAAGAGGACACTCCAAGCACTTCTGACATAACCTCAGTGACTGAGGACATACACGAGAGACTGCGGGCGCGAAATTACAACGTAAATTAAAAGGAAATTGCCAATAAATAAAAATAAAAAGACTATACACGACAGAAAAAAAAACCTGAAGACAGATTTGTAATTAGCATATTGATACCTTCCTTGTAGATTAATTACTTTTTCTGGGAAATTTGCTTGCTGATTGTGTTATTTTAGTTTCCTGTTTAAGGGCTGGCATTCTTCACTCATTAACAATGGCTGTGTTAGAGTCTAGTATGACAACAAAGAAAAGTGTGATTAATAAAACTATTTTTATTATGAACTTTGCATAATTAAAATGACAATAATACGAAAGACGTGGCGGAAGGATACGGTACCTCAGTGGCCAGAATGTAGAATGTAAAGAATTTTGCATACGACACCTAAGCTGAAAACATCTACTGTTGGAAAAGAAGAAGTAAGATAGCATATGTTGTTTTCCACTTTAAAAATGCACGAACTAAACTTTATTCTATAGGAAAAATTGAAAATTTAAAAAGAGAGACATCATTACAGAACCACAAAGAGGTTTCGGTGCTAGAAGGGCCCAGAGTCCAGGAGATACGGGTTGGAATTAAGTCAGCAACAGGATTAGCTTCCAAGGACATCGGAAACAAGTCTATAGCAGTGCGATCCAAATAACTCGGGCCGCTGTCGGTTGGTAATATAATGCACGACCTGCAAACTGTTGTGGCCAGTTCACGTGTTCTTTGGCTTAGCCAATAAAAGTTCGTGTAATACAATTATATTTAACTGTGTGATATACCTGATAAGTTAGCAAATACTGATCTAAATTTTCGAAGACGTTGTCAACTAACATTCTACATTCTCAACATGACATTGGCTTGCAAAGAAATGTGTGATATTGGAAAATTTGGAAATAAAAAGGGCCAAAAAAAAAAAAAAAAGTCAATGCCATCAAAGTAAAAATTTTCGCTGACAGTAAACATCGCTTGGAAAATGCTTCTGCAAAACCGCTTTCGCAGCACACAGGGATTTCTTACGGTTCTATGCGAAGCGCTACAAAGCTATTGAAGTTAAATGCACATATTTACTCGGTGATCCTCTAATCAAGCAACGATTTCCTATTCTTTTGAACTTTATCATTGAGAACCTTTTAACACTAAATCGTATCAATATAATACGCAATCTTTGGAAAAACTAAAAGAAATCTCGCCTAGATTTCTCTAAAACTTACTTCAAAAGCAAGTACCAAAATGATTGAAACGAACTAAGCTGCGTAAACTAAGCGAATTCCTCAGCAAGTCGAATTTATAAAGGGCATTACAGAGCGCTAGAGCGCTTTATAAATTTCACTTTTCAAGTATACCCCCCTTTCCTAATTGTCTGATTTCCCTGAATTTCAGAAAGTATTTTTCTTGCTTTATTTAAATGGTAGATACAGAGTTTCCTTGCGAAAAAAGAAAAAACTATTGTTACCGCTTGAGAGCTTTTTAAATTTTGGGTTTCAGGTAAACCCCCCACTCCTAATGTTCCGGTTTTGTTGATTTTTCGGAAAGTATATTTATTATTTTATTTAAATGGTATATCGAGTTTCGTTGAGAAACAACAAAAATTTCAATCACTAGAGCAAATTTTAAATTTTTGCTTTAGGTTAACGCGGGGGTTAACCTAAAGCCCAGTAGTTCAATTTTGTTAGTTAACCAAAGAATAGTTTGTTGGAAAAAAAAAAAACAAAACAAAAATCAACCGCCAGAACGTTAACGATATATATATATAGTTCATTTTTAGTGGTTAATAAGTAGCATGATAGATTTGGGAAAAACAATCTGTACAATCGCAATTTCTCGGAATTCACTAAAAAGGTAGATAATTTCATTTCCTTTCCTGATTATGGTGAACAGAATGCTTTAAGGGCTTGCATTTGTAATATTTTACACTAATAATGGGCGACTCATTATTTTTTTCATTTCTGACATGACATTAATAACGATCCGCCATGTTAATGCAATATAGTTGTAACATAACGTAATGGGATTTCGTTATAGAGTGCATTTGGTAGGATTTTTATTAATGCACATTTATCATAGTTAAAGGTTAAGTTACCTTGCAAATATTAATATTATGTGTAATTATATTAAATAAAAGTTAAATAACAAATAAGCTTAGAAAATATCAAATATTTACTAATTGTAAAATATATAAGATAAATGAGCTTATTTTGGACAATAAATAAAAATATTGGTGAAGGTATTGAAAAAAAAAGTTTTTTTCTAAAGATTTGATATTTTCACTATGCAGATCAACAGCACTATAATTGCTATTACCCATTGACACAACATTGATAAATTCCTCATTTTCTTCCTCATAGGCATTTCCAGTTGTCAGCGGTTGCTCCTTTCGGGTATTGACGGGCTATATTGAATCATTCAAATTTAGCTGCACTTAGGACAAACAAATGTCAGTCGATCGCCTCAAGTTTACACCTAGTAATTGACTTAACACTTTAATTGACATTAAAAGAATCGTTGGTTGTTAAAGTACCCGTAGCATCTCTCACAATATACAAAACCTAAGGGAGGTCTCCGGGATATATAGAATCAAATGAGAGAGGTTCGCGGTTCCGTTCTCGGAGGACACGGTACTTCAGTTAGTTAGAGCATCAGCACGGAAGTCTGAAGATCCGCGGTTCGAATCCTAGCCGATACCGGTACTTTTCAAGTATGATCCTTCCTTTCGAATCTATACGTATGTTAATTTACTTGATCTTAGCTCATTTGAAGTGGAATCATGTTTAATAGCAACATAAAAGTGGTAAAACATCCAAAAGATCACATTGTTATAGTTTTATTCCGAAAAAAAAAGTTATTCAACTGAATTTTGAGCTATTTTTTTAATTTTATTCAAACCTCCTTATTAAAAAGAGTTTAAAAATGAAAAAATAATCATAAATGTTATATGTAACATAACACTCTTTTTTTCTCATTCTTTTGCCGTTTCCAGTGTTTTGAAATTAAAATTATTTTAAACTTTCTACTTTTCTTAGAATATCCGAAATACAGGAAAGCGAGTCTTTGTGTCTCATTTCGTGTAAAATGGGTACAGAGCGTAAACCATATCAGATTATATAATAACTGTGTCATCTAGCTTTTACTCTTTATTGTCGTAAATATTCTTTTCCTTCCACTGGTAAATGCGATCGAAAGGCTACATAATTAGTTACATCTACAATATATAAACACGCTGTGTACTCTAATAAAACATCATTTATCAAATGTTTGTAATTATATTAATGGAAGGTACGCTATTTTGTAAGAATAAAAATATCATTGCTGAGCGCTATTAGCTGCTTGCTGCAGAGAAAATAAAAGAACCCTTACTTTAGAACTCGTTATCTCAGTATTTATATCATAAGACATCTAAACTAAGGAGAACACTAGGGCAGGCATACCTCTCGCTATTCACAGGGAATGCACAACAAATGCAGTATAACAAAATACATTTCTTATCGTTTATGTTTTATATAAGATCTCGAAGATTCAAGATGGGTATTTGAAATGCGTACTAGAGATATGAGACAGCAATAAAGGACTCAAACAGCAGTTATGTACATTAGTATTTCCGCAAGAGATCATCTTTTATAATTAGAATTATAAAAAGTAACTGGAAAAGTCTGAAAACCCTTTTAGTAAAGAAGAAAAATATGCACACTTAATCATCCCTGCATTGATTTTAAAGATAAGCCTGCTATTTTAATTAAATCTTGAATAAGGTCGTAATGTGCAAGGATAAAAGCGCTGACACTTCTCAATAACGTACTCTAAGAACTCAGTTCTTACTTTAAACCTTCAAATTATATTTGCAATTATGAATAAAAAAGGTGCCTTATTAGTTTCAAAATCTTCTTTCATAAGTTTCTTGATTTCATTCTAAAGTAACACTTGCTACTTATTTTTATTTTTACTTTCATTTTAACATCTTTTTAATTACTCCGAACCTTTTAATTAAATCTTATAAATAGTTATTTTATTTCGTTCTTCATTTTCTTTATATAAAACCACTACAAAGTTGTATTAAATACATTAAATGTTGTTAGACTTGGAAGTTAGAAAGAACGCTAACGAACGATGGAAACAATTATTTTTGATTCCTGAACTAAGAAACTTAAGATAGCGGATAAAGTTGGGGTGCGCCCTGTAGCTGCACTTTGTTTCGTGACGCCATAATGTAAGTGCTCTCCCTCTTCCTCACTTTCGAGTTATCCCCAGACGTAAAGTTCGAAGTCTTGACTCACTCTTAGCATGAAATGCATTTACTGATTTGCTTACAATTTTTTTATTAAAGAGCAAAGTAAATAGAATGGCAAGTGTATTTACATTTGCAGACACTATCACGGAATCAAGTACATGGTTGTTTATCTACTGAAAGTATAAGTCCTAACATGTGTTATATGAGATTCTGATGTTAAAAATTGATGACCCAAATCCTATATTTCATCTAACTCTTCTTTCATAAGAACATGGCAATTAAGAACACGTTTGTGGACAGTTTCTCCATCTGGAACACGATTGCCAATATTTTCTTGTGAATCGACTTACTACTACTTTTCTGCAAGAATCTGATTAGCAATCAATGAAAGCATCGAGTAATACAAGAACGCACAATCACTCACTGACAACGCCTGAAAGTAATTGTAAGCTGTATCTGTAAATGCATTATACGGTTTTCATGACTGGCTTCTCTCAGTACGCAGTCACGCTCTGCTGGCCCTTAACTCAAATAAACTCACTGTATATGAGGTGTTACAGCTAGATACTGTGCAGTCGAAAGAGTTAATCATCATGCCGGGCGCAGATTTAGAATGAATTACGTTAACACAGCAGGCAGCAATGTATAACAAGAGTTGAGGTTCATTTATAGAAGCAAGGAATTGGAAGGCATTTTAATTTTTGATAGGAAAAAACTACACTTTATGAGCACATAAGTTACATTGAAGTTTGTATACTTCAATGATTGCGCCAGCATGGTCGGTGAAAACGGTAGCTGTGGTCATCATCAATAGTAAATGTAGGTTGGCAGTGAACGGACTGCCTTTTCAAATCTAGACATTAATTAATTCTGCACCACAAATTTAGAATGACAAACAGATAGAATCGTTAAGAACAGAAGTATATATTTCACAGCATAATTAAATAAAATTAAAAACAGTTCATATTTTATTTTTCCAGATTGAAAAATTGCTGCAAATGTAGGGGTAGAACATTTTTTAGCTATATATTATATAGAGTAAAACAGATCATCTAAATAACACGGAGATTTTTAGTGGAGAAAAAAAAAATTATTCAGAAAAAAAAATTGCCTAGCACTTCGTTACTTCACAAGAATCGACATATTTTATTATTTACCTTTTAATAGTAGAAATGAAGATGCACACAACGACTGTGTTTTGAATACAATTTGGTTGCCCTGTTGTACTCTAAGCCTGTACCTCTAAAACAAACATTCAAATCGTTGTGTGTTCAGTCTGTGGTACGCTATAGTACTATCAAACTTTCAGAGCGCTATACGAAAGCCGAGAAAGTGGATACGTTTTTACTTTATGGTGAATGTTACAGCAGATGTACGAGTGTATTCTAAAAGGTATTTCCGTCGTACCATATCTTGCTATATGATAAGTCCAGATGAAAAGTCGATGTGCAATATGTTATCGCAGAATTGTTTTACAGTGTACCTCAACGTCACATGCTGTTACCGAAATGTTTGTTTTACTCCTTGATAAAGTATATTGCTCATAGACTTCGAATGAGCCTCAAAAACACGGTGTCCCATTTATCTTGCTCACTCAAAATAACTTTTTATCTATTGAGTCAAATGAAAAATTGCTTCAAACAAACGTTTTTTTAACATCATGGAGGAGTTTCTTGCTGAGATTATACTCCAAAAATGTAGGAAATACGAGAGAGAATTTTGTTTTTTTTTAATAGTACCACGCACATTTTATTTAATAATATATTTACCCTCTTCGAGAGGTATTAAATAATGTATCACGCTACCATGTTTGCCAAAAACAAAAAAAAAAAAAAAACAAAAACAAAAACCAAACTTGCAAACAGCAAGGTGTAGAGATACTGAAGAAACGAACTGTTGGTACAACCTTGGTTGTACAAATTACTTACCCACTATATTACTGTAGTAGAGTTGTGGTTTTATGATTATTATCGATTCATGTAAACACTTGCCCTTAGTAGGTAACCCATCTCTCTCCCTCTAACTGCCGTTGCTTTAGCTTACGTACCCGTGTACTGTAGTCATTCATCAGAGTAAGTTAGCACTGCTATGAGTTACTGTGACTACAATTTTTCTTATGTATAGGTGTAAAATTACACGATGTATACGCGTGAATAAAAAGTAGAAATGCTGCTGATCTACGGAAAATGTAAGTTGGTAGATAATTATTTATTCGATTTCCTTATTGAAGAAGTAAAATGATCGTTTAAAACACTGCACTGTAGTGCTATTAAATAAAAGAAGTCATGCAATATATGTACTGTTTTCTTGATTAAAATAGTACAGTGTGATACATTTCTGAATAGCTTTTGAACAGGGTGAGGGTATTCTTGAATAAAATTACATGCTGTCATTTAAAAAAAATGCTACATTAATGGAGCTACAAAAAAATACCTTCATTAAGAACCCCCCCCCCCCATGATGTTAAAAAGTTTATTTGAAACAATTGTTCACTTGACGTATAAAGAAAAAAGTTATTTTGGGTGAGCAACATAAATGGAATACCCCATATATGTATTTTATGTGTCTTCAAAAGCATTATTAAAAGAAAAATAATGAAATATATCATTCCATTTAATATGAATACGTTGGCTTTCGAATTTCCTTGACACTTTCATCTATTCTCATAAACAATTTTAGAATTAGCAAATCTCAAGAAAATATTTATTTTATAACCTAAATTTTATACCAGTATCCGGAATATGTTCAGAGGACAAAACTGAGAGATTTCTAATGTATATTTTATCATTGATTGTAATAATTCCTTTTATTCAATAGATGAATTTTTGAAATCTAATATCAGTATCTCTTTTGTGTGTGTGTGTGTGTGTGTGTGTGTGTGTGTGTGTGTGTGTATCTATTACTTGACACTGTTTAATGCCTGCATTGTGTTAAATGTGTATGTATAAATAAATAATTCATCATCAGGCATTTCCAATTTTCAGCAGTTGCCTCTTATTCACAATGCAGAATGCTCTGTTCCACAGTTGACCTGTGATCCTACATTCCTCTCACCTCTCCATTTATATCTTGGGTCTTCTCTTCTTACGCCGTCTCTGAGGTGACCAGTACATCATTTTTCTAGGCCACCTCCTCTTCAGAATCCTCTCTAAATGCCCATACCAAGTCCAAATTTTTGTCATAATTTTACCTGACACTGTCTTTTAGCCTTCTATCATGTTATAAATTTCTTTACTTCTAATGTCATCCATTCTTGGATATGTACTCTCATTCTTTTCCTTAAACCGTCCATTACAATAACACGAATCTGATGTTTTAATTTCTATGTTAGAACCCACTTTCACATTCATGTAAGAATAATTTTCGCCATAGTTTGTCCATTTGTTATGCCCGTATTCCAAAGTATTTCATTCAATATTTTTAAAGCTGAACTTGCATGTTTTAATCACATCCGACGTCAACCTAACATGTCATAACTAAAATTGAGCCAGGATTACACCACCTTCTAACAACAAATGTTCAGCCTCCCTTACCGCCACGGGAGATCATTAAGACATGAACTCGTGAGTGGGAAGTCTGGAGTTCGATACCCGCCAGGACCGTCCTCCCCGGGATTTTTTTTTTTTTTTTTAAGGTTTTCCTTAGTCCTCATAAATGAAAAGGCCGGGGAGGTATCTTAAATTTAGGTCTAGAACATATTTCCTTTCTTTAAAAATCCTTTCCCAGTTTATCATTTCATCCCATGTATCACCAGTGCCCAAAGCCTGTGGTGCCTCAGCAGGAAAATCAGGCTGTAAATACTAATAAAAACGACCCTGTCTTCCAATAACTATATATTCATTTTTTTAAATAAAAATTGAAAGTACTTTTGCTCATATGCCTTTAGGAGTCTTGTCATAAAAAATTCCACATCTTTCTCTTCTGTCCAATAATCATCTGGTCATCTGCAAAATCATCTTTTCACGTATCATTATGTCCAACCTCCTGCAATTATAATTTCACTTCCTCAATACATATTCTAAATATATTTTATACAATATGGGGGTATATTACAGGCCTGAAATTATACTTTTGATGTTCCAAACTCTTCCGTTAATCTCTTTCCCACTTTCACTCATGCTTGAGAACTCTTGATATAAACGCTGGATTACTATTACTGTTGTTTCGTCTAAATTCATTTATCTTAGGACTGAGCATAGTCAGCATATAGAAAATAAATAAATATCAAAACTTACAATATTATATTATTTCCCACTTCAAATCAAGTAGTTTTTGTCTGAAGAATTTTCTTCTGTCACTAAAACTGGCGGAGTTTAAATGCCTCAAACTGTATAAATTGAGTTTCACTGACAGTTTATGTAATAGATGCCCCTAACTGCTGTTATTTTTAAGGATTCCTTACAATCTCCAAACATTTCCCAAAAATCCTCAGGGCAATGGCATCAAGAAATTCGGCTATTTTGATATAGTCATTGCTCTAATATTCATTTCCAGATATAATGTAAACAACACCAATATGTGATCTTAACTTAATGCTCTCAACTCATTGCAAAAAATCGTCTAACGAACCATAACCTTAAGTTATGTTGCAAATTTTACGACTAAGCACTTGCAAAGACACAATCATGAAAAACACCTGCATTATTTTTCGTTGCGTTTTGGACAGTGAGTTTTGTTACACATTGGCGTTATGACTTTGTTAATGTGTGACTATGTTAGTTTTGGTAGTCCATGAACAGCGCTTTTTGTTTCCGTTACAGTCTGTAACATGCAAGTAATTTTATGCCTTTACATACATACATATTCTCTAAACACTAACAACATGTTTACCAATTCCATTGCGAGGTATCCCATAACTACACATTTGAACGATCCTCAACGAAGCAATCTTGTTTATGCAGGGGTTTACACAGAGCTGACTGCCACGGTAACGCAATTCGTAGGTATTACTAGTTTCTACACGTACGCCCGCCAGGGTAGGCAACTCTTTCGACAGCTCAGTATATAGCTGTAGTATGCGTGCCAGGCGGTACTGTTTACACGCTATTGCAATGGCTTTCATCATTTGATATACACAAATCTATACCGAGCAAAAGTACTGCCGTTGTTGCTACGGTCATGCTTAACATTCAGTTAAGCCACTTCAGTTAAGTTCAGTTTATCGCCCCCTGAGTATCAAATTGAAGGTATGATACCAAAAGGAAAAATGGGACTTAATGAACTAGAGGAAAACAAGAAAAGAAACACGATATTAATAAATATCGAAAATAAAGCCAAAGAGAAAATAAATCTTATTATTGTTGTTTTCAGGGAATTTTTTCTACCTCGTAATGAGCTGGTCATCTTCATGTAAATACCATTTCCTACTGGCATTAACAATCAATGAACAAAAATAGTGCGACCGAAGTCTCTTTTGCAAGGAGTAGTAGTATTTTGCTTCCGTCTGCAGAAATCAAGTATGGAATGGTACGCGATGTTATAGCAAACATGTGACGATGATGATCTGGCACAACCGCACTTGTGGTTTCAAGAGTTTATGAAGGGCCGTGTTTCAACAAAAGCAAGGCGAATCTGATTCTCCAACCATTACAGTGTACGAGATCATGATTAACATAGCTGCCGTCACTGCTCGGAAATATCTACGAAATAACAGTGAATAGACTGGCAGACATGTTACAGATTTCCCACGGTTGTGCGTTCACCATTCTGCACGATCGCATACATATGAAACGCTTCAGTGCCGAGATTGCTGACGCCTGAACAGAAGAAGATGCGAGTTGACGTGTGTCGAGAGATTCAGCCTCTGGTAATGGAGCATGGCGAGTCATACCTGAATGTCATCATTAGAGATGATGAGGCTTTGCTTCTACATTACGATCCCAAAACCAAACAGGCCAGCTCAGCCTGGAAAACACCTAGTTCTCCGACGTCAAAGAAGAGCAAGGTTGTCTGAAAAGGTTATGGTAATTTCGTTCTTCGACAGTCGTGGAAAAGTTTATCAACATAAAGTTTTCCTGCAAACAACGATTAATTGGTAAATTAAAGGCTGTTTTGAGTGTCCTGACCGAACACATCCTGAGATGAATTCATCTGGTTGGCGCCTTAACCATAACAAGCATACCCTCAAGTTTCAAAACGTTTTTTCTCAAAATTTGACCATAAAAACACCCAATGTAAGCCCCACCCTTCATAAGCAGGAGCTAGTCCCATGTAACTTATTTCTGTTCCTTCGTCTCATAAACGAGCTGTGTGGCCAGCGTTTTGTTTCACTGTGAAGAAGGCGCTGATGATTCTAAAAACGATACCAAAAATTGTTATTCAGGATGGGCAGATACATTGAACCAAGTGCACATAACTAAATGGGGACTACTTCATAAATACTATTCCAATCTTGACCCTTCCTAGTCTACTTCATAAATACAAAAGTAATTCTCAGTTTTTATTTTCTATCCTTCGTAAAACTAAACTTTCTTCTATACCTTTGTTTCCCAGATCAAATTCTCCACATCGTTTATTCTGAGAGCAACTAAAAGTTTATCCTGCACAGAAAACTAGGATTATTTGCAGACTATGTATGGCTAACAGAGCGCCATGAAGACAGATTTATTCCGAATAGTTGTGTTTTCCTTGTCTACATCAATTCTACTGCCATCCTGAATATCTAAATAATCAACACATGACATTACCGTTTATAATTTTGTGCTCTATAGTTCCTATAGCCGCCTGTGGTACCTCAGTAGTAAAATCGGGCGTTAAACAATAATTAAAAAGTTTCTATATAGTAGGAATAATATATCAACATTACAGTATCGGTTGACTTCAAGTAAATGTTTGTTCAGCATGCATGAATGCTGTATGTTTATAAATAATTTGTGC
The DNA here is from genome assembly GCA_030762175.1 of Metallyticus violacea. NCBI lineage: Eukaryota > Metazoa > Arthropoda > Insecta > Mantodea > Metallyticidae > Metallyticus > Metallyticus violacea. Next base: position 53,444,926 of record CM060832.1, on the reverse strand, counting down.
AAAATCAAAGTAAGCCTGTGAGGTTCTGATTGATTTTTTACGCATTGAAGAGAGGAGAATCCAGGTTAAAATACAATATTATGAGTGTTCTTGAACTATCATTTATTTGAATAAAATACTAAAAAAGGCGCACACTTCGAAGACAAAAATTAAGATAGGAGTCACTGTTAAGTTTTGTTACAACGCCAGACCAACAGCAAAACTGACCCTACAATTATTCTAAATGATTTCTCAGATTTAAAAGTGCAATAGCATCAAAGAAATGAACTAGCCTGTGCCTGTTACAAACAAAGAATAGCTTAAAAATGTGTATTTTAAACATGCAGTTTAAGTTCTGCTTACAAATTGGCGAACAGTCAAAAGATAGGGCTTTGTGTCTTAGAATATGAGAAGTGTTTGTCCTCTGTTACCCTGCAGTGGTTTCTAAAAAGAATCTGAAGCAGAACTGCCAGGTCATTAGAACGATTTGAGATGGCATCGACAGTTTAAGGTGAATGGTTGCCTGTGTAAAGGTAAAAGCCCTACGACTCAAAAACAAAAGTATACGAACTCTTCTTTTTCATTCAGAAAACTATGGTGGGTATGTCATACTTGCACATGCTACAGATGTAGTTATTTCCAAAACTGCAGGAGTTATCTAGCATGATGGGACTAAGTCCTTCGCTACCTGAACGAGGAACTACCACACCGGTGGATTGGACGAATTGCTGAAAATGACTTGGTGCTGTTCGGATTTCCAGACCGTATGGTTATCACTTCCTTTGGGGGTAGGTATGTTGAAGATATTGTTTATGTACCTCCATTGCCAATAATATAAATGAACTTCCGAACAGCATTAACGCTGTTTTAATAACCATCGACGGCGACATGCTACATGTCAGGACCGAACTAGATTATGACCTAGATGTGTGTCTCGTAATAAAAATAGAACACATTTAATATCTGTAAAAGCATCACTAAGACTTACTGAGTTTACATTTCTTATCGTATACCAATCATTACTCTAAGTGCAATACTTCATAAATTACAGATTTTTTAAAATTCTATTAATCATTAGACCTCAATGGCTGCCCCGTGATCCCTTAGCAGTGAAAAGAGCGTTAAACACTAAAAAAAAATCTGTTTAATGCTCTAAATTGTGTTTTATTTCATACGTTCAGACAAAGCCGTCTAGTTTCTCCGGATTATGAACTGAGCTATCAGGATCGGATAGAACGTAATTCTAGTTGAAGAGAACTCCGCTGGAGGGAGGCATCAGTCAGAATACCAGCTAGGGAGAATCGATAGTTCCGTGCCCCGTGTTGCATTACATCCTCTTTAACAATACAGGATTCAGGGCGCTCTGTTTAAACGCTGTGTACTTGTTTTACTTTAACGTATAAATTAACTGAGCAGATGTGCGAAATGATAACGTCAACAGACACGTTCCTAAAACACTATTGTGTTAGGATATAAATCAGGGATGCAAAATAACCGGCAGCGAGTTTAATCTCTATTTTATTATTCTTCTAGATCAATGCATTAATGTTCAACTAAATATAATTTATATTATGATTACTATTTACGGCATACAGTTAATATAACAAAACATAAAAATGCATATATTATTTAAATGTTTGATTAAATTTGAAAGAAGAAACATTTTTGCCTTAAAAAGAAAATATACATTACCAAAAGAACAGTAAATATGTCTCACTTTTTCATAAACTACAAAATATTACTTATAAATTTTAAAAGCACATTTTGAAATGACGGAACGCGCAATTTGCTTAAATTAACGTGTCCTTTTCTGCCTTCATGCATTTCCCAACGCAGTAAGAGTTCCTTCTAGAGATGTGTTCTCGATATATCGATAATCAATATTTATCGACATCGAACGATTCCCGTGTAAAGAGCCCGATACATTATCGCCGATACTTGGTTAATACAACAATGTTTAATTAGTATTGTCACAAGTAGCACATTTCAAAATGGACGCAAGAAACAAATGTCTCATTCATAAACTTATAATAGTAGGTAGCAGATAGGCCGACCACATAATAAATATAGTATAATTTAGAGACCGTCAGAGCCACTTCAGCGTCTTTACCATGAAAGCATATTTTACATTACTACCATTTTTTCGTGGCCTACCTTATTTGTATAATATGGCACTATTTTCAATTGGATCTTTTGAGTGATTACCACCTCATTTATCGAATTTGTAAAGTTTTTTTTTTCTTGTGGTTGAAAATCTCACATCAGTAGAAACCTAAAGAAACGTGTCACTTCAGGTCATCACATTCAAACTCAGTTAGTAAGGAAATTCAAATATGTTTCATATATTATTACTCTAAAAGAGAATAAACTAGAAATTACCATCTTTGTTGATAAAATACGAAAATGTGAAGTATCGAGTATCAAAACTAAATATGTATAGGTATCGAGAAAAAATTATTTCGACTTATCTCCAGTTCTTTCATTAGTTGTGCAAATTGAGGGGAAAAAAATATATTAATTTTATATTGCTCTAACTATATACCTTAATAAATGCAATACATCATATATTCCACTGGATGTATGAATATGATATCAGTAATATATTCATTTTTATATTTTCCGTAGCATGTTACTAGTTTATTACGATCGGGTCTTCGTTTTGTTTTTCTCCGCACGCAGACCGAACCGGTAGCCGGAAGCATAGAGAGTAGTTATCCACATTCGGCCTGCCGTGCTTTTGGCAAAGAACTGAAAATGTGTTTTTTTCAGAGAATGTGAAAGTTTTGCCTCCCGGGTCGGTGGACTGTAAGGCATACACTTCAATAACCCTAAAGCGATGAAATTGTAGTAATTTTATAGCAGAATGTGTTGACCTCCGCTTATTGTATTTACTTTGCAAGATATGTTGGCAGTGATTGTTCTAATCGAGCTGCTATGTCACCCAGTTTTTCCACTGTTAACACATGACGTCTGCGTCTTATTTTCTTGTCCAACACCGAGCCTTTGTGTTTAGTTTAAGTACTATTTTAAGAATAATAGAAGTGTCAGGTGAATGAAACCCCAGAATACGTTCTTGAAATTATGCACGACACTGAGAAACTGACTCATTTCTTAACAAGTTTCAGCAAATGCAAATACTTTGTTCTGTATTAAATCTTTCAACCATGACAAAAAAAAAAAAAAGGAAACGCTATAACACAGTAATTCCTCATTGTTCCGAACATAACGCGCACTAACCGACCTTATCAACGGCAACAAGCGTCCTTGATTATCGGTGTGTGCAGATGTGACCTGCCAGCTTAGGACCCGGTCCGCGTGCGGGGAAAAACAAAACGTAGACTAGATATACGGTTATTTTTACACGTGTATGCCAAAGAAGCCTTTGGCGGTCCTCTAAATTCACAGAACAAGTTTTTTTTTGCAAAACAACTATCACATAGAAACCAAAAGAGAACAAATTTGACTATTTCCATTATTCAACACTTGAGTTCTTTGTACTGGTAAAGTGTTTTTCTTCTTCTCCATCCACACTTTCTTAGATTGTATTTTCCTTGTTTTTAAAATATATCGCAGAAAAGATGTGCACATATTCTTTTTGAAAGATATCATACAAAGCTACAGAAAAAGAAAACGTTAAAGAAAAGGGTGCAAAAGGAATTTTGTTTCAAATTTAAGAAGAAAGATTTGAAAGCAGCATTAACCTCTTTAGAAAAACGGTTATCTAACCTAAGCCACCAGCTATTCTGAATATTTTAAACTTTCAATAATCTTCGATATGTACAAAACTTGTAAAAGGTGCTGAATGGAAGAAGTTGCTGGAGCTTTTTGAACCATTAACGTGCAAGAGTAGAGAAACGCATGATGTGCATTAAAAGGAAGAATTAGTGCTCACATATCCCAATAAAGTACATCTAAGACTCAGTTCTTTCATTGAACGCCAAGACGTGATCTTCCTCCTAATTGCTTTTATGACTGGAAAGAAGTACCAAATGTGTTTTACCGCCTCCCCCCCCCCCCATAAATTTCCTTGTTTCGTTTGGTATTGCTCCTTTCTTAATTTTTTTCTATTAATTTTAATTAATGATTAATAACTCCAAAACTTTTACATAAATCTTACCATTAGTATTTATTTAATTTGAAAACGGTACAAAATAACTAATGGTAATAGTTGATTTCTCGTTCTGTCTACAAACTTAGCTCCTGTTATTATCCCCTTAGTAAAAGAATAGGAAAACGTCATTTCTGACTCTCTTCAGAATTCTGATATAAGAGCTTCAGAAAAAAGGCATAAACCTATCTTAAAAGCATTTCTCTTCATCTATATTGTTTAATATAGTAATTCCCAAGATTTTGAAGATCAATTATTGAACCAGATTATTTTATTACGATCCCTCACTGCCATATTTAAATTTTTCTTACAAAAAATAACGCACCCATAAAACCGAAAGCAGAAATAATTATACTCAAAACCAGTACATCAAAAAGGAGTATAAGATGCAATGTAACATTAAAATTTTCCGTATGTAGACATCACATCTAGTGGCTTGTTGGTGCCAAGGAAACAGTTCAATACAACCTGAAAATGATGTTTGCAGTATCTTCTTGTTTCTTTCAAACATGTAAACAAGGCCGAGATGTTAACATAATAACGGTCATAGATAAAAATTTACACACTGGTACAGAAATTTGGGCTTTGATCGGCATTACATGACAAAGAGAAAGTTAACTCGTTCCAGTATATTCAAGAACTTTAAGAAAATTTAGCTATATGTTAACGGAAAATAGGCTATAAAATGCGCACAGTTTGAAACAAGAAATATTTTGGAGTATTTTAGGAAAACATTCAAGTCAAATACGACATTTACACAGATTTATACTGACACTTGCATTCGTAACCACATTTATGATTAATAACCCGAACTTGCAAATTAAGCTCTGAAATGTTGTATACAAATTGGGACCTCGTATTTTATTAAAGTTTAATTTTTTATCTATCTCTACTGCCACTGACCACCAACACGGGTGGCCGAGGTCGTTAAGGCACGGACTCGTGAGCGGGAGGTCTGGTTTCTAATGCCGCCAGGACCGTCCTTTCTGATTGGTTTTTTTTTTTTTTCAGATTTTCCTCAGTCCTCATAAATGGCAAATGCCGGGGAGGTACCCTAAACTTAGGCCTGGAACGTTTCCTTCCTTAAAAATATATCATTTCATCTCATGTATCATCAGTGTCCATCGCCTGTGGTGCCTCTGTAGCAAAAACGGGCGTTAAACACTAGTCATTCATTACCTTCGACCAAAGCGACAATCCTAAACTTCAAAATGATATAATTTTGTGTGATTAAGTATTGAGTTGCAGATCTGAGAAACTAGTCTATGAAATATAGGTATATTTTGCCACTTTTCTATTTTAAAAGTACCGAAAATATGTTGTTTTCTTGCTTGAATTACAAAATACTTGTAAGGCTTGCTTTCTTTCTTTTTCTTTCTTTCCTTGTTTTTCTTCCTTCCTTCTTTCCTTCCTTTCTTTCTTTAAGCTGAAAATCCACTTGCAACCGTTTTCTCTTATTTCTTTATAGGATCCCAAGGGATCAAACCACACTCTGGAAACCACTGATATTACAATTAGTTGTCTCACCCAGCATTACTTCTAAACACAGATTCTTGTTCACTAACAAATGTTACAATGTTCATTTAACGTTTCGGAAGCAATCGCTTCCTTTTGTTTTATCATGTAGCCAGTCTGATTTTTCTACTTTTCTTTAGCGACAGACTCATTTTTTGTTTTCCAAAGTGTGCAATGCTGGAAAAGCTTTCAGTTAACACAGATTTTTATTCTACTCTAAGGACTAATATGCGCAGAAAATAAGTCACGATTAGCAATTATGTTTCAGCTGTTTCCAATAGTCGTATATTTGTTATGATTCGTCACATTAAATATGGTATGGTAAGAAGGTATTTCTTTACGAATGCACTTTGGTTCACTTAAGAGTACGTTGTAATATTCCATTTAAGCAACTTCACGATTTTCTTTTAAGTTTATCTTGAAATTGAGCCGGAATTTTAAAGTATTGCAAACATTAGAATTAAATATTCAGGTTACTGATGCATTTGAAAGCGAAGGCTAACTCTGCTATTCTTAAAAAATTGAGAATGTATAAATTGCAATTAAAATATATGAATCAACAAAAACAGAACTGACTAGATTCCCATCAAAATTGTACCATACATGACAATGGAGACATCAAGAAATTAAGAGAATAAATTAAACGGTTATGAGAAATAATGAACACTTCAACTGTTTTCTGTTAGGCTACTATAAAATAAAACATAATGGGTACTTCACGATATTTTAAATCTACCCCACAAAGTAACTGAGAGAAGTGTCCCACAGTAAAACTTTGAGTGACGGAAAAAGAAATTCTTAAAAATTCTCATTTCAACATGAGCATTTCGGTATTAAGTAACTAATTTAAAAATGAGTGATATAACGTTTATATGTTGCCACAGTTAAATAAACAAGCAACTGAGTGACGGAAGAAGAAATTCGCAATACTTTAACAAGAAAAGGTTGGTACTTGAGTTACTAGTATAAAAAGCCCGTGAACTAACGTTGATATTCTGCAACCGATAATTAAATATATGCACTAAAGCACAGATAGCGTGATTTTCTTTCTTTTTCTTATAAGTAAACTCCTTGTGTTCAAACAAGCAAGCAAAACAACAAAGTTATAGATAATTTATTTACCGCTGAATTCAATGGAGATATGTCGCGACTCCCTGCTAGCCACTCGCCTAAAATATTATTTTTAACTTATTTATGAACTGGGGTTGAACTAGGGGCGTAGCTGCAACACAAATATAAAGAAATCTTAACCATCATTACTCAAAACGATATCAAATTAGAAAAATATCGGAACTAGGTAAGCATTGAACGCATAAATATTATTTAAACCATAGGCGCCTGTATTTATAAACAATTATTATTACTTACATTCACAATGGACGCCAATCAAGATGGCTACCCCGGAGCAGTCAGCGGCGAGTCCACTCTCCACAAGCTCCACTATCGAAATCTATTAAAGAACGCTATCTAATCCCTATGTTGCGCACAATCGTTCCAACTGTCATTTCTCTTCTTAAAGATCTTAATGCTATAATACATTTCCCTATATTTTCAACCCCCCATATACCGCCACGGGTGGCCAAGATCGTTAAGTCGCGAACTCGTGAGCGGGAGGTCTGGGTTCCAATACCGCCAGGACCGTCCTTCCTGACTGAGGTTTTTTCCAGGTTTTCCTCAGTCCTCATAAATGGCAAATGCCGGGGAGGTACCCAAAATTTAGGCCCGGAACGATTCCTTCCATAAAATAATAAATCCTTTCCCAATTGATCATTTCACCTCATGTATCATCAGTGTCCACCGCCTGTGGTGCCTCAGCAGTAAAAACGAGCGTTAAATACTATTAAAAAAATCCCCCATATACCATAATATTCGTTTTTCAGTAAAACGCCGCAGTCGACTAGTCTCTGAACACAACTGCAGATACAAACACCTGCATGATCTCGTCGAGACTGGCGTTGCAGAATGCGAGAGAAGGGTGTCTAAACTCTAGTGAGTAACTGTGACATTTTAAACAAAAACGAATATCGCTATTGTGTTCTTTGTTCGAACACAAGGTTCATTATATTCACAGCCTATATCGTAGTGCCGGTGATGTGAATTCTCTCGTTGATTTGGCTATGACTATGTAATCATAAACTTTAAATAACTGATTGAATGATTTTACTATCTAGTGTCCATTATTTCATCGGTTTCTTTTAGATTGTATATTATTTTTATTTTCCTTTTCTTATTCACTTGCACATAACACATCTATTTAATTCTGACTCAAAACACCACAAGAAGAGTACTGGCTATAAGATCAATTACATTTTATCTCACAAGCACCCTCTTAAACCTTAAAATGTGTTATACACCTACACGTTTATCACATATCAACGCAATATGTTCTTGTTTACATTCACTTTATCAACAGAACGGATCGTCGTCGCTAGAGAAAAAAATTTAAAAAACTGGCTTTAGTCCCTTGCCATGGCTTCTCCTCATACCCGCACACGTCTAAGATGTCTAGAAGCACCGTCTTACTAATTAAGTGCTCTTACAAAGAGAAAGCTGTAATGAGTGTCTGTCGTCTATCAAGAGTTAAAAGTAGGAAAACATAATGAAGTTATGTAAAATTGATGCTGTCTTTAATTATAAAGTACACAGCTTCGCAGCTAGCCCAGTTCGCCCGCAGAATTCCCTGTTTTAAGTAAAAATAAAAGCATGGTATGATGATTAAAACAAGCGTGCAGACCACTCCAATTTGTGCATTTTATTTTCCTTATTTTTTAAAAATATATTCAGTTCAGGGGCATAAATACAAAATCATAATTCCACTGCTTTTTAACTGAAAAATGCCTGCAGATGATGTTCTGTTTGTCATCATAACCCCTTTGTTTTATAGACTTCATTCTCTAGCTAAAATCTTTGTACTTACCCATAAATAATTTCTAGAGCTACAATTAGGAAGAAATATAAAATAAGTTAAACAGTTATAAAACATTGTTACCTGATATTAAAATATTAAAGATGAACAGGGACAAGCCAAAAAGTTTGTCACGCAACAGTTGCATAAAGTAAGCGAATTCCTCAGCAAGTGTAATTTGTGAAGGTTATTACAGAGCGCTAGAGCAGAGAAGCTACATATTATGTTGTCCATAAAATAAGTCCAAATCTTATACTTTTCTACATTCCTCTCTTTGTTTTTATTTATTCATTTATTTATTTATTTATGAACGCTCTTTAACATCTCAGGTCATCGGCGTCCCATTCAATTCAGGGCGTGAAACGGCCGACAAATTTTGCTCAGAAGACTCTCTTTCAGGCTTGAGGTTCTTTATCGTGCCGTAAATGTACGACACGGGACCCACGGCTTTACTTCCCTTCTGAAGGAAGCCATACTTAGGATTTTTACGCCCGAAAAAATCCATCGGTCCTGGCCGGGTTCGAACCAGCGATCTCCTCTCTTTGTAGTAATGAATTTCACATACTGTTTGTGAAGGTTATCACAGAGTTATAACATGTCACATACATATCACAAGAAAATTGTGTGCAAACAGTATATACAAATTATCAACATTTTTTGTTTTAAATTTTTAATTTATAATATTAAATAAACGAAATCCATTATCTACCCAAAACTGCACATTCTTTGACACAATATGAATTTAAAGTACGACAGCATAACATAATAAGCGAGGGCAAACAGTGTAATATAAAATCGAACGTTACATCGATTTCACCAAGTTACAAATGAAAACTTTTTTCTGAGGTAAGATTAAAAATAGGTGACTTTTACTAATTTCCGTGCACAGAATTCAAAAATGTATTCCGTTTTTCCGTAGCACATTGCGCTTTGGCAATATGACAATGTTCAATGAAAATATAATTGTAAAAATTGCAAAATTTTACGCACTCATACGCTACTTTTAAAGAAAATAAAGAAGAATAATAACATGAAAACATGTTTGAATTTGAGAATGCATGTTAGTTACCTTATGTACCCTTTTTTTCTTTTCCCATGAAACTGCAGTGTACGTGATTTTCTCGTGTGTTCTCTGGTAGATTTGTACCATGCAAGAACCAGCAGTAATCAGCCATCATATGTTGCGCCCCTGATAATGTCATTCGACATCTTCAAGTCCTGGTGAAATATTTCACCTTGCTCTTCACTGACCCCTCCTAAATTCGATGGGAAGTGTCAAGATGTGACTTGAGGAAATGAAGTTTCAAACTCATATTACAGCTGAGCAGTCTGAATTTTCCAGCATATTTTTGACAATTTCTTTGTATTGAGAGTATTTTACATTGCCCAGGAGTTTCTTAACAACCTCTCTGGATCCATACCACACATCTTTTTCAATTTCATTCAGAGAGATGGTAAAATTAACCTCTTTCATCAATTTCCTAATCTGTTGTCCATCATATACTCCCTCTCTGATTTTAGCCTGTGACAATGATGGAAACTTTGTGCATAAGTACTGGACGAAAGGGGAACTTTTGTCAAGTGCTTTCACGAATTGTTTCATAATGCCAAGCTTTATATGTAATGGAGTGAGTAGAGTTTTTTTGGCGATCAACAAGAGGCACATTAGAATATTTTTTGATCCAGATTTCAGTTGCTGCCTCTCAGGTCATTGGTCAGTTTCCCAATGTTTGTCCCTCGCCCTGCTATCCCATTCGCAAATAAAACAAGTGAATCTTGTGTATCCCCCTATTGTCCTAATAACAGACCAATAACCTTCAAGTCACCGCATATTTGCCACTCGTGGTCAAGGTACTTAGTTTTCTCAAGAACACGCTTCAGAGCTTCATAAGACTCTCTTAGGCTCATAGAATGTACAAGCGGTATTGAAGCTAACTTGTTGCCGTTATGAAGTAACTCTGCCTTAAGACTTCGTCTGGAAGAATCAATAAAAAGATGCCAGTTACTTGGCTCATGTGCTTCCCTGCCCAACTGTTGAAAGATTACACACATCCACACAAAACACGAGTTGGTCTTCTTCAGCGTAGTGCTCGTGGAACTGTATTTCGCGATTCCTATACCACGAAAATGTAACGCCAGTTGATAACAAATACTTCTGTAGTCTTGAGCCCAGTAATTCACTTTTTTTCTTTCTGAGGCCTAAATTTTCACTAAATCATTTATCTCAAATTGATTAAATTGTTGTGGTGAATTGTCAAATTCTTCTGGATCAGAAACCAACTCAATGTCTCAAGTCACAGAGCTACTTTCAGATTTGCTAAAATTGAGGTCTGCTGGTGGTATGGGTATGGGTAGTTTGAATCCATGAGGAATAGGCCGTGTAGCTGAGTTGGGATTTGGATATATAATTCCTGCCTCCTTTTAGCAACGTTACACATGCAAAAGTAACAATCGTCATGGTGATTCTGTTGCTCTCTCCATATCATTGGTTTGGCAAATGCATTGTCTTCTGTTTTCATTCATACCAATAATATAATCCCTCAACAAAACTGTTACATACAATATGTAGCCTAAACGATTTATCCTGATCAACTTTCTCTTTGAAATATGCGTAATATAGTTTCTTTGTTTGTGAATATATTTTACGTATATTCCCCTCAAACACGCAACAGCTACAAATGTAACAAAACTTCTGAGGACTCTGTAGACACTGTCTATTGCGTAATACTAATGTAGAATTCATCCAGAACTTTAGCACTACACATATAGAAGACGAACGTGTGTATGAACACAAATTTTCAGCTCAACTGAAGTTGAGATCTATGATAGCTGTAATTGTAAACATAAATACCTCACAAGAAGACAACCCTGACCTATAGAACAAAACTGATAATTGCTGGGAATATAAACATAGACTTCTGGATGATAAAGGATGACGGAAGTGAGCCGATTAGGAAGAAAATCAACAACAGGTTTAGAATAGCATAATGAAACACAGAGTAAGCTGTATAAGCTGAATGAACTTAGTACCATGTATGTATATATATATATATATATATATATATAATAAAAAGTGGTTGTGATTGCCAAAAACGGGCTTCGTTTTTTAAATCAGCGCATTGATTTCCATTTAAGGCACGTCTTTTCCTTTACACCACAGAATCAATGTTAACAGGTGTTTTCTGTCTCCATTCGATGAATAACACATAACGTTTTCGTGGCTTTAAAATTGAATTTAAATTTTATTGTAGTAAAAGAAAGAAACGCTAATGTTTATTGATAAAACAATATAACCTGATTTACGTTTGATACACCTCACGAATGATAGATTGTGCACTACTAATTAATGATTAACCTAATAAACATGAATTTATATTTAAACCCAATTTTAGCATTTAAACCAAAATAAAATGTCCTGAAATTTAAACATATGAGATATTTATTATTATTATTATTATTATTATTATTATTATTATTATTATTATTGTTTTTTTGTTTTTTTTTATTAGTGTTTAACACCCGATTTTACTACTGAGGCACCACAGGCGGCGACACTGATGATACACGAGATGAAATGATATACTGGGAAAAGATTTTTAAGGAAGGAAATGTTTAGGGTACATCCCCGGCATTTGCCATTTATGAGGACTGAGGAAATCGGAAAAAAAACCTTATTCAGGGAGGACGGTCCTGGCGGGATTCGAACCTTAGACTTCCCGCTCACGAGTCCGCGCCTTAACGACCTCGGCAACCCATGGTGGTGAATATAAGAGAAAGCAACGACTTTCTCGTACTGGAAAACGAATTATTTTTCACCTTTATTAAACACATATGCCTGTTTCCAGAAAGAATTTAATTTATATGATTAGTAAACTAATCTTTTCTTATTATTTTTACAACTTAATACTCAAGTTTGATTGAACAACACAATAACATTGAGGTTGGTAGAACGTTATTTAGTGACGCCATTAAATTAAAATTTTCAATTTCAAAACCTTAAAGCACTTTTCCATCTGTAAAAACAATTCCATACACTTTTAAATTGATATTTTTTCGATACAATCGCCGCTAAAATACTTTTTAAATTTCGGGTTTCAAGGATATCCTGCTCCTTCCCTTATTTTCGTAAACTACTTTTCTTATTTTATTTAAATGATATATGCCGAGTTTTGCTGCAAAAATACAAATATTGGTACCGCTAGAGTGATTTTTAAAATTTGGGTTTCAGGTAAACCCCCACTCCTAATAGTCTGAGTTCCAAAAATTCCAAAACTTATTTTTATTGTTGTATTGAAATGCCATATGCCGAGTTTCGTTGAATAAAAAGAAGAAAATACCGCTGTTATTGAGTAATTTTAAATTTTTGTTTTAGATTAACCCCCACTTCTAATGGTCCAATTTTGCTGGTTAACGGACCCATGAATCGTTTATAAATTGGTCGTTATATGCAGAGTTTCATTGTAAAAAAAAAAATTTCGGCCGCTGAAGACAGATAAGACACACACAATACAGTTTTTGTGTATAAATTATATATGAAAAAATTATACAATAATATTATATATATATATATATATATTATAATTTTTTCATCGTCATTTTTGGTAGGTAGTAAGTAGGATCGATGGAGATTTGAAGAAATTTTTAAAAACCTTTCAAGGGTACAACCTCTCAATAATATTCGAAATTCGTTAAAACTGTTCATTTATTCAAGTGTTTGTTTGTAAGCCTGCAAGCAGCACATTATCAAATGTGTTTTCTCAGAAACTCTAGTCGGTAAGGCAATGGTTTTTTAAAATCCTCATTAGTTAATAAGCTTGTTCTTAAGAAGTAGATTTTAATATGTAGCAAAAAATATAGAAAAAGTATGCAAAAACACTTGTTTCTTTTCAATAATCAATGTTTTCCATGCTATATTAAAAAGTACATTTATATGAACATCCTCTTTTATTAAAGAACATCCTAAAAACACAAATTTAAAAAATCACTGACATAATAATTACAGTATGTGAAGAAAGAATACATAAAAATATACTTTTTCAATTGCATTATTTTCATAATAATTTTTCATGCGTTTAAAAGTAATGTATATAAGGAATTTATCAAAAATCTGAAAGTAATAGTTCCCACACATTTAAAATTTGAAGAAAAAACATACAATATATATAATATCTGGTCGAAAACAAATTTCATAAGGCTGCATTTGATTTTTCACCAAAACTAAATAGTACTTACTAACTACAAAAACAAAATAGGTACCCAGCAAAATCCGTTTGTCGCTTTTTGACTATTTCTAAAATATCCTGAACTAATACTATCTTATTATCGTCCCTTTGCACTTGCACCTTCAAAACTTGGACACAAAGTAAATATAAATTAAATAAACTGAAATCTACTATGAAAACAATATGTGAAGTTGTTAGTGTAGTTTATAACATATGTAATGCCATCGGTGCGTAAAACAAGGCCGACTATTATTCCTAGCTGTTTTAATATACATATACCACGCCATAAATAAGTGCCACAAAGTTGAAAATAAACAACATCACAACAAATACGACCTTGCTTGCAGACAACCCAGCTATATTTGCTGCTTCAGAATAGCGTTTATCAATTACGTAGATATAACAGACAAACAATATAAAGTAATAATTTTCGTACACTAAATTTAAAAATATGAGATTTCAGTAAAAACATCCCTGAAATGCAAAAAGAAACTAATAATAAAATTATAATAGGTTACCAAACTAATGTCAATAATTTCGGTTTTAATATCTCATATTGCCAAATAGCAAGATATCAATATAAAATTAAATAATTTAAAAGGAACTGTGGAATAATTAGAAATTTAGAAAAAAACAGAAAAATAACTCATAAAAACAAAAAAAAAACAATTGCAATTATTTTATTTTGTTAAGGATGTGAAGACCGGATATTTACTCGGAGAGTATAAAAAATAGCAAAGAAATTACCAAGTTGCCAGCAAGATACAGACATAAAGAAAGAATTAAACTTTACAGCCTAACAGAGCGGATAGACAGCATAAACAATAACTGGTACTATCATCTAGTAGAATGCCATACTTCCAATTTACTATATACCTAGAGGGTATAAGGACAGAGATCGAGATGGCAGGATCTTGAAGTGGAAGCATAATCCTTATAGGGGAAAAAGAAGAATCCTTTATACATAAATTTAATGGTTATCATCAGCAATCCTTTAAAGAAAATAGACAGGATATGTTATGCGATTTTATAAAGTTGTTTCAACATTAGCTATTAAATATAGCTTGCAGAACAGCAAAAAGAAGTAGATTGAAAGTACCTCAAATTCGTTTTATAAAACCTAAAACATAAGAATGTATACAAAGAAAACAAACGATAATATTAAAAGATATCGGCTAAGGTGTAAAGTCTGTATTGAAAACCTTTAGTTTTAAAACTGAAGGTAGTCGATATCTTTAATTATCTATAACCAATGTAAATCAGAACTATTCGCTTCTAAGTGCCCTTAACGTAATGGTGCAGTTACACTATTCTTGTGATTGCGATGACGATGAACTGGTTACTTTTAAAACTCTGGTGGCATCAAAAATAGTAACATGAATAACCACCGTCTATGCGACCTTCTGAAATGAGCACAAAAGTACTATACTCTCTAATGAATACTTCAGAAGTGGAAGAGGATTAATATAATTTCGCAATTTAAAGGTACGCCAAATTAGATACGGATACGATGAATTAAAAGCTATTTCCCCCTCCGTCAATATATAAACTTTATTTTACGGCTGCTCAAAGCGCTACAGGAAGCTTGAAAAACTCAAAATACCTATGAAACATTCTGTGATCCAAAAGGGAGTGCCAAAAGCATGCAAAGAAATGTTGTAAACGGCAAATAAATGGTTGGTAATACAGTTTTTGGCTTCCGGCGCCTCTCTACGTCGTCACCGCAAACTACCTCCACTGTGTACACACATATGGCGGAGGGGCCTCCCATCTAGCGGCAGATCATGTCACTACAAACGTTTACTACAAATGTAATTGATCGTTTCGGTAGGGCAACCCGTAGTGTAGAATGATGACAAACCATTTGACGTATTCATTCATACTTTCTTTCCACACGCTGATGTTGATTCCGATGAACGAGCAGCGATAGTAAAAACGTAATGTGGTCGCTTTACTACTGAAAATCCATCCATAAAACTTAACGGATATATGTGGGATGAATTGAGATAGGGTATTGGGTCAGTTCACAATAACTTTTAGTAGGGGTTGGCAGGGTATACAGTCAGATTTCAAGAACCACCAATAAGCAAAATTCTATGCAAATAATGCAACAGCTGGTTTATATATAACATTTAGGTTTAATTGTATATACCTTTTAAACTTGTTTTGCAACTGTGCATTTGGACGCATACAAGAAAATTGGATTTATTTTCACAAGTTTCGCGTCTATTTTTGGCTGACCCAAAGGTAATGCTCGTTGTGGCGAACAGTTGCTAATCAAGGGGTCAAGGGGTACGTTGTGCCTGGGCCACGATTGGATTCTAACAAGAGGCGTAGGGTGGGCACTGGTTAGCCTCTAGCTACGTGACAGATGTATAATTTACTGAATTGATTGCTCTCAAACAAAACCAAAAACTAAGAGGATAAAACATGATTTTTAAAATGTTTATTATAAGTGTAATAAAGCCGCTAAATGTACGCCTTTCCTATTTTAAATTCATGCTCTTTTTATGAAGTAATGCATGTGGTTTAAATGGTCACTTTTGCAAACAAAGACACATATAGAATTTTTGATCATTCAAAATTTCATAGCTATATTACAAGTCAACCAATTCTTTTAAATACTAATCACCCATTTATTTATGCTCTCAAAGGGATGTAATTATATGTTGAATTTTTATAACAAGCTTACGCGCGCTCCCAAGTTAAAACAAAACTTATTTATTATCTGCCACCCGTTCAAAGCACCATTATTGGCGTGACAGTTTATTTCACTGCTCGCCTGATTGCATTCCAAATATTTGTGTTTTATTGGCAATATTGACGCATTTAACTAGGTTGACATGTTTTAGCAATGTGTAAAATGAAGTTCACGTGCATTTAACTTGGTCGACGTGTATCTATATCTAGATTGGCATGCTTTCGTTAGGTGAAATGTATTTAATTAACTTAACTAGCAGTAAAATGTGTAAAATTAATACGGAATTTATTTAAATTAGATCGATTTATTTAATTATGTGTTGCATGTGTTTAATTATATAAAATGGTTTCTTTTATAAATATTTTGTTATAAATAATCATTGTATTTTAATATCATTCACTATCACCGAGTATAAGACCAATCGCTGCAAGTAAATAAATAAATGCATATATCTATACAACTTGTACCAACACGGATAGCCGAAGTTGTTAAGGCTTGATTAGTGAGGGGGAGGTTTGGAATTAGATTCTCCATGAGGTCCGTTATCCCCGACTGAGAAGTTTTAAAGGTTTTCCTCCATCCTCATAAATGGATGCCGGGAAGATATTCGAAACTAGGCCTGGAATGCTTGTCTCCTTACTTTAATTAAAAAAAAAATGTCCCTCTCACGTTCATCGGTACTCATTGCCTGCGATGCCTAATCAGGAAGGCGCTTGTTAAAAACTATTACAAATATATAGTGAGGTTACTGGAGCTATGGGCCGCTTGAGCGCGACTTCTTACTGGGAAAATGCAGTCGGAACAACAGCAAAAAGAGAGATAGAATTGCCGCATGTAAAGTTAATAAAGTTAACCACAGTCATGCTGACTGGTGTGCTCATTGTTCCTTCCTTGTTACACAAAAACAAGATTCCGGAAGGGCAGAGTGTATAGATCTTTTCGCTCTTGTTTTTAAAGGGTTCGGCCCGGAGCCTTCACAAGTGATCCAGATAAAAATACTGCTTAAGAACATTTCAGGATCACATTGCAAATTGCATATTGACTAAGTTTCCTTGTGTACTAATTTTAGATGAGGGAACGTGTTTCTAAACCAATTTGTTGAATTCATTGTAATTAATGGGCAGCATTTGACATCCTTTATTCATTCTTTATATGTTTGTGTCCTAATAATTATTGGCAAGGATTTGATTAACTGTTGTAAAGTAAAAGGTGGCAAAGTTTCAGTAGATTAAAGTTCAGCGTTTCAATATTTAAAGATTTTATTATTATTTAAATGATGCATTGCTACCCTTTCCCACTTTGGAGGTTCAAAGATGAATTATGTTTTACCTTGACTTTGTTGTTTTAAGCTGAAATCTATTTTACATGTGTATTATATATGCATTTATTATTGTTCAATAAACTAGAATAATATTATAAACCATTCTTCTTCCGTATTGCAAAGTTACCTTTCCATGGCCAACTTGGATTCCCCCCTCCTCTTCCAGTATACTTCCATGGTTTAGGCATCAAAGAGAGGATATCGAATTTACATTACTAAGTAATTTATTTATGGTGCAATATTTCTACTGAAAGTATAAAATAATATTGTATTTAAAAATGATAATCATAATACGCCCTACTCTATATCATAAGATGTGTTGAAAATGATGCTCCTCAACGGCAATATATTACCGACATCACGGTTCGTATCACGTTTCTTGTCATTCAGAGCCTATCTCTGTAACTTTTTAACAAGTTTGCGAACAGTTTCTCTACCTGAAACACGATTACAAGGGCATTTACTGGCAAATATCCTTTTCACTTCTGTTTTGACCCATGTATCTTATACAAAAATTCATGTCGGTTCTGGTTGTGTAATGGTAAACCCAAGATGGCGGGTTCGAACCCGGCCAGGATCGATGGATTTTTTCGGGCGTAAAAATCCTAAGTATGGCTTCCTTCGGAAGGGAAATAAAGCCGTGGGTCCCATGTCGTACATTTATGGCACGATAAAGACCTCGAGTGAAAGAAGAGGCCTCTGTGTAAAATTGATGGGCCGTTTCAAGCCCTGAATTGAATGGGACGCTGATGATCTGAGATGTTTAAGAGTGTCCGTAAATAAAACTAGTGAACAAAAACCCGTCCAATACTATATTTATTAGCACACAATTACACACTGTGAAAGCACAGTAACACTGGACGCACAATCACTTGCTGACAAAAGCTGCTACTTCATACAACCTTGACGACTGTCTTCTTCCAGTACTCACCCGCCCTGCCGCCCCGTAACTCAAATAAACTCACTGCATATGGAGTTGGTAAAGGTTCGCTAACATTGGTTGGCTCTGCAGAGTATAGCAGCGGTGTCACGAAGTCAACACGGCAGCTTCAAATTTAAAAAATATTTGAAGCGGTAAGTTAAAATACAACACGCTGCTGCACTACAACCAAGAGTTCAGGCTGGGATTTAAAAAGTAATACAGTAAACAAGAGATTGTAGTTCTAGAGAATATCACACTCAAACAAACAATACAATTTATATGAAAAGTGTTTGAAAAAGTAATATAAAAGAAAGAATCATACCCTTTTGGATCCTCCCGTTTACCTTTTTCTTTGCAATTCTTCTTGATTGCTGTTATTTTTTTAATTTTTGATGTAGAAATTGCTCTCATTCTTCCAATAACAATTATCCCTTTAATTCTGATATTCTCACATGATTTAATGCATAGAGCAGCTTTCACATAAGACAAACAAGGGGCAACTATTAAATTATAAATTAATTTAAGTTACTTCCTTCAGTAATAAAGGATATTTTTTTTAGAGAGAAAAAAGAAGTATGGTGTAGATGCGATGCTCTCTCCTCTGGACCCAACAAGGTTTCTCGAGACGTAAAAACCTCCGGGAGGGATTTATTATTATTTATTTTATTATTAATTTATTTATGGACGCTCTTTAACAGCTCAGATCATCAGCGTCCCATTCAACTCAGGGCGTGAAACGGCCAACAAATTTTGCTCAGAGGCTTCAGAGGCTTGAGGTTCTTTTTCGTGCCGTAAATGTACGACACGGGACCCACGGCTTTACTTCCCTTCCGAAGGAAGCCATACTCAGGATTTTTACGCCCGAAAAAATCCATCGGTCCTGGCCGGGTTAAAGGAGGGATTTTAAAGTCGTGGATCCCGTGTCGTAGATTTGCGACTTATCGCCCATTTCCTGTACAAGTTATACCTTGGCTTCACGCTAGACGACACTGACCACCTATCTTTCTGACATATTTAGATGCTAAGTGTAACTAAATTCAAAATGATATGTCCATATGGAACCACCAACCAACCTCTCGTATCTGATTCTATATTTGCCGGAGAGCTCCTAACACTTTCTCTACAGTGAGAAATTTGTTCCCTGAGAGGCAACTACAAGTACTTTAAACCCAAGCTTCTATAGAGTTTTTCACGTACAAGTTGGCCAATGGTCTAACTCCCGAGCAATCGGATAAAATGTCTAGGCAACTGAAACCACTAACTCTGTAATGTTCAGATTCTGACAATAACAGTTACAATTACAATGAAAATAAGTATGCATCTTATCACAGGAGATGTTGCTAAGGTTGTCCTGCATGCACGCCACCTTTTTAGGATAATTTCTTTTAGTTTAGCTTTCGAAATACAATTAATTTCCCTCCTTATTTAGTCTTTAAGTTCTTGTAATGTGTGAGGTTTTACTTATACACTTCATTTGTTCAAGTTCTCCCCTAAATAAAAATCGCATGTCGTGAGATCCAAGGATCATGCGGGCCCTATCTTCAATATTTTCCTCATTGAAATTTAATGACTCTGCAGTTGTATGCATAGTGGCAGAATCTTGCTGGAAATATACAGACCGACATTCTATAACACTCAGTTGTTATGGGGCGAGTATGTATTTCCTGTAACATTCTGAATGTACGATATCTGCAAAAAAGATTGGCCCTATTATCCTGTACGCATTATTACCCGGGTTTTCTCGTCATGTAATGGAGTTTGCTGCACTAAATCGGATTTCTCTGAGTGCCAATACCAACCGGGTTCTGCGTTGGAATATGGCCGTGTAAATGGAACAGTGCTTGGTCAGAGAATATTATTAAATTTGGATCAATCGTTAATATTCCTTAAAATCCATATACAGATTGATTTGTTTATTTATGGACGCTCTTTAACATCTCAGGTCATCAGCGTCCCATTCAACTCAGGGCGTGAAACGGCCGATAAATTTTTCTCAGAGGCCTCTCTTTCATGCTTGAGGTTCTTTTTCGTGCCGTAAATGTACGACACGGGACCCACGGCTTTACTTCCCTTCCGAAGGAAGCCATACTTAGGATTTTTACGCCCGAAAAAATCTATCGGTCCTGGCCGGGTTCGAACCCGCGTTCCATGTACAGAAATGTATGCAACTCTCGTTATCAAATGGTAGCAACTCGTGGACAACAGTGATCTTGATGGTTTAAAACATAAGGAGTCCTGCTGTTTTCTGTCAAGTCGTCGCAGAGTTGTTCTAGTTGCTCTCCAACTTCATGTAATTTCTCCTAAGTAAGCACACGTCGCTTTATCCTTCGCTTCTTATCGGGCAACGAATCCATTACTCCAAATTTGTTTACACGATTTTATATGACTTCTCTGCTTGGAGGATGCACATCTGGGAATCCCGTTTAACTTTCCTGCAAGATGATGTAATCACTTACAAATCGTACATAAGAATCCGTTGCTGAAATGTACACTTATCTGGTTATAACAAAATCTCAAAGGTTTGTGACACATATACACTCAAATCACTTCCGAACTTGTCAAGCTGTGATAAGAGTGAGGAACTGGCAAGTCTCAAGGTGCGCGGAGTTGCATGTCGGAGCACCACTCTATCGTGGCGTGCCGAACGGCCCACTCGTTATATGAAAGACACTGTAGTTAACCACCAACCATATAGGGATTCCTATATACATAATAAAAATTAAAAATTAAGTAACAATGTAGCTGAAACAACAAGAGTTAGAGAAGCAGAAACACTTAATGTTAACAAATATCACAATATTTCCAATCTCTTGTGCTCTTCTTCAAAGGCAGAAGACAAATAGCTTTTTTCGCCCTAGCAGTAAGTAGAACATTAGGTGGAAAGGAACAATCAGATTTGAAAGAATTATTTCTATGTGTATATTCAAATGGTTCAAACGGACCATAAGGAGCCGGAGAGGACGCTGATGAGATGTTAAAGAACATCCGTAAATAAAATAAATCAACAACGTTTACTTCCTTATAGTATGCCAGTAAACTTTCCCCCCTAATCTGGGCAGAGAAAAAATATTTCATTCTTGATCTCAATTTCCGACAACCTCTTCTAAAATATCCAATTTTAACCCCAAAATCTAACCCATTTCTAAGTAGCTGTTCTCTGATTTTCTTCAGCCAGGAGTTTCTCATAATACCCAGAGTTTCTCCTTTACATCTCAGGCATGTTTTTACAATAACAGTATCAGGCAACTCTTGAATCCGAAATAAATATTTCATACTTACTCCGTCATTAACCCTTTCACACTTACTTTTCCAAATGATATCGAAGCTGCTGCATTTGCAGTATTATTCGAAACTCCCAAAATTAGATAACTAGTTATGCTATGTCACAAAATAAGCCTGCGATAAAACAAACTAACGTCGATTGCTAAATATATAAATAAAACAGAGGAACAAAAACAAAAAAGTACTGGTTTCTAAGATTTCATTTCATAGCCCCATCACTTGTAACTGAATGTGTATAACATCAAAATAAAATAATACTAATAGTCTATTTGTCATTTGAAGGTTTTGCTACCTAATAATTTTTGTTTCACTTTTACTTTTGACCTGAGTGCGCTCGGATTTTTTTTTTCAAGATGGGGGGAAAATAAAAGAAAATTCTAATCAAAAGGACCTGTATCATGCAAAGTAAACCGTATGTATTAGCCACAGCATACCCTTTTCATAATCCATCATCAGCGATTAAACCTGAGACCTAACGGGCTGTTAACCCCCACTAGTATGAGACAATGAGCAAACTCAGCATTATGCATGCCCACCGCATAACACGCAACAAAAAGCCAAATACATTACAATCCAGTAGCATGTACCGCTGCTAGAGTGCACAGCTGATTATCCATCTAATCTATCGCTTAGAGTAATGCTGCGGAAATGACTAATTCCGTCTGTTTTAGTCAGGCAATTGGCCGAGGCGAATGTGTGAAATTAATAGCTTCATAACGGTAACGTTAAATATTTATAGTTTTTTTTTAATCTTTCATTTTCTAAACATTAACTTATGAAGTTTGTTGAAAAATATCTAAACTTTCAACATCAAGGAAGTAAAAGCGGTTGGTAGCCGCCGATGTGCCATGCAGTGTAATCTTATGTCAATCGAATTCCAAGCTACTTTTTTGCATACAGTGTTACGAATGTTCTGCAACTGTTGATTTAAGCTGTACTCGGTGCTATGAGTTGTATATTCGGTTTAAAAGTGATCAGGAGTACGTAATTGATGACCCGCGTCTTGAAGGCACGTTGTCTTCAACTGGCGAACGTTCATGCGACCAGAATTGATAACATCGTCCATAAGAATAGATGCCCGACCGTTCGAGAAATTGCCGAAGGTTGTAACATTTCTGTGGGTTTGTATTGCAGCAAAGTTTGTCCTTCGACTGATGATAAGATAAAAGAAAAACCACGTAGACGTCAGGAACTTTTGGATAGCAGTAATGAGAGAACCTTTATGAATAGAATAATCATTGTTGATGAAACATGATTTTATAGTTACGATGTAAAAAAAAAAAAAGTTCTATCATCACGATGGCTTAAAAAATCTTGAAAAAAAATTCTCAGTTCAGATAAAGTGTCAAATTAAAGCCTGTGCAGAAAAAATTTGAGGATCCTGCAACACGATAATGCACCAGTGCATTCATAATCGCTAGTTCGCGTATTGTGGCGCGAAAAATACGAAGACTTCTCCACTCCCATACTCTGCTGACTTTGTACGTGCTAACTTCTTTTTTATTCCCAAAATTAAAATTCACGAAGATTCAACTAAGTTGAGGAGATAAAACAAGATCCGCAGACAAAATTTCCCGCTCAAAAACTCATACCAAGACTTGATTTCAGAAGCTAAAACGACTTGAAAGAGGCTATCAATAAAGGGGGAGGTACTTCCAGGGAGACAAAGCTCCGTAAGATATAACCCAAATGTTTAAAAAAAAATTTTAATCTTGATTAGTTTTTGAAAAAACGTCCTTTAACTGTCATTTTCACTGAAAACCACTTTTTTACACGACTGGTATCTTTCCACAGAAAACACCAAGATGGAAATAAAGTGAAGGCCATTATATGATTAACTTAAGTATTATATGCCAGTTAATGAATGGGGAAAAGGAAAAATACACTGGTGAAATAACAGCCTGGGATGGCGCCATGGCATACCTCTGCTTCCTCTCTCCGCATTACAACTTCATGATAGAGGACAGTATTGCAAGATCAAAGAACGCCACCTCTCCATCAGGCAGCTCCTCAATTATGCTCACGAGGCTCGATGGCCCCGTTCCACACTTGCCTAACTTATAAAAATTCCTAAGCAGGTACCGGGAATCGAAGCCGGACCCTTCCGACCATCAGTCAGCAAAGTTTGACCAAGGAGGTGACACCTAATGACGTTATCGTGCGAATGAAAGTTTCAGGGAAAACAACTCTGCGGTTCCAAAATTCTTTCATTTGTATTCATACATAATTACAAACAGAAAAATCCCAATGGAAATTTTGGGACCAATTGGTGAAGCAGTTTTTGAAATATCAAAATATTAATACTCAAAATATTCCTTGGAAATAATTTTAAATGTGCTGTACGAAACTTTTTAAAATTCTATTTTACTTTTGTAAAGAATCCCCAGGTTGGGATGTATTTCAAATACTTACTTTTAGTCTGCATACTTTTTATTATATTCTGCTATTTTACTTTAACTTTTAATGTTTTTTTTTAAATTATAATTAATTCGTACTGTCATTACATAACCACGTAACCTCAAAGTTAATTTACCAAGTGAAAATAATTGCACGTTAAGTTAAAATTCTTTCCATCCTTAATTCATTCATTCGATCTGCATTTAATAATTTCTTTTAAATGAATAATGCAAAAAAGAAAGCTCCGGTAATTGTTCAATATATAATTTTTAACTTACAAAATGTATATGGTAAATGGAAACCTTCAGTATGCAATTACAGTTAATTTGTGAATTACAGATACAGATGCATGGAACTTTTAATTCTGAACTTAAAAGTTATGGTCTTTGGCAACTATTGAAAGATATAGATTTCTATAATTTCAGGTAAGTCAAAGACAGCAGACATATTTTCATTCATCATGCTTACAAAGGTTTCTTCATAAACAATACTGGAATGAACACCAATCAATTATTGACCATATCGTTAGATTCGTGAATTTTTTCTCCCTACATTATGGCAGAACTCTAAACAATTGTCATACTGAAAAACCCTCACCCTAAAGTAGTTAAATGCTCAATCTTAATATTTTTCATCTGTGCAATAAACCGCTTCTACATTGTGTTCAGTACGGAAGTAAGAGAGATACTAACCAGATTCCTCTATAAACTCATAAATAGAAAATGAATAGACCATTGCGTATCTTTTGCTCATTCGCCAGGACTATTCAAAATTACTTTACTTTGTCTTGATCAACATTTCCATGATCTCCTGAAGGTTAATGTTCTGTTGTAACTGGTAATGAGTCCTTCAGAATCAGTTTGTTTTAAATACGCTCCAATCACTTCAGTGGAAGTAGAACGGTTTTTTTTCCCCCCCATGAACGAAAAATGTTCTCTTTGACAAACGGCTGACTGTGAAAGTTGATTCCTTGAAAAAAAAAAAATTGTTATTGCTTGTAACCAAGAAAAGTAAGCTTAAGTACTTTAATTATGTGATAAAGATTTATTGTCCTAAACACATATTTTCATTAATAATGTGATATTTTCTATATGTTTTCATTTTTAATAAATGCTTATTTTAATTATAATACTTCTATTTTCAGTATGTTAGTACCTTTTTTTCTGCCTGTTTTAACCAAAGTAAATGCCTGAACCTCTGGGCTCTGCTTAATTAGCATTACTGCTTACGTCTATTTCAGATTATTCCTGTATACAAGCAATGTAAAAAAAAAGGGCAATTACATTTAAAAATTTTTAAGGATTCCAGGCCACCAGCACATCATCTAGTAGGCTCTCTAATGCATTATTCAGAAACTTCGAATCGACTTTTCCGTCGATAAAACTGCAGTCGTTAACACTATCGTCCACAAATTGACGATGAAAGAATGCACTTCTTTATGGGACGAAGTATTTCTTTGACGTAGTGGTTAGTGTTCCACACAGTCGTTTGTTCATTATAAACGGTGTTAAAAACAACAGGATTTAAATAGTGCACCAATTTTTGTTCGGTTGGGTTAGCTACGCCCTAGAAATCGCACCTAGTAGTAAACAGTATACACATTGCGGTTAATCGATAAGGAGCGGTGCGCGATGCAGGAGCAAGTAACGATTGTTAAAATTCACTACAGGGAAAAATTCGCTGAGACTGTGTACAAATAACGTGGCAAATTTCGACCGGAGAAACGTACCAAATAAACGCTGTGCAAAGACTGGTTCAAAAATACCATCAAACAGGATCAGCTATGGAGAGAAAAGATTGCTGTGAGCGATATTGCGGTTGAGTGTCCCGAAACGTCAATTCGCTCTCGGTCACTGGAATCATTCATTTGAAAAGTGCCATTGTGCGGGATTTGACTAAAGAGCAATATTTAAATTCAAGAATTTAAGCCAAGCTACCAATGACGCTGGTGAATCTATAAGTGGACAGCGATTTTGCTAAGAAAAGAACCTGTAGCGATGAGCCGCATTCAAAAAATGTCGCATTTGGGGCATGCAAAAACCTCGGTCGTTCAAGAATGCATGGTGAACGAGTGACAGTTCGGTGCACATTTTGGACTGGTGGAGTGATGGGCAGAAAATGGTTTATATTATAGCGAGATGACGTAACAGTTTTCGTTGTACTCATTTAAATGGTATGTAGTTCCAGCAGGATGGTGCAGCCTGCCATATGGCGCGCGAAACAATCCAGAAAATTCCTCGGCGACTCATTCTCGCGCAACAGTGATCAGAATAGGTCACTAGACCTGATACCTTGCAACTTTTTCGTTCTGGGGGTTCAAAGTTTACGTTTTCTGAATTAAAAGCAGAATGTTAAAGAGCTACGGACGAAATCGAACGGTAGTTTGTGATTGGAAATAGTGTGAATATGAGATTATCAGATAAGTCTAGAGAACGCTTGTCATTTATTTTATTGCGTGTTTAAACGCAAGTTTACTCTTTAAAATGATAAGAGGGGCGTTCTCAGCCTGATTCACAGATGTGAAAATGGCCAAATAGTTGTTAAATATCGTCCTTTAGATGGTGCGCTGTAAAGTTTCAGACGCAACTGTAGTCACTTGCTTGTGACGCTTATATAAATGAACTAGTGTTACATTTTCTACAAAATGGATAAAACTGAAATACCAGATGTGCTTCGTTTCGGAGGGTTTAACACCAAGAGAAATACAAAAATAGTTACATTCCACGTTAAAGGATTCTTCTTCTTCGTTTTCGATGGTTAAAAAGTGCGCTACTGAATTTAAGCGTAGTCGCGCATTCTATTGAAGATGATGAGTGCTCAGGGTGTCCCAAAACTTCTACGATCCACTAGATTGTGATAAAAATTCGCAATGCCGTACTCAATGCTCGCCGACTGAAGGTGCGTGAGTTTGCTGACATTGAAAATACCTCGATAACTACAGTTTTGGGTATGAGAAACTTTTACGCGTTTGTTAGCAACGCATTCGAATAAACACGTTGCAAGAGTGTTTGGATTTAAACACAATCCCAGTGAGTTTCTCCGACGTTTCGTAACGATAGATTAAACATGGTTTTATCACTACACACCTGGTACGAAGGAGCAGTCCAAACAGAGAGTGGCGACAGGTAAAAGTGCATCAAAGAAAGCAAAAAACGGTTCCATATGTAGGAACAATCATGGCTACAATTTTCTGGAATTCTCATAGTGTGGAGCTCGTAGACTACCTCCAGAAGGTCAGAACAATTACCAGGGAGTATTACGCTTCCCTATTGGACCAAATGAAGGATGTTATTCTGGTTAAACGTCTACACCCTGCGAAAAAGAAAGCTTTCATCACGATAATGTGCTTTCACTTACGTTTAGGGCTGTTGCTGTAAAACTGTACGACTTTCGCTATCAAATTCTTCCACATCCGCCATATTCACCGGATTTGGCTCTCAGCGATTAATTTTTGTTCCTAACCCTGAAGAAATAGCTGGGTGGACGAAGATTCACATTAAATGACGAGGTTGAAGCTGAGACAGGCGCTTATTGGACAAATTTTTATTTTACTGAGGGTATTAAAAAGTTATAAAGTCGTTAGACTAAATGTTTTGATTTACAAGGTGAATATGTTGAGAAAACTCATTTCTTTTAAATCTTTAGTTTTCGTAGTCGGGCCGAAAACTTTTAGAACGACCCTTGTACAGCAACTCTGTCAAACATTGAACAAATAAAATATTTTAAATTAAATGTTGCTTTATTTTTGGGAACTCTCTGCAATTTAAAACGATACCTGAATGTATATCCGAAACACTATACACTAGTTTTCATTATTGCAATTTAAATATCATAATTAATTTTCTTGGGTGTAATGTTGATCTATTTTGCGGTTCATTTTCAGAAAGATTCACGACGAACTTCACCTGACAGCAGGAGCTGAGTTGCGTGCTATTTGAATGGGTACAAGTAACAGTCCTGTATATTTGGAAATCGCCTATTGCAAAGTGTGGACGCTAGATTTAGATTTGCAGCAATAGCTTCCTCACAGCATCGACTTCCTCCGGCTGCAGTTGGAGGAGTTGACGCATGAAGCGTGACATTCTGGCGTAACCTCTCCTCTATACTGCGTTCTGAATTTCGCTGTAAATAAAGCCAGTGTTTGTCGATCGTTGAGCCGAAAATCTCCAAATACGAGCAGTATGCCCACAAGCTCACTATTTCCATAACGGGGTTGCTCCATTTGGCTAGAGAGAACGTTTAAACAAACATGCCGTTCGTAACCCGAAGCACTGCAGTGACAAGCCTCACTTGGCATCACTCCATAACGTTCACTTCACTTCCCCATGAGCACAAAATGTCAATAAACTTCTTGTTCTGCCGACAGGATATGCAATCCAGAATACTGCAACCTCTGTATTTGTAGAAGCCGGTACTGGAAGTTGGTGAGCAGCAGAAGTGCCAATGGGATAAAATGAGAATTTGTAAGCATTCAAATATTTAAATTTCATGTCCAGGTTTAATTAATTAAATTTCATCCGAAAATATGTTGTTTTGGTTTATTTACGGACGCTCTTTAAAATTTCACGTCATCAGCGTCCCATTCAATTCTGGGCGTGTAACGGCCGACAAATTTTGCTCAGAGTCCTCTTCTTTCAGGCTTGAGGTTCCTTTACGTGCCGTTATACGACAAGTAACCAACGCTTTACTTACCTTCCGAAGGGAGTCATACTTAAGATTTTTACGCCCGAAAAAATCCATCGATCCTGACCGGGTTTGAGCCCACGATCTTTGGTTTACGAGGAAAGTGTGGTTACCACTAGACCACCAGGACCGACTCATCCGTAAACGAAAACAGCAGATCACTGGTATGATTTATTGACTTAAAATGTTAAACTCCATTACAGATTTTTAGCCATACCTTACTTAATGCCTTAAGTCTAAAAATCGAAATGCACTTACATTCCTGTCTCAATTTGGCACTGCAAAGAGTAATTAACACTACCATCAATATCGCAGTTATACAGTAGATATAACTGATCCACCTGCAATTTGTGTTTGTGAGAGACACGATCCTGAGACCTTAGGAGGTTTACAATCAATAAAACATGAAACTAGAATGTTTGGTTGTTCAGAGTACTAAGTGTTTACTTGTGTCACACCTAAATTAATTCCACAAATATCTGATTGTAAAACATTCATTATATATCTTTCGAATCTAATAATAATAATAATAATAATAATAATAATAATTACTTTTTAACCCCCAATGAGCATTCTTGCATTTTTCAGAATAGGCCAGGTCCAGCTCCTCGCCACAGTCACATGACTCGACCGGCTGCATCCTTGCGAGCAGCAGAGTGAAGGCATTTGGACTTCGAGTAAGGCGGGCCAATTCTCTTCCTTAGTCTGCGGGACTATTCTTTCGGTTCATTTAAACTACCAACGTCTTTTGGTCGAAAGTTTTCCCGCACCAAGGGTTACGCGTTCATTTGTAGTTCGCAACTTTAAATGCGGCAAGGACACTAAGCTTGAACATTTCTACGGGTAGTGGAATTGGATTCTTTTTGATTGTGGATTTTAATATTTTTATTTTCTTACTTTTGCATATTTATTGTGCTTATAATAATATTTAATAATAATAATTATTATATTACATTTCTACTTCCATATAAGATTTTAAAATTCCTTAATTACACCATTTGTAAGTAGCGCTAGTTAGCTCCAAACCAATTTGTAAACTTAAAACATTATAGCCAAGTTTGTTCCCTAATTATTGTTTCGGCCACCTTATAACATTGTTAGAGGCCGTGCTGTCTGTATTGGTAGGTTTCAAAAACAAGGATCATATCAGGTAACAAAATTTGTAATTTTGAGCAATAACTAAAACACCGAACCTCGAAACACATATTTCCTCCTTCGTCATGTTTAAAACTTATAATAAGCCTAGAGGTTAAGGCAGGTAAGGTAACATATGATAGAGGGATATAAGAAAATCACTGCTGTCTAAACGAAACACAATGAGGAAATAGTCATGAATATTTAAAAAATTAAAATGGCACAGCACTTTATGTATGTAATTACAAAGTGTCTTGTGGCTCAATATATGTTTTATGCCAAAAACTCTATTTTTAAAATGTATTAAGAAAGCTGCCTAGTTGCCTCAATGGGTTCAAAGCTGATTTGAAGAAACACTAGGGTCTGAGTTCCAACTCTTACAGCCATCCATATCTTGTAAAACATTTCAGGATAATGGAAGCGTTCAGACATGAAGCTAAAATGAGTCAGAAGTGCGTTTTCAACTAAGAAGCTTACGACGACTTTGATTATCATTTGCCTCTCCTAAAAACCCTTTTGGTGTTTTTCACAACATACGGACTTTTCGTATTCTTCTGTGCAAAGACTTTTGCTAAAGCTAAAAGAAACAAAAGCAGCGTTCCTGAACTTGGGCGTTATGAAATTATGTGTAAAACCGCTTGAACGGTTTGCAATTACGAAAAGATTGAAAGGTATTTATTCTTTGAATATGGCTCCATGTGCCTCCTAGTCGTACTCGAAGAAGTGTCATATGAAACGAAATCATATGCAATGCGACGGCGGAATTGAGAGCTATTTAGTAAGTGGCGTTTCAGCAATGGAAGGCTTCTTGGCTGTAGTTGGAAACACAAGGAGTCTTCTTTGAAGGAAGGAGGAGTCTACATCAAGTTAGTAACTTTTGCCTCTTCATAAGATTGGATACTTTTCATACAGAACTAATATGTTGGAGAAATGCACACAAAACCCTAATTTCTTCTCAGACGTAATTGGATCGCACCTAAATGATTATGTGATTACCAAAATAAGAATTATTCATGCAGTGATGTTTTTAATAGTGTTTAACGTCCATTTTTACTACTGAAGCACCACAGGTGGTAAATATTGATGATACATGAGATGAAATGATATATTAGCAAAGGATTTTTTAAGGAAGGAAATGTTCCAGGCCTAAGTTTAGGATACCTCCCCGGCATTTGTCATTTATGAGGACTGAGTAAAACGCGGAAAAAACCTGTCAGGGAGGACGGTCCTGGCGGGATTCGAACTCCAGACCTCCCGCCCAGGATTCCGCGTCTTAACGACCTCGGCCACCCGTGGCGGTCTCTTTCATGAAATGGCCCTTCATTATGAGATAATGGCGTAAAATGAATAGTGAAAGAATTCTAAGATCAATATTTAATGGCTAGACAATCAATGCTCTATAAGTACAGGAAAGTTCCATAATTGACTTCGAAGTGTTCAATTAGGACAGAATTATCGTAAGAATTTGCAATCCTCTAGGTTCTCCAACCTGACTAACAGTGATTTTTTTTCTTTGGGCGTACCAAAAAAAAAAAAAAAAAAAAAAAAAAAAAAAACTAACACCTAGAAGGAATTGGAATTTAACATACGTCAGAGAGTTGCTCCATTTCTCAAGCCATTGAATTTAGCGAAGATGGGTGGATGTCAGTGTCATAAAATCTATTGAAAGCAAAGATGGGCATCTCCTTTCCTAACATGAATATATCAGTATTTAACAACCTTTTCAATTTTATGAATTGTTTAAGAAATTGCTCATGTTAATTGCCTTATTGCCACTGAATAGTGAACATAACCTGCAACTAGCGTTTCGTTCATTCGAAGGGAGAGTCTGGCGTTAGCGGTAAGCAATCCTACGAACCACGTGTACTATCAGTTTTAAATAGCTTACCATCTAAATAATTATCACTCGTATATAACGCAGAGTTCATTCTTACAAAGGTGAAAATGAAGTGCCCTCTCTTGTGTTTTTTCTTCTTTCTATATTATTCCTTTATTTTGCAAGAAGTTTATAACCTTGGGTAAAGAAGAAAGAAAGAAAGAAAGAAAGAAAGAAAGAAAGAAAGAAAGAAAGAAAGAAAGAAAGAAAGAAAGAAAGAAAGAAAGAAACTCGTTCCATCCGGAAATCGTGCCTGAATTCTGTAGATAACAAAGCAGTACGATCCACGAGGGTGGACTTCCTGTTGTATCACTTTATCTAATCTACTTTAATCAAAGCGCGAATCAAATGGATAAAGAAAATGGAACATAACGTACATTAGCACCTTAAATATTCCGCATATGCGTAATGATTAAGTACTGATTTTGCTTAAGCTCGCAAACTTAGAATTTATATCCTAATCGTAATAGTTAGTACAATATTTGTTACACACAATGTCGAATTACTTGATTTTTATTAAATATATTGTAACATACAGAATGTTTCGGAAATAGCTTTATAAACGTTGGTGTCCGGTTCCTCACACCAAAACAAGAAACATTTTCCATATAAACACATGTCCGGAAATTCTTAGTTTTTGAGTTACCAAAAAAGAAAAAAAATCCATTACAACTTATATCAGAAATTATTAATTTTATGAGTTATTAATACAAATTTACTTCAAGGTACTTCATAAAAACTTTAGTTTGTAAAGGGAAATAAAATTAATTTTGTTAAATAATCGAACGATGTTATCAATACAAATGTGCTGATTAACTTGGCACATCAGCATCGCATACTTATAAGACACAAAATTATTCCCAAAATGCAGCACTAGCTCTGTTGAAGGTTAGCCATGCAAGTGATTTGGTAACAACACTTAAAGATGTGATAGAAATACTCATTTTAACTCGTTAATAACACAAAAACTAAGGATTTCCGGACATATGTGTACACAGACTTTTTTCTTGTTTTGGTAAACTTTCATTAATAACTTTTAAAACTAATAATTTCTGCATATTTGTTTGCATGCATTTTTTCTGGTTAGGTAAACTTTCATTAATAACTCAGAAACTAAGGAGTTCGGCACATATGTTCATATAGCCCAAAGTTTGTAAAAGTATTCTGAAACATTCTGTACATTAAAGAATAACGTAGACATCACGCTCATTACAGGGCCCATAATTCCGGTCATTCAACAAACAGTTGAAGCAGTTAAAAAACAAAGTTGAAAAATGTTATTGTGAGCTCCAAAAGAAATATTAGAGAAACCTAAGACATTGAAAAATGAATCCTGAGTAAATCAAAAGAAAGAAATGTAAAAGAGTATAAGGAATTCGGTTACAGAAAACAGTAAACCATATGAGGCAATTTAACGAGGGTTTATGTTAGCATGCATGCCAGATTTGGTAGCATTTTAATTGTATACGCAGGTACGGCATCAATATTACCCTACTTATTTGAGTTCACTTGATACATTCATATTTAATGCGTCAAATAATTACAACGACATTAAAGTTTATTAAAGTACTTTTAACGAACAGAAAGAATTGAAGTTTCGATGCAGTATAAAAAGTGCATGTAGCTTTTCTATTTCCGGGGGGAGTGTGTTGGTGACGGAAGAGCTTCTTGTCGATCGCCTCTTGAGATTCCGCCTCGCGGGTCTATCGCTGTTTTTCGTTGATGGATCTCAACGGGGATAAGATGGATCTTAACGAGGTGTGAAAGAACACTCGACACGACATACGATGGAATTGCAAGTTATTACTTTAGCATCTTTTAATGGTTGATTGTGAACCACGTCACTTAGGCTGCCGATGCAAACATAACGTCCACGAGTGATATCGATGACACAAACTCAAATCTTATTAAGAAAACCGCGTTGACTTCTATGCTGTACTTGTCGAATGTTTGCCAGCTTTAACTGAAGTTGTGGTCAAGTTATTAGCGAATAACATTTTGACTAACAAGTACTGTACGTTGAATGAAATAAGCTTGACTTGAATGCGACGTGATCACAAATTGACTTAGACTTCGTCTTGAAACTTGAGTAAAACTTGAATGCTACTTGAATGAAGAAAACGAGGCGAAATCTTGCTTATATAGGCAATACAAATATAGATTCATTGATCGCTACCCACACTAGATTTGGCGCTGTTTTCATAAAACTATTCGCTATTGAGTGCCCTTAAAATATTTTCCTAACATCTCATTCGCCACATTCGTATATTGGAAATACGAGTGAGGCAACTGGCTTGCCTTTTAAGGTTTAAAGAGATGATCCTATACAGGTCGGTGTCCTTTGCCAGCTGTCGGTTATGATTTCCGGAAAGGTTTTGTTCAAATGTCAAGGGAAAGTTCTAACCTTTTTAAGAACACTTTTGTCCGGTTTCTGGAAGGCTATCTTTTTTCCATTGTTATGACTTTCATGTTCAGTTTACGCATGACGGCTGCCTATGTAAGGTTCACCAGAAAACTTTCCATCTACAATTTCTGCGTCTTTCTTACGTAGCAAATACACTAAGAGAACATTTACGCCGTTATTTAGACTGATTGCGTTTGATTAATGAATGAATAGTGTTTAACCCCCTTTTTGCTACAGAGGCACCACAGGCGATGGACACTGATGATGTATGGGATGAAATGGTATATGGGGAAAGGATTTGTTTTTAAGGAAGGAAACGTTCCAGACCTAAGTTTAGGGTACCTCCCCGGCATTTCCATTTATGCGGACTGAGGAAAACCTGGAAAAAACCTCAGTCAGAAAGGACGGTCTTGACGGTATTCGAACCCAGACCTCCCGCTCACGAGTCCGTATCTTAACGACCTCGGCCACCCGTGGCGGTGCGTTTGATTAAGCAATTGTAGAGATATTCATATAACTAATTACATTAGTAAAATTTTATTACTCGTCTGTAATAAAATACACAAAACAAACAAATATCACGCATATTAAATACATAAATTCAAGGTGGTAGCTATGGGCAGCTACAACCCAAGCTATTACTCTTTCAATAAATGCTCCCAACTATTATAATAACTAGGCTGTTATCTTAAGGACCGATTATACAAGTTGGCTGCAGTTTGTTTGCATACATACAGACTGGTAACTTAACCTTATGACGTTACAATGGTGTGATCAACTTCGAAAATAAGAGCATATACGTAAATATATGCGAACATCTCTCAAACTAAATAAATAAATCGCTATATATCATTCCACCTATATATTTTATTGAATTCACACATTCTGCTGACAACAAAAACAGTTGCTCTTTTTGCTGCGTCCTGAATAGTTCATGAATTAAGTCTTCCTTTCCTTCACGATCATTACAATGCACAACATAAATCTGCAGTGTCTAAAACGAGAATCTTCTTCAATTATCATGAAAGCAATTCTTACATAGGGATAAACTCCGCTCCATATCGCGATAGCAGCAAAACGAAAATAAGGTGCAACATTGTCCGGTGGTTGAGAAACACCGGCAGCAGTTAGTTCTATTTTACCACTTAGGAGTAGCTTATTTTTGTTTTCTTCCTATCAATTCTTGCAATGTGGAACGGAGTTACTCCCAACATAACAATTATTTTCGTGATAATCGGAGAAGATTCTCGTTTGAGACACTAAAGATGTTTGTTGTGCATTTTAATTGTATTTAACAACGAAAGGTTTTGTCGTGAACACAATAAGAAAATGCATTCACATATAGTTCAAATCAGGCTTCCGGGTGCTCCTACGTCTTAGTGGTAAAATTGCTCACTGCTGACGTTCCGTACAGGTTGAGCTGTGCTGTGCTGTGCTGTGCTGTGCTACACAGCAAGACCTCCATCAGACACCGAAGTTTCGACAAAGTACACTAAGACGCGGTAACACCTGGAAGACAAACATTTAACTATGGACACGAGCCGCGGAAGCTTACGTCTCAGCATTAATATGTGTGTGTGTGTGTGTGTGTGTGTGTGTGTGTGTGTGTGTATAAATGAAAAAATATTAAATTAGCCCATTAACAATGTAACAAATTAAAAGTAATAATAAAAGTAGATAAGGATAAAACACTTAAAAGTCATACTTGAAATTGCTATATTTCGAACTACTGGAGTTTTTCTATGGCTGGAAGACTATACAAGTGAAGGTGATAAAAGTAAATATTGAGTATCGAGGTTAACGTTATGTATGGAAACAGATGAAACTAGAAATGAGAGTGTGTGTGTATGTGGGGGGGGGGGGATTAATACGTAAGATTTAAACCAGGTGGTATACGCGCTTTATGTAAAAATACAGCTGCCATTTCTCTATCTCTGAGTAAACTTTCAGAGCATTGTGTAGATAACGCATCAATAAGTGTTAGATTAAAAGCATCATCAAAATCCTTACAGTGAGATAAGGCATATTGGGCAACCGGCAAGGGAGACTTGGTTTTAACAGAACGTCTATGATTGTTCATACGTAGCCAAACAACAATAGAAGTTACACCAATATAAAATTATAATCCCAGCGCACAAAACTTTCCAATGCAAACCTAAAACTTCTAATAAGAACTTCATTCACCTTGTTACTACTTACGTGCCGGGAATTGAAAGCATCAGACCTATTTTGAAAGAATGTCACGATAATTTGTTAATGCATCCATCTTTAAATGATTTTTCTAAATTTGTACCCCGCCTTACTTTTAGAACACCCCCTAACCTTAAAAGTATTTTTCGCCGTAACCTATCCCCTCCGAATTTACCACGTCCCTTTGCTGGCTCATATCCTTGCCAACGTCCTAAATGTAAAACCTGTGCGCTAATTATGCCGTGCAATTCATTCCACAGCCCTAATTTATCCAGGGAATTTAACATTTCTTCATTTGCTACCTGTTCTTCCAAGAACTTGTATATATGTTATCTTGTAAGCTTTGCAAAGCATTTTATATTGGTTTAACTTCTAATGTTGTTTCGCTACGTATGAACAATTATAGACGTTCTGTTAAAACCAAGTCTCCCTTGCCGGTTGCCCAACATGCCTTATCTCACTGTAAGGATTTTGATGATGCTTTTAGTCTAACTCTTATTGATGCGTTACCTACACAATGCTCTGAAAGTATACTCAGAGATAGAGAAATGGCAGCTATATTTTTACATAAAGCGCGCATACCACCTGGTTTATTACGTATTAATTTTTTCCCCCACACTCTCATTTCTATTTTCATCAGTTTCCATGCATAACGTTACTTTCGATACTCAATATTTACTTTTATCACCGTCACTTGTCTTCTTGCCATAGAACACTCCACGAGTCCGAAATATAGGGATCTCAAGTGTGACTTTTTCTTAGTGTTTTATCCTTTTGTACTATTATAATTAGTGTTAATTTGTTACATAGCGTATATATAGCGTTTTGCATTTGACGTTACAAAAGTTCGTATATTTTTATGTACACCCTCTTACTTCCGCAGTTGATCGAGCAACCATCTCAATGTATGTACTGTCAATGGTCTATATATGAGCGTACTGCACCCAACTTGTGTAATCAGTCCACAAGATTACAAACTGTTTCCTTTATGATTCGTGGCTATTAACAGACATTGTTCCGTTATAGTAATTTCATACCAAAAGCTCCTATTTGCGATTAAAATCCACCTTGTTGCACAATTGTCGGTTTTTAAGCTCGAATCACGGTAATTTGGTTTTTATATTTAATTATATCACTCCGGGTACTAACTAAAAACTTCTCTTGTTTGTTGCGATGTTATTTTTTAGGGAACCCTGTTTTGTTTTTCAGTCTTCCTACGGTGAAGACTCCATTCGGACATGCCTAGGCATTTTTCTCTTATTTAAGAATCGTACTGTAACTAGGACATTTTTTTCCGTTGACATTCCCTTCTACTCCATGAGCTGATTCTATCCGGTCTTTGTTTTGTTTTTCCCCGCATGCAGATCGGATCCGAATTGGGTATGCCATAACTGCACATAGCGACAGTCAAGAACGTATATTGCCGCTGATAATGCTGGTTAGGGCGTATTTAGTGTCGGGGTAATGAGGAGTTTCTGTTTATTGCGTTTCATTTGTCAGTTTGTCATCGTTCAGAGAATGGAATAACTTATTTACATTTGCCGTAAGTTTTAAAACAATTAATCCGCTTAGAGTCGTGCAGAGTTTCAAGAACGTTTTCATCCATCTGACAGTTCTACATAACTTAAAAAAAATTTTTTAATTTCAAAACAGGAACTATTTGAAAAACACAGCAAAGGCCATGAGTTAATAAAGAAATAAAAAACAAGATAATATCACTGCTGGGTTAGAACAATCGCCGCGAAAATCTCTTGCAAAGTTAGTACAATAAGCGAGATTACATTCTGCTACAAAATTGCTAAAAGTTCTTCTCTAAAAACGCATCCTTACAGCGCACCAACTTGAAAAAATGTCATCTTCTGTTTAAACAATTGTAAGCACTTTTCAGTACTATGTCGATCACGTGGCGGGCTGGATGTGGGCAGCTGTGCTGTGTGGTACCGGCTGTTGGTCCAGTCCGCGTGCGGGGAAAAACAAATTGAAAATTGACATTAGCACAATGAATCATAAATAAAAGTTTTTAGTAGAATAAAATACTGAAAATAAATATTTTTATATATTGCGAGAAGTACAGATCTTAAGCAAAACAGGTAAATGGTGGAATGATAATTGCACAGCCAATGTGTCCGATACCAGAGCCTCCAAAGCTGGCAGGGTGCGATGTTTAGCTTTGGTTGCTCATCCCCATATTACTACAGCAACTAAATCCTGTTTTCTTATAAATTCTTAAAAGTAGGTGAATTACCAATTGCAGAATGCAGATTATGGAACACCAATGGAGGCTCTCGTTAAGTTACTATAGTGGAAAGAAAAGGAGAGGTACAAAATACATTCTGTTGATCAGGTAAAGGCACAGTCGCGTGTAGAATAAGGAAATGTTTTTTTTTTATTTATGCACTTCTTACTGGTGTCTCCATACTTTTATTATATAAACATATTTTTATGAATTGTTAAAAGGAAAACTTCACTTTCTTATGCACTTTTGAACAAACGGTTTTCATTTATTTATTACACCATCATAGCAAGGAACTAAACAGTATTTACGTAAAGTTGAATTAAAGGGAACGTACTTATTTTTGCCATGATCGACCTTTTTATTCACAATTGTGTACTGCTTAGAGGTGACTGAAAATTAACTGGACTATGATCGTACAGACCGGACATTAAATCGTACATCCTTGACATTGAAGGTGCATTATATAAAAGAGCTTTGTAAACTACGCGAATTCTTCACCGGTTGAGTAACTTTTAATAAAAATAAATATAAAATTCAATTTAGGCCTTGTTAAATAATGAAATGAAACAAGTTGTGGTATTAGGGGAGCAAAATCAGAATTCTTGCAATCTATAAGCATTACAAAAGAGAAACCACATTATTTTAGAATTATTTATATTATATATAATTGAGATTAAACCACAAGAATTAATAGCATACTATTAATCAAATTAAATATATGACCACTGATAGACAAAGCTATAATGTGTGGGTATTTTTAAACAATTTTCATATCCTAACAATCACTTAAATAAAGAAAAATAAATCAAGTTTAGAGTTACATTCTGTAATTAAGATGATATACATGTGTTTCATTAAAACAAAAAACATGTTACTAATTAAAAACAATTTCGAAGTACCAAGTAAATATACAGAATCAGCATAGAACAATCGAAAGTTTCTTCGATTTTCAATGGCTTTGAAATTTAATTTAAGTGTTGTTGTATTAAAAACATATGACGGAAACGTTTTCTGAAGGTTATTACAGAGTTCTCTTACATAGATATAATTCTCAAACACATGTTAGATTAATATTTCACAGCTGCTATCTTCTTCTACCACTACACCACTGGAACGTTTCCTTCCATAAAAAAAATCCTTTCCAAATATATCATTTCATTTCACGTATCACCAGTGTTCACCGCCTGTGGTGCCTCACTAGTAAAAACGGGCGTTAAACACTACTCAAAAAAAAAAAAAAAAAAAAAACCAGGACCGACTTTTAAATTTCGGTTTTCAAGTATACCTTTACTCCATATAGTCCAATTTCCTTAAATTTCAGTAACTATTATTCTTA
This sequence comes from Metallyticus violacea, assembly GCA_030762175.1. NCBI lineage: Eukaryota > Metazoa > Arthropoda > Insecta > Mantodea > Metallyticidae > Metallyticus > Metallyticus violacea. The sequence goes on along the minus strand of CM060832.1, from coordinate 53,404,715 downwards.
TTCATTTAAATGGCATATACCGAATTTTATTGTGAAGAAAGAAACATTTGTGCCGCTATAGCGATTTTTAAATTTTGGCTCCCAATGGCCCGATTTGTCGGGTTTCAGAAACTATTTTTCTTGTTCTATTTAATGGTATGTGTGGAGTTTTGTTGGAAATAAACTAGAGCGGTTTTAAATTTTGGAGTGCAGTCTAACCCCTCTCCCAAAACCCTGATTTACTTGATTTTTAGAAATGAATCTTTTTATTCTATTCAATGGCACATAAGGAGTTTTGTTGCGAAAAATCATATATAAATGCCACTAGAGCGATTTTTGGGTTAAGTAAACCCCCTCCTAATATTCCGATTTCACTGATTTTCAAAAGCTATTTTTTCTAACTTTATTTCAATGGCATATACTGCCTTTCCTTTAAAAACATTTAAACTTACAGCCGCAAGAGAAATTTTTAAAATTCACTTTAACCCCCAAAAGTTTTTCAGTTGTACCCCCACTCTGAATGGCCCAATTGTCATGTTTTTCGAAAACTGTTTTTATAATTTTTTAAAAGATTTTTACTGAGTTTCGTTGAGATAAATAAAAAATTGTGACCGCTAGAGCGATTTTTCACTGCAGGTTATCCCCCCCCCCCAATATTCAATTTTACTGGTTAACTAACTCGACGAATCGCTTGTTGATTGCCGAGTTTCGTTGAGAAAAAACAAAATTTACGGCCGCTAGAGCGTTAACAAACACACATGCGCATACACAGAATGACATATTTTTATAAATGTTTTGCCATTTTCGGTACCTAATAGGTACGATCGATGCAGATTTGGATAGATTAATAAAATCTGCTTCCACTGGTACAACAGTACTAGCTTACTTACATCCTTCTGAATTCGCTAAAAATAAACAAATAAATAAAACAGCCGACATATAAACAGATTTTTCATGGTGACGACGCAATAGCTTCATCCTTCGGAATTCGCTAAAAGTTGCATTCCATTTGTTTTTTAGTGGCCGGTACAATGAACAGACAATGGACTCCGAACTTTAGTAATAACGTTACAAGTAACTGTAATGATTAAATATTAGTCTTAATACTATTAGTATGGAAAATTAGAATTAATATAATAGTTTCAGCGCAGAAATGAAGTGGAAAAGTTAGAAATATTAGGACATTTTAAATCTAGTATTTTTTTATTTCAACTATAATGCTCATTGGATAATAGAATACCTTTAGAAAGGCGATAAAATCAATGAAATTAAACAAGCACAGAATTTAAATTTTACTTGACCAACTCTTCTGTTTCAATTAGAGGATGTAAATTTGCCCGAAACTATTATTGATAATCGTGTAAGAAATTAGTATAATAGGTGCAATTTTTATAGGGAAAGTAGAGTGAAACAATGTATATGCCTTAAAAGTAAAATGAAATAGCTAAGTCTTTGATAAGCTCAAATTATATGGCATTAATATTGAGATGTGTCCCTTCAAATATTTTTTTTTTTAATTTACGGACACGTTAGCATATTTGACGTCCCTTTCAATTTAGGAAGTGAAACGGCCGATACATTTTGCTCAGAGGCCCCTTCTTTCAGGCTTGAGGTTATTTTACGTGCCGATAATTTTCGACACGGGACCCATGGCTTTACTTCCCTTCCGAAGGAAGTCATTCTTGGAATGTATGACTAAATAAATCCACACGCTGGTCTGGTTTGAACCTGATATTAATTGTAAATATACGATTATTCGTCTTATTAGTTTTGTAATCTTCAGGACTATTGAGTTACTGTGAGTTCTGGTGTCTATAGCTGAGTAGACAAGAGTAAACAGTAGGATACGGTTGTTCGTCACCACGACACACAAAACACCAGTCAGTCACGAGTAATCGGAAGCTTTCACGGCCGGAGTCCGACTTATAACTAGAAATTTCTTCCGGGCTTAGGAGCCGTGGTCTGTTGGAGGTAAGGGGTCCAAACGTTTCATCCCCACCTACGGAGGACATCTTCAGTGGCGCGGTCTGAGTCGTGCCAGGACCTTCGCCCAGAAGATTCAGACCGCGCCACTGAAGATGTCCTCCGCTGGTGGGGATGAAACGTTTGGACTCCTTAGCTCCAACAGACCACGGCTCCTAAGCCCGGAAGAAACTTCTAGTTATAATCCAGTCAGTCATATTACAATACAATTCTGAAAACAATTGGTACGTTTGACGACAGTGCATGTTCTGCAATTAATATTGTAAAAACTCCCGCAAAGAATGATTTATGATTCATACAGAATAACTTTGCACATGTTTCTAATGCAGTCAAACATTTAGAAGCATCAAATCTTTCGATGCCTAAATTTCTAAAAATGTTGTATGAAATAGCTCCAGAAATTAATGAGACACCCGTTTACTGTTACCAAATGTGTGGAACAAAGTTTAAACACGATTCTAGAAAAAAAAATAGTGATTAATAAAGAATATGTGAAATAAGAGATGTGATTTGGTGCTTTTCCTCAGGATATAAAAGTAATATGATGTAACCGTTAGTTACTGAGTTCGCTACCCATAAGTTGAAACGGATATTACATAACATAACACAAAACTAAAGCGAAGGATAAACAAAAGTGGTAGGCTTTTTCCTGAAATGCAACACATCAGTTAAATATAAATTTAAACACCATTAAAAACGTACGATTAGGCAACCTGCGGAGAACATTAAACATGCAGAGAGAAGAGCGAAAGATTTTCAGATGCTATGCTGGAGGCATAAGCTCGCGGCGCTTTAATTTGCGTTGACATTTTAAGAGAGAAATACTGTTCACCCTGTTCTCTTTCTGCTTTTCATTACCGACCCAACAGAGATCTGATCGAACTGAAGAGGGAAGAGAAGAGGTGTGTTGCTAAAAGGCAAAGAAACTCCAAACAGCGACACTTGAAAGACGATTTTTAAAATGTTTGTGTATTTAAAAAAAATCCTATAAAGGAATAAACTGCAGCAACCAGCAAAGGAAAAGTTTAAAATTCACCTTAATATCTGCCATTTTCCTATTTAATTGTGCTGATGTTCATTAACAGCAACAAAGGATAACATCCGATGATGTTAAAACAATTTATAGAATGTGAAGAACGTCATGAAAAATGTTCAACTCTCTGCCTGTAACTTCTTGCTGTCATTTCAAACCTGAAAATATGGTGAGAGTGTGCGTGAGAGTAGTAGTATGCACTATAACACTAAAGTCAGGTCATTTGTTGAAGTATTTTAACTTTGAAAGAATTAAAATAAATAACTAATTTTTAACTAATAAACGAGTTTTTATGTGGATCAGCCTTGCCCATCGAAAAATAAAACCCCTATAACAGCTTTGCTTTCAAAACTTTTCAATCAAACATAAATTTAATTTAAACAAATCCACATTATTTTAGGTATTGAGGGGTAAATTTTAAACCAATGTTAATTAAATTTTTAATTTTAAATCTCAGTTCCTCTTTGAAGTTTCACATGATACTCCTACTTGACACTTAAATTTTAAAGAGGATTCAACTGTTATCATATCTTTTGTTTTCTATCGTTGCCTGGCAACCTGGACTTCTCCTCAAGATTTAAATTAATGTTTTTTGTTTGATTACATTAACTGTACGTTAAGTCATTATTCAGACTGCGAAATTATGAAATAAAATTTGTGTATGCTGTGTTCCATAAATAAATGCAAGCTACTTTTACCCCGACTTACACGATATCCGTTTGTTTTGCTTCCAAAATAGATGTACTTAATCTTGCGGCAAATGCAGAACAAAATCTAGACACAACTGACTGATGCACAGTGATCGTATTTTATGGCGGACCCGAGCTTGATAAGATATTTTTTGAAAGCTTCTCTCCCTATGAGATAGCAAATCCCTGGACGTCATCAACTGTACCGATATTAGTTTTCGAAAATTTATTACCAAACAATTTCGTTTATCTTATTTGTATTATTCTTAGTAAACAATTGTAATTTACGATAGGGAACATAGAATTTACACACGATTTTTAAATAAGGCATAAATCTACGGGGAAAAAAGAAAATATATGTACAAGTGAAGTCAGTTGATTTACTCTCTTTACCGCAGTGTGTGTTTCGGCAGCTGCCGAGGAAACAGAACAAGGCCGGCCACTGCGATAATCTTCCGATATTTAACGATAGTTTTTCAAATTTACTTTCCTTAAACTCAGTTTTTCAAATTTACTTTCCTTAAACTCCATTTTAATTTTATATAAATAAATAGAAATAACAAACTTTATTTAATCACTTTGGTTTATAAATATTAAATATACTTTATATTTTGAATGTGTATATTTTTTCAATATTGCTTTATATTCAGATGTGAAACTGTAAAAAGGGCTTTGAGTTACTTCAATTTTGTTTAATGCATTTAAAAATGTTTGAATAGAATCAAAACTAAAAAATAATATGTTGGAAAGATTGTTTTTCAGACCATGGAGTATCAAAGAAAAGTTTACTATCTTTTGTAAAGAGAAAATAAATGAAGAGGATTCAGATTCTTGTTTACGATCATTTATCTGTATACTCTTAATTAAATTCTTTCCACTTCAAAAAGTGTTAAGCCTCTGCATACATCTTGGAGCTATGAAAATCGTTTTATAATGAGAAAATACAAGAGCATTGCATTCAACATTGACGGAAAATAGACTGTGTATACCATTACAGCTGATGAAGGTTACAGCAACATTAAATCGCGTTTAGTGCAATACTGAACAGGAAAGTCTCCAAAATTTTCTCCATAACTGAAATAGTCCATCATTTTGGTTCCTACATTCTGGGACAGACAAAGTTTCTGTTAGCTATCTCCAAAGCTAGCACAATTTACAAAGATATAAAATTGTCACTTAGTAAGCAAAGGCCATATCAAGAGGCAAATATATTCATTTATGTTAAGATGGAATAAACGAAGTAACTTAATATAATTTTTCAAATATACATTAAGACTCTTTGTATGCTCTACTCACTTAAAATGAGAACGGTCTGAAAAGTTCTCCAGCTGACCAAAGTGGCCGTGCAATAAACATGATTATTTCGTTTATGTGACATCATCATAAAATCTACTAATGAAACGAAACAAAATTTTGTTTTGATCACAGCCCGATAACTCAGTGATATGGAAACGTTTTATCAAATCCCTTTACCGCGTGAGTGCGTTTGTCTTCTGCTCAGTGCATCCAACTATATCCTCACTATAATACTTGAGCACGCAAAATGTGCATATAACTAGCTTAATGCGCATTCACTCAAACCATTAATTTTAGGTATTCAGCTAAAGAGTCTGAAAGCATTTTGTGAATTAAGTAACAATACCAGTCGAATAACCATAAGTTGTAATAAATACGTTGTTCAGAATGGTAAAATATTATCTCCATTTTTGTTTTTCTCAGTTGATATTAGAAAATCGAACGGTAGCGATTGTAATAGACAACTTACGTCTATTTCAGTCTCACGGTTTCTGAATAGGTAGGTATTCATAAGTATAACATTTTATACGATTATTAATATTATATGTGCGAATTTCACATATATATTATTTTTATTCTATTCATGAAATAGTTCTAAACCCGCATTTGACTCTTCTCTATTAGCATTAGTGACAATGGACATTTGCCTGTTCAGGATGGCTTAAAAAGTTAATATTTATAATCAAATATACATTTATTACAATTTTAAGTCTTTTGGGGAATTATATTTAACTTCTTATTTTATCGTGAAATAGTCGTAATAAACACCGTCGAGAGTCTGAGCTTTCCAGATAAATTCACTCGCTACAGTTCGTGAGTGATATTACTTGTGATAATACATCTCTCTTAAGCATTCATTTGAAACAGCACGTCATTGTTTCAGAGAGTATATTTAATACAGCTTGTGGGCTTTCTATAAAATGGATGAAACCGAGTACCGTGCAGTGTGTTAATTGTAAAACATAGGTTGGTGCCATAAAATTCATAACAAATTTTAAAAAGTTAATAACGAGTCTTCTTCATTTTTAACTATTCCAAATGAGTTGATGGATTTAAACATGGCCGTGATAGCCTTGAAGATGGCCAACGTGAAGAATAGCCAAAAAGTGTAACAACAGCAGAATTCAGAAACAGTGTTTGGAGCATATTAACAGCAACGTTGATTTTGTGCATCGATTTTTAATTATGAATAAGAATTGGATGCAGTATTATACATCAAAATTTAAAAAATTAAAAAAAAAGAACAGGTTAACACAAGTCGGTTTTATAGCGCCAAAAAAGATAAGATTGGAATATCTGCAGGAAAGTTTATCATTCAACTTTAAGGATGCTAAAAGAACTTTACTAATGGATTATCTTCAGAAGTTTGAAACTATAAACTGAGAGTAATATTCAATCTTTTAAACCAACTATATGAAAAAATGTGATAAAATACCCCGTTTATCGAAGAATAAAGTAATTTCATCAAGACAATGCACCTGCCCACAAAATTATTCTAACAAAAGGAAAATTGAAAGATTTGAGATATGAATTGTCGAAGCATCCTGCTTACTTCCTAGACTTACCCTTTCTGACATTCATTTGTTTCCAAAGCTCAAACTCTTCCTTGCTAGTCAGTATTTTTCTTCAAATCAAGAGGCAGTTGTAACTGTTGACGAATATTTTCAATGTTTCTGGAAAACTACTTCAGAGACGGGATAGTGGCATTGGAGCATTGCTGGATGATAATATTGTTCAAGTTAAAAACCCGTTCCTTCATTATTAGGCTGAGAACTATTTAGAATACCCTCGTAGTTTACTATAAGTTATTACCGTGTGCCCTCATAGACTTAACAGACGCACATATCGGCTTCTTTCCTCTGTCCTGATGCTTTAGGCTTTATTGCCTTTAATGATCTCCAAAATTTTTCAATGCCTTCATCTCTGTTTCCTCAACTATTCAAGTGTTCTTTTATGTCGGACGGCTTTACTGTCAGCACACTGCTGTCTTCTGCTTCGCCAAGTTTAAATCAGTACAAGTCACCCCGGTTTTCGCTTTCACGGATTCAGTGAAGTGAGATTAACGATGGTTTCCTAGATCATTTATCGGTACGGCGCCCTCTCGCATGCCGAGAGTTTGTGATTCTGGTAATATATCTTGCGCAACATTTTCAAATAACGGGTTCTTTTGATCATTTAAAATGACTAACATGAATAGATTTTAAAATGTTAGTGGTTAAAGTTGTGTGTTACTGGATTAAAAAACGTTTTCAGTTCCTTGTAACGGAAGAAACATAAACGTTAAAGATCTGAACGCATTGAAACCTAGTGAAGCTTTAACGATATATGGGAACAGGCGTAAAGCTATGGCATAAGATGTGTCGCTATCAGTTTTCAAATCTTTGTTCTCAGGTTTTAAGTTTCTAATCCTAATCTAGAAATGCGCTCCTGTGAGAAAGTGAAGCACCCTTCTTGCACCTCATGTCCATAGCAGAAATCTTCGTTACCTGGCTCTTGTTCTATGGTTGCGACAGATAAAGAAATTTCTGGAACAATGTGACATAGTCTTTCTGGCGTGGCAGTTCTTCTTTCCATTGCTCGCAATGAGATCGCCTTGTTATTCGGGGTGGTGAGAAGAGACATCTCTCGACTTTGCTTCTAAATTGAAAGGACCAAAGCCTTCTCCGTTAGCCTGACCCAGTGACACAGGTATCATGAGGTTTGTTGTATATTAATGTTTTAATCCTTGGCTTTATGTATCTTTCGCTTAGCTTTATGTAACAGGAACGTGTAGCGAAGGCATTTTGAAAATTAGGTATTTTCAGTGTAAAACTAAATGTCTTTACATTTTGCCTAAATTGAGATTTTAATTAAGTTTATTGGTGTGTTAATCGATTTAATGTTTTAAAAGACAAATACTATGTGACATTAATTTAAAAGTTTGAAAGTTATGTTATTAATTGCATTATTACATGAGAGCAATTCTTATAAGGCCAATTTTATCTTTGGACGTTAAGCATATATTCCTTACTTACTGTTAAATAAATTACATTATGTTTGAAGCATTATTATCCCATATTGGAAAGTACTTTTCTCCAACCATATCCTGGATGTTTCTCCTTCCAGCACACTTTCTAATTAAATCTTTTACTGACAGCAACGGGAGGGTATCAAATTAAAGATAATGAAGAATTTTGATAGCAGAATAGGAGGAAAGTTGCGGTGAGCGTACAAAGTACTGCAGGAAGTAATTTGAGCTGAGAGTGAAGAACAACAGGTGCCATTAAACAATTGAAATTCTATATTATTACCTGATATCGAATGCTCGACTAATTGCAATATTTAAAATAACTGAGGAATACTTTATGATACTTTCAGACATTTAAGATTGTTCTGACAATGGGAATGTGGAGTACGGATCGTAAGAGAATGCGAATAGTGAGATCTTAAAAAGTTTCAAAGCAGAATAGAAATTAATTTTGACGATATTTGAAATCATTCCTCGCCGAGAGTGTGTTGTCGATACACAATTTTGATCCAGAGGCGGAATCTCAAGGTTACCATTAGTGTTACAAACAGCTGATGCAAGCATTTAATTGCTAGCTCTAGTTAATATTCACAAACTTCATTAACAAAAATTCTCACGATAACCTTGTCGCTACTTTTAACGGATTTCCTTGACGGTGTTTTGTAATACTAGTAGGGCCAGCATATACCTACGCCATAGCGCCTCTTTGCACTGTATAGAGGTCAACACGTGCATAAATTATTAACAATTAAAATGTATTCATAGTTACTGGTGTCTATATATTATTACAGAGTACACTAATATGAATGAAAACTAGCCGTTATTAAAGTTTAAATTGTAATTTCCTTTATGAACTACTTTGTATCACATAAGAGATGTAAATCGTCCTGGAGCCACTGAGAAAAGTGTTTCACCACATGAATATATTAGAATAGAAGTAACAGCGAACGGATAATAGGTTTAAATCATTGGGACGCGGTTTCTGAAGCGTCAGATTTCTATAAGATAACCTTATTGCTGTGATAAGGTTTCCGCAAAATTAGATAGAGATAAACTTTTTATAAACTATCGAGAAAGTTCACCAGATATCTTTCTCAACTGTAAGCCTTAATTAACCTATAAGACAGCGGCCTTGTAGTGCACACATTGTGAAAATTTAATTATAAAGGTACGAGATAATTTCCATTTTGAAAATTATAGGATCATTTATTTCGTAGCAGCAGCAGTAGCAGTAGAAGCAGTAGTAGCAGCAGCAGCAGTAGTAGTAGTAGTAGTAGCAGCAGTGGCAGTAGTAGTAGTAGTAGTAGTAGTAGTAGTAGTAGTAGTAGCAGTAGTAGTAGTAGTAGTAGTAGTAGTAGTAGTAGTAGTAGCAGTAATAGTAACAGTAGTAGTAGTAGTAGTAGTAGTAGTAGTAGTAGTAGTAGTAGTAGTAGTAATAGTAATAGTAGTAGTAGTAGTAGTAGCAGTAATAGTAACAGTAGTAGTAGTAGTAGTAGTAGTAGTAGTAGTAGTAGCAGCAGCAGCAGCAGCAACAGTAGTAGTAGTAGTAATAGTAGTAGTAGTAATAGTAGTAGTAGTAATAGTAATAGTAGTAGTAATAGTAGTAGTAGTAGTAGTAGTAGTAGTAGCAGCAGCAGCAGCAGCAGCAGCAACAGCAGTAGTAGTATAGCAGCAGCAGTGGGAGGTATATCTTTATTGTTATAAAATTCTATATACCTACCACAAATATATTTTATGCATGGATCGTACACCATACATGCTTAAGTGTGATAGCACAAAGAGGAACAAATAATAATACAAATAAGACAATATTAATAATAAACAAATATTTAAAAAAATTAAAATATAAATAATAGTATTTACAAATATATGAATGGAAACTTATTACATATTATTTATTATTACACTAAGTATTGCGTTCTAACAAAGAAATAAATTACTTCTAGCTTCGCGCACTTTGATTAGAAATACGCACATATTCAACCAATCAGAGTGGTTCGCAAAAAGATCCCAACATGCCAATCGACCTCTAATTGCCTTAAAAAGTTTTTAGGAAACAGAATTTTTCTCAGGTGTTCTCAGTGGGTACATTCTGTCAGAATATGTACCACTTCTCCTCCCCTCCACAAAATAGGCAGATTCTCCTACCAGAAGTATCGTTATTTTTTGAGCCTTCTAACCTCCCAGTCTCGTTGTCGACTTTCTCCTTTAGAACATCAAAACCCATGTGTGAATCCTAAACAATTTCAGCTTTCCGACTGTGAATCTTCATGCTGATATACATTAGATTTTAAATATTTTATTCCAAATCCGATATTTCTCTTTTTGTTGATTAGAACGTGTTTTTTTATTCGAAAACGATTTCTCTTTATACAATGGATACTGCATCATTGTTGTGATAGCCCTCAGAGGACTAAGAAATAATTGGTCCTATACAGCAGCCACGGCATATATCCGTGCAATAACCCATTAACGATAATGATGAGTTTATGAAAAGATTTAATCTATTCAAAGAACTAACGGTGTGCCTAGGAGAAAATTTAAAGGAAAATATGGCTATCTCAGATTTAAAACAATTGTTACTGTGCTTAGGGTTTTATGCTTGTGACAATTTTAAAATTTTCATGAGCGACACTCTTGATGTCATTACATTAATCTACTGAATGCAGAACTATTAGAAACGTTATTCTTTTAATTACTATTTTAAAGTAGAATAAGATCAAAATGTTACAACATAACAGAGACGAAAAACTTGAGTTTTTTTTTTAAATAAACAAAGCAGGTTTTCCTGGTTTGCACGCAACTAAAGTGTGCATACTTCCTCCTTGGGAGAAAATACAGATATTTACAGAAACAGGTAATACAATTTACATTGACCGTTAAAGTTGTGTGTAATGCAAAATTGGAAATGCTATGACATTATAGATCGCAGGACACGGAGGACTACCTTTTTAATAATCAGTTAAAGCAGGAAAAAATTGATGGGTTTATAATTCGCACATACTATATTGATATTTCTTAGTACAGATACTAGCTGAATTAAAAAGGCATATCGCAATCTTTTGGATAAACTATCAAACAGATAATTATTTAAATGCTAGCTTTTGCCTCAGTAACACATTCCAATTATCTGATAAATTTTATAGAATGGATAAATATTGAGTAGATATCTACAGTTTATTACTACCGGGATTGAATTTTCCTTCACATTCATTTGACATCGGTTGAAGAATAACGCTTTTTAGAAAAAAGTACATAATAGAAATTGTAAGTGGGTGACCGGACAATGAATCCCATGGTTTTTTTTTGGAAGAAAGGCATGTGTAGCAGCAGCATCGTTTACATAAGTGTTGAGATAAAATAAATGTATATATACACTTGCAATGCTTTATTTTTGTTAGAATTGGATGTTTCCGATATGCCAGCTTGAATATCATAACTATATAACCAGACAATTTACCGATAAATAACATTTTATATATAAAATAATTACCACAAAAGAGTACATGTAACGAGCTCGGCTCGAACTTCCATTCAAAACAAGTTCACTAGCACGGTTTGATATCAACCATTATAAAGTGCACGGTGCACAGTTTCGGCATACGGAAGGATGTTTCTACTTCTTCCTGCGCTTGATTATACCCGTACCCAATGAAGTGTATGGCTAATTCAACTTAATGCCACTCTAGCCATGTAAGAATAAGAAGACTAAGTCCCATTAACGCCATATATACTTTTTAGGCTTTAATACCAATAAGATAGTTCTCGAAAACGATGCCAGAATGCAGGTAATGCACTACAGGTGTCTGTATTCATACGCCATCTAGTGATTAAATAAATTAATGAAGTCCGGCATTGTTTACTATTAAAATGTTTATTTCCACCATTTGCTATTGTGTGTAGGTATTGAAAAGGTGTTACTTCAACGAGGTAAGATAAATTATTTTATTTTGTGCATTCAACAAAGAGTATATAAATAAAAACTTTTCCTGATATGATTTTTTTAAGTTATTCACAAAACTTATATGGGTAGTACTTATTTATTTAATAATACCCCTTATATCTTAAAATAGTTTCATGCAATAAATATGAAAATATATTCACATAAAAACGAAATTCAAAACGTTGCCCATTCTCTCTGCCACTGAATCTCCAGATTACGAAAAATTAATGTTCAGTGAACATTCAATATTATTAACAAAAAATCAAATCCAGTTGGATGTTGTCTATTTTGATTGCCTACTGTTAGTTACAAAAAAATGATTCTTCAATTTCTATATTAGAAAAGAAATTCAGTTCAATAGTCCAACCGTTTCCTAATTGAGTTATATTTTATATCTAGTATAAAATATAAATGTTATTTAATAATGTTGAGCTATAGCGATTTAAATGTTATTTGGACAGCTTACGTTAGTCCAAGTAAATATGGCTGTCGAGATGGCCAGAAGGCCATAAATCAATTTAAAATGACGATAATGACTCGTGTCCTAAAACGATCTCCATATAATGAGGGATTATTAGTAGCGTTCAGTAGTACTTTACTTTCTTGTTAGTTACTGTTACATAAATTATCCTGAATTATTAATTAAGAAAGCATCTGCATATTTTATGAGATACTAAAATACTGGACATTTTTTTATCTTATTTACACATACATTTGACGATTACACGCTCTCTTCTCTTCTGAAAAAGGTTAATGTAAAGGGCTTGCGGTGAACACAAAGAATGAAAGGTAAAATATGAATACTCTTGTTTTCAAAAGACTCATTCATCTCACTTGGCGGCCACATTAAGTGCTTTCACAACTGGGAAAGCTGACTGAGGTTCTTCTGTCTTTTGCTTCTCCTCTTGCATTCTGCAAAGAGCATGAATAAAGTACAAAAGAGGGAGATGTTTGCTTCAGCTCCGTTAAACACCATTTTCAAATGTAATATTTCTCTTGATAAGCAAATGAGTTCTATAACTATGGGGCAAAACAGCAGAAATATGGAAACTGAAATTGTATTTTAATTTAATATACATAGTAAATACTTAATATATACACACTCTTAAAATCAGTATATAAAGTTCTTAAAAAAGTTATGAAGTACACGAAAAAATAGTAGAAATGAAGTTAGGAACACAATTTGCATGATATTTTGGATATCTAAGTATCCTTCTTCACAGTATGCATATCAGCTCTTGAATATCAACAAAAAGTCTATATACAGTTTGGCAAGAAAGAAGAATTATTTTGCGAGTTAATCATGATTCTCTTGTTTTTACTATACTACATTTGCTTTATTATTACAGGTTATCCAAGAGTGAATGCAACAATTTCTACATACCTGAATTTACAATATCGAGTTCAGCTGTGCATGTTTCTGGGCTGGGGGAAAGATGTGACACACAACGCGTTCTACCCGTTTGATGGTTTATCCCTAACTAACTCTTTCTAGAGTTCCCCACGACTTGCTACATAGGTGGAGAAATTTCCAGTCACCAATCAGATTAAAACACAAGACTTGCTTCTGGAAATTTCTAACAGCCAACTGCTATCTATGGTCATTCTTCTTATTAGACATTCTTTCCGCAAATAAATAATGGACACGCGACAACAATCTATACAATGCATAAGTAATAACATATTACATATACTGGATTTTCTTTACAAAACTTGCCATTCTGAATAACTATCTATTTAAAAAAAAATAATTTGAACAAAAGAAAAGACACGTCAATTTTAATATTGAGGAAGTGTAGAATAAAAAAGTTGATTACATTTCAGGGTTTCAATCTCTCAGTTACACCACTTTGAAATGTTAAATGGCACCCCTATTTTATGATACTTAATTTAAAAAGGATTCCATTTTTATTCCATCTTATGTTTTCTTTAGTTACTGGAAATCAGGATTTTATTGGGTTTTTTTAAATTTGAAAAATAAAACTTCAAAAATATTGAGTATTTAATGTAATGGTTGTATTTTGGTAATAAATTGTTTCAAACTGGTATACAGCTTACTAGAAAGAACAGAATACAAGGATTAGGAGTTCTGAAATAGGCTGTATTACTCCTACAGTACAGCCACAATGAAGCACATTTTGAGCATTTAATGTAGTAAAAGTGTTACTGAAAATAAATTGTGATCTCTACCTACATGTGCCTTATTTTTTATTCTGTCCAAATTCAAACAATAACAACTTGGTTGTCACGTAACTATAGAAAACGCCAGTTAATGATAATTTTATTCCCTTTAAACTTTAAAAATTTAATTATGATGAGATAGGGTTGTCATTTAAAATTTCAAAGTAGGATGGCTGTGCATGAAAAGAACCAAAATGTAATTAACATTGGTTATGAACTTTCTCTTAAATATCTAAACTGTTTTGTTTAAATTAAATTTATTTTAAATAAGTAGCTATTCAGATTGGAAAGTTTTGAAATTAAAACAATTTATATATCTTTATATTACGCTGATTAATTGGATAAGTGCAATATATTGACATCTGAGAACCAGCGAAATGAATACTCCATGTACAAAGTTCATAAGGAACATGCATAATTCATAACTATAATAAAAGAGGTTGTTAAGAGCAATAACATAGTTAAAATTGGCAAATGTTCACAAAATACAAAAATGTACTTTATGGTGGTTAGATTCAATACTAGAGATATGCGTGTACTAAATACAAAAATATACTAACTCGTAAAGAACAAAGAGATAAAATATTTAAAACAAGAATTTAAAGTTAAAAAATAAAAAGGCATCGAAATTTAAGTTCAGACATGAGTTCATCGATGTAGCCCTTACTATTCCAACAATTAACAATATATGTAGCACAAAGTTATATTTTCAAACAATTTCTGTTGACTTCATAAAAAGAAATAAATAAGACTGGAATGCCAACCGGATATATTCATTGATTCTAGGCCGAGTAGTTTAAAAGTTTCCATACGTAAGGCTCGGACATTCAGATCCATTTTAGACATTTCCATTACCTTTAGGCAAAAAGAATACACTACCCTCATTTTAGGCAAAAAGAAATAACCACCCTCATTTTAGGCAAAAATTGTTCATTTCTGTTCACATTTTCGTCTACAATTTAGAGAAATTAATAACGAATATTTGGATGGTCTAAAATTCCAAGCTCTAAATCACAAAAAACTTTTAAAAAGTTGCCTGAAAATTCAAATCAAACATATGACGTTATCTCGTTAAATTACTTGTCCTAGAATTGTGAGAAAAATGACATTTCAATCTCTTTTTAAAGCTAATAGGCATTTTATTCCATTTGAAAACTGATCAATTGTCTAAACTTCATTTCGATGAAAACAACACATCAATAGCATCTTCAGAAATATTCTTGGGTAGTGTTAGGTCATTCATACTGCATATTGCAAACAGAGGTGCTATAAATAGAATCAACATTTAATTTAATTCTACACTTATTTCGAGTATCGATTGTATCTGAAAAATTATTTTCTTGGTATGATTTATTTATGCATCACATTTTTTCTATTCGTTTTAATAACATCTAGGAACAAAAAGAAGTTTGAGACCAAGTAAGCATTATGCAATCATTAACGCTGCATATATCATACGTTCAGTTTGCCATCACAAGATTTGATAAGCTGTGTGAGCTGGGCTTTACTAAGTACACATTCCTTAGGAGATCAAATCCTAGCATTTTTAAATCGAACTAACACACCCAACTCAAGCATCAGAACTTCACAGTATTTCAGTTTGAATTTTCAGGCAACTTTTTAAAAGTTTTTTTGTAATTTAGAGTTTGGAATTTCAGACCCATCCAAATATTTGTTATTAATTTCTCTAAATTGTAGACGAAAATGTGAACAGAAATGAAGTTTTTTGCCTAAAATGAGGGGAGTGTATTTCTTTTTGCCTAAAGTTAATGGAAATTGTCTAAAATGGTTCTGAATGTCCGAGCTATATGTATGACAACTTTTAAACTACTTGGCCTAGAATCAATTAATACATCCGGTTGACATTACAGTCTCCCTTTTTTGAAAACATTTCCTTGCTATCTCAGAAATGTGTCGGTAATATCTGTCAATGAGTGCTCGGCTTTGAATTGTAATTTTAGAATTTTTTTCCTGTTGGATTTATGTTTCAATGAAACACGACTCAATTTCAGCAATTATTTGCAATTTCAGCTATTACTTAAAGTATCTTGAAATTTTCTAAAAATGTATCAAATACTTAAATAAGAAAATTACACATTTTGCTTCAACAAAATGTTATGGCTTTCCTTTAAAAGCTCAGAAATGATAAATGCTATTTTTCCTTTAAAAGCTCAGAAATGATAAATGCTATTTTGTTCTTGATATATCTC
This sequence comes from Metallyticus violacea, assembly GCA_030762175.1. Classification (NCBI taxonomy): domain Eukaryota; kingdom Metazoa; phylum Arthropoda; class Insecta; order Mantodea; family Metallyticidae; genus Metallyticus; species Metallyticus violacea. Next base: position 53,388,394 of record CM060832.1, on the reverse strand, counting down.
TAAAGGCTGTACGCTCAAAGAGGAATGTCATTAATCACAGTCATCCGACAGAGAGAGAGAGAGAGAGAGCACTGATAAATTTTGAAATCTGATATGAGAGTATAATGTAGCCAGAGAAGCGAAAATAATTTAACGAAGTAGCTTTAGCAAAAAAACTTAATCATACATTGTTTCAATAAATCACACAAGAAGAAGCATAACAGTACAATTACCCATAATTTCATCAACAGTGCAATAAATTCCAAATCAATTTTAAACTCTTGTCTGTAGAGCTTTGAATAACGATAGACATTTTTAAAGCTGAGAGGAGCAGTTCTAGGGGCGTGGAGCAGAGATTGATTTGCTAGCACACAGCTTAGCAGCCGCACCCCCGCCGCATCACAAGGAAATGCATGCGCTAAAACCCTTTAAGAGAACCACGAATTAGCATAAGAAAAAATCCAACTGCAAGTTCCTCGTTATTTTCACTTTTGCACGTCTTAATTCACCTCCATATTTTAAAATGTCTGTTTAGATGCGCATCATATCTATCATACAGTCTTTGACTATAAATATACCTTGAATTTTTTACAATATACTCATATGCTTTGTAATAAATCGCTTCTGTCACTGTTTTAATACATTCAGCAATTAAAAAAAATTATTACTGTATAAAGTAAATGTATTTTATGTTAGATTATTTTAACCCGAGTCATATCACTATGGTATTGTTAGTCATTATTCCAAGGACTGTTGTTGATTTTGTTTGTCTATGGACGCTCTTTAACATCTCAGATCATCAGCGTCCCATTAAATTAATGGCCGGAAATGGTCGATAAATGTTGCTTAGAGACCTCTTCTTTCAGGCTTGAAGTTCTGTTATGTGCCGTAAATCTACGACATGGGACTCCCGAAGGAAGTCACATTTAGGATTTGTACGCCCGAAAAAAAATTACATCGATCATGGCCGGGATCGAAACCGCAACCTTGGGTCTTCGAGGCAAGTATGGCTACCATTAGACCACCAGGATTGACTACCAGTGAGTGTAATATGCATCTTATTACCGTAATGATTGCAGTAATGCACTAAAATAACTACTTACATGCCATCCTTCAAAACGACTCTTACACAAAAGTCACTTAAAAAGAAACACACATGAACACTTTATGTATGTGTATATATATTATATATATTATATAATAAAAGTAAAATGAAATGAACAGTATTTAACGCCCGTTTTTGCTACAGAGGCACCACAGGCGATGGACACTGATGATACATGAGATGAAAAAGGATTTATTTTTAAGGAAGGAATCGTTCCAGGCCTAAGTTTAGGGTACCTAACCGGCATTTGCCATTTATGAGGACTGAGGAAAACCTGGAAAAAACCACAGTCAGGAAGGACGGTTCTGGCAGGTTTCGAACCCAGACCTCCCGCTCACGAGTCCGAGACTTAACAACCTCGGCCACCCGTGGCGGGTATAAATAAAAGTAGATATGGATAAAACACTTAGATAAAGTCACACTTGAAATTGCTATATTTCGAATTACTGGAGTTCTTCTATGGCAACAAGATATATATACATATTTCGAACTTTAGTACTTAGAAATGTAGCGATTGCAAATCTGTAGCTTTTTCTTAGTGTTTTATCCCTTTCAGCTTTTCTAGTTATTGTTTAATTACATTGTTAATAGTGTTATATTATTTTTCATTTATATTTTATACATATATATACATATATACATATATATACATATATATTAAAGTACCACTATTAACACTGCTTCTCTAGTTATTGTTATATTACAACACATTCCTTTCAATTGAATAACTGAATAATTCTTCTCGAGAATTCTTGTTCATTAATCTCTACATTCTCGAAGCGATTTTCTTTTTATTCTCTACAAATCTCTTCATATAACCTTCTGCTATAGTTTCGATGCCCAACCTCCGTGACGGTCAACTTCTGTATCAGACATCAACGATATACAGCAGCTTCGGAAATAGTGTCCAGTGTATTCTTCTGAACTTAGCAGTTATGAACATACAGCAATATCCATTGGAATTTTCGCAAACGTGTCGACACCAACTGGTTGTGGGTACTTTTACGTCCCTGTACCCCACAAAACAATCTCATGATTAGTTCCATCAGGACATATTTTCGGAAACATATCCACAGCATCAACATCGCCACATGCGACAAAAATCTCTCTTGCAATCTTGGTTTGGGTAGTTGGTAAGAAAACTCGCATACATTGTCCTTCATCTCTGTCATCTCTTCTACAAGCCCAAGCTAACCGAATAAATGTCACTTTCACAAACAGAAACCCATTTCCGCTTCTATTACATATTTGCAATTCCTGCTTTAACAAACATTTCAGATTTCATTGCTTTATATCCCTCGCTCTTTCTTTTAAGAAATGCAATTAAAATAGTATATTTACCAACATTGAAGATCTTTTTTAATGGTATTTAACGCCCGCTTTTACTACTGAGACATCACAGATGGTGACATTGATGATACATGAGATGAAATGATATATTGGGAAAGGGTTTATTTTTTTAAAGGAAGGAAGTGTTCCAGGTCTAAGTATAGGGTACTTTGCCATTTATGAGGACTGAGGAAAACCTGGAAAAAAACCAGTGAGGGAGTACGGTCCTGGTGGGAATCGTACCCCTGACCTCCCGATCACGAGTTCGCGGCTTAACATCTCGGCCACCCATGGCGATTTATATGATTTTGATAATTTCTCAAAATGCACAAACGAAGCCTTCTCATTTATGATATTACTTACTTTCTTACATTAGAGCCCATATACCTACCTATTCATATTTCACCTTCAATTTACTTCGCAGAAACGATGAAATGACTATCCAAGTACCTAATTTAATATCTAAAAGTAAACTGTCTTCCGAATTGCTCATTTTCGAAAAGAATTTTTTTCCTTCACCACAGACTTTTGTACATTCTATTAAATCGTATATCAATTGTTTTATAAAGAAACTAACATAATTACCCATGTTATTTCTAAACCAGCTAACATCTATGGAATACTAAGCATATGCTACATTTAATCAAAATTTATTAGAATACAACACAATATTATTACAAATAATCCGAGGTAAGTAATTATTAAACGAACACGGATAAAATATTGCTGTAACTGTTGGAATGAGCTTCATTACAGCTCTCATGTAATTACAGAACTCGACTACCACCCAGATCTGCAAACACATTCAAGCTCTAATGAAGCTAATATCCCACCAGTTGTATAAATAATCATTTTGAATTAAATGAACAAACATCAGTCACAATATTGACATATGAGGCTCGCTTATTGTGTGTACTGGCTATTATAATTTAGTTTTATGTGATATGTAAAAACAATATATATATATATATCCCCTGCTCAATAATAATAATAATAATAATAATAATAATAATAATAATAATAATAAACTGTTTTAAAAATATTAACTGCCCAAAAACTGCAGAAAAAACACTGATTGATAACTAAGTCATTCAATTCAAGACATTTCCTAAAGACTGGACATGTTGAATCATAAAATGAGGAGAATGAAAAAGAAATGTGATTCAGGCGTTAAGGAAGAGACTCTGTGACCGAAAATGAAGTTTTGCTTAGATCAGAACACAGCTTGAAGCTGATTAACCAGGAAAAGCGACCTGCAGTTACAAAGCGATGCAATGAACTATGGACCAATTTGTGATGGTTTGCCTATAGGCGACAGCGGGATTCCTTGCCGTTCTCTGGTATCGTAGCCTGTCGCTGCATCGCCATAGAACAGTTTCCTAAAATATTTTAAAAGGTTTCACCTGCCAACTTTATGAAAGGAGGTCCTGAAACTGATCACCGTCGTTGTGCATACATTTTTGGCATCTCTGTGCCACCCTACAATATCTGCAGACAGCAACGAGTGCCATTCTCATGCACGTTGAGTCATGGTTTATTGGGTCACACTGTACAATTCAAAATCGAAAGCAATTGTATTCCTTTATCTGCAAAAAATATAAGACGAATACTCTCAGAAAAGAACTTCAATACACACTCGATCAGAAGCCCAAATGAACTTTGACATGGCTGCAAAACATCTCAAGAAATCAAACGTTCACAGAGATTCATATTTTGACATGTGCATTCGATAAATAGTAAATCATTTAAGTGTTTTTTATTTTAATAAAAGTATATTCTGAATTAATATATATGTGTAATATTCTTAATTCAAATATTAATGGTTGAAGTGTTTTATTTTGCAAGTCTTATAGTGATACTTGACGAAAATTTTTTAATTTTCTGTGAAAGAGCCCTGGAGGAAAAAAAACAAAATATCATTATATCCTGTTGTGCAGATTGTCAAACTCCACCATTCATTTGGCAAAGGTGCTGCGCGCCTGTACTTAATTAATGAGACAATGCGGCAGGACCAATACAAGCAAATGTAGAGAATGAAACTGCTGTCTCAAACAAGAAAAGCCTTTCTGCGAGAAGATAACTCTTTTGCCTCTTTTGCTCTGGCTAAATGAATTAGCCCGTATGAAGACAATCGAAAACGTTTGGAAGCTGGTGAAGAGTGAAATGGCAAAGGAAGCGATTATCACAAAAAAAAAAAAAAAAAAAAAAAAAAAAAAAAAAAGTGGTTTGTTCAGGAGATAAACGTCTGTTATTATTACCCACATATGCATGTGAGACGCTCAAGTAATCATTAACCAAAGTTAAGCTTTAACATGTGCCAAAATGGCTCGACTAAATATTAAACGACATTTGATTACTCACTACATACTCGGAAAACACCAATAAGTGCATGATTGACTGTTACTATTATAGAAAAGTTAACTGTGTTTTATTGTTTTATCATTCTGCAAAGCCGAAAGAAAACAAATGCACTATTTAGAACCAATAAAAACATATTTAAGCTTTTGGCCTTGAAAAGTAATGTCTTAAAATTGTATGTTGTATATAATAATATGGTCAAGAGGAATATAAGTATTATTATCTGACCATTACTAATAAGCATCTTGGTAACCGGATTGTCATTAGCTGATGAATGCAATGAGTGGCATTCCTCTTGACTAGAATTAACGATGGGATTTTCATGCTATACACACATGAGAGGTCCATACACTAGACTGCTCTGTCCTTCCTCGGTTGTGCTGTGCATGAACTTCGCTTGACGGGGCTAATCCTTTATCATTGTGACATTAAACAGCTCTGTTAAAGCGAATGTACATGTTTGAGGTAAGACTGGACGTGTATGAAAACATTTGCTCAATCAAGATGGCGAAATTCTGACGAGGCGAGCAATTCCACGTAAAACTACCAGACATTTATGGTATATTTTACAGCAAAACCTCTGCCTGGGTTAGTTTGACCTCACTGGAAAAAAAAACAAAAAAACAAAAAAACAAAAAAAAACAAAAAAAAAACACGGCAGCATAAGTTATATTACATATTAAATGTCATACATTTTGTTACCAATGAACAGTTTGTCAAACATATCTCTTCTCTCTCTTTTTTTTTTAATGAAAGTTTATTCCGGAAATGCTTGGAAAGAGGAGTTTAAGCCTCAACGTAAAAAATTACCAAAATTAATTATTATCAACTTAGGTATCAAAAATATTCCGTGACTGACTGACTTTGTGACTACCTGATATCTCCGAAAATTAACACATATTATCATATAACGTATAATTTTAAATCATGCTGTCCATAATACATAAATGGTAAACATATTAAGGCACATTTATGTTACTAGATTGCATTTGTATTTGTAACATGTTTACTTTTCTCAAATTACAAATAATAATGTTGATATTATGAGACTTCAAAATAATATCAAGTTGTTAATAAGGCTAACGTAAAGCCTTTTAAGAGTCTGCAATAAAGATTTTGCATGCCGTTTTCTTATAAGGTACTTAAAATAACACAAATATTAAATACCTGACTTGATACATTAAGACTTATTTGTATCAAATATAGAATGTGTTTATATAATTAAAATTCAGTCCGTTATCACCCCCCTCTCTCTCTGTCTCTCTTTCTAAGAAGGAAGTCACGAAAAATGAACAAATTCCATTTCTGACCACTGAGCTTTATATATAGCATCTGATGGCTTCATTAAAAAATACATCGTATACACTTTCAATCGTATATTTTTTATTTTTGTGTTCCCTATGTTCGTGAGAAAATAAATAGTTACCATGACTTATGCGTAACTTATCCCCGATGTAATTACGTATATAAAGCGAGAGAGAGACACAGAAGAAACGGATATACATAAAACACTGAAATAGTTACACGCTATATTTTCAGCAACTCGTTCAAAGGCACAAGTCAAGAAATGTTATCTAATTACATTGTTCCAAGAGTTACTTTATTTTTCATATGTATACAATAAAATGAAAAATAAGAATTTCTTCACTGCAAATTAGGCTCTATGAGTCCTGTACATAGATGAGCAGTAAACTGCAGAGATACACACATTCCATAGCCACAAATGAATCGCACGCTCATACAAGACCACGCTATACTGCAGGAACACTAAATGCAGCAGGTTTTGATTCACTAATACCACTCAAATTGTTTTTGTTTTCGCTTACGAAATGTGTAGATCAGTATGACTGTTCACATGAAAAATGTGCATACTGCATGAGTATTTATGCATCACTTTCACGCAATAAACTCGCTGAAAAATCGAAAGGTGTTCGAATCTTTTTTCAAGATACTTCTTCTTCTTCTTCTTCTTCTTCTTCTTCTTCTTCTTCTTCTTCTTTTTTTTTTGATTGATTGATTGATTTATTTATGGACGCTCTTTAACATCTCAGGCCATCAGCGTCCCATTCAACTCAGGGCGTGAAACGGCCGACAAATTTTGCTCAGAGGCCTCTCTTTCAGGCTTGAGGTTCTTTTTCTTGCCGTAAATGTACGACACGGGACCCACGGCTTTACTTCCCTTCCGAAGGAAGCCATACTTAGGATTTTTATGCCCGAAAAAAATCCATCGGTCCTGGCCGGGTTCGAACCCGCGATCTTGGGTTTAGGAGGCAGGTAACAGACACTTCTTCTGAAATACCTCATGAACACTAATGTGCTTGGCTTTATTGCTCACAGAGTGAACAAAAGCTTCGGAATTTTGAACAGTAATGGCAGATTTCACAGCTATCCATGCCACCTTCTTCACTTGCCATCCAATCGAGCTATTTCCCCTTTCCGATGGTAAGAATTGAAGTTCCATTTAATTGTAATTTCAAATATTTTAAATACCAATGTTACATAACATAAGGTGTGTTTTTACTTAAAACAGCTGGCAATTTCATCCAAATACACGTTCAATTGTTTCAGATTGAGTGGAATCTCTAATAGCTGAGAAAACAAATTCTTAAACAAAATTCAACAACACATTTATTACTGCAATAATCAGACAGCAGAGCAAAGGAATTTTCTGAATCTCTCCATCACACTCTTTTCAAGCAGCAAACACGGAAATCTGCCTATTGTTCTAATGGGTAGCCTGAATCTAAGTTTGTTGCTTGCATGTATAGTGTTTTGAGAGATCTGTTTGTAAGACTGCTTCCATAGTCTCAACATTTTTCTCGGGAGCAATTTAAGATCGAAGATTGTTGCATTCAAAAACACGCTTTAGAAAATGCTGCAGCCTGTTACACATTTCTTCCATGCAGTCAACAATAGATTCCCTTCTATTCCGTTCGACTTCACTCACAATGTGAATTAGCTTGTCATTTGAAATGCCTATTGTATTTATTGTACTTAGAAGCAGGTACTTTTTTCTTATGCAATAAGAAACTTCGCATTTTCACGTACAATGAATTCTTCGTTGTTCTATGTCTGTAATACTTAGTGTTACCAGCAAATATCTCAATGCCATGAAAGGTCTTTTCCATTGCATCATTCTCGCAGAACTTTAATACTACAACCATCATGTCTTCCGATAGTTTGTTTTTGAAATATTTTCTCTGTTTGCGAACATTTAAACACTCTATTTCTGGTAAATTAGTAAATAGTCACTTTCTTTTCCATTTGAGAAGTGCCTCTTTAACACATTTTCTGCACTTTTCATAATACTGTCTGTATTTGAATGCTATGTAGAAAATGTAGTATTTGCATGAAAAATTTAATTTCTCCATTTCTGTACATCTTGTCCCTCATTCGCTAAGCCTGTTTGTATATCCGGTTAATTAGTTCTCTTCCTCTTTTAGTTTTTCTGGGTTTAGCCGTTTCTTTCCTCTGTTATTCCATTCCTAATAGTGGCTTTGCTCTCTAAGACGTTGTATGTGTTAATGTTGTGTTCGTGCTGGTATTTTTGCCATTTTCACAGGACATTTACTCTTGTGCTCACATGGTATACTTTTATACTGTATGGTGAGCACATACAGTATAAAAGCAATTCTTTTATACTGTAACTTGACATAATCAAGCGGTTAGAATGCCAGTAAGGCGCCATTTACACACTTTTTTTTGTTGGCGATGTTATGCTAACGTTGAATGTGGAAATAAATTTCATTCTATAATTTATTTTTCTGTGCATGAAACTTTACCCATGTTATGAGTGGCTGTAACTAAATATGCAGTAAGAGCCTAGTGAGAGTAGAAAAAAAAATAGTTTAAAATTGAAGGTTGGCATAGAAAAATTTACATGCAACATAAAGATGTTCCTGCCTTTGTCTTCTGTGTTATAAGCATGCTAAGATCTGCTGCATGGAATGTACTGTACGATCACTTAATGCTTTACCCCGCGGCGCGGTTTTTTCTCTAAGAGCGATCCTTCTCGCTTGCCGCGCACTGGAGGGAGTTAGCAAGCCTGCTTGCTTACTTGTTGGCCTTGCCGACTGTCGCAATTGTTGCGCAGCTGTTCGTGGGCGTATGTTGTGTTATTCGTTCTTTAATGCGACAGTATATATAAAGTATGTGACTCGTGTGTTTACAACGGTACATCGTGTCTTTATGTACAATTCATATGTGTTAACTCAATGTTGAAAAAATCATGACTTTTTTTTAGCATACTGTTGATTCTGTTATTTATGTTAATAGCATACTAATCGCTTTTTAAGAGAATTAACCGATAGGAAGCATGATCAGCACTTTTTAACAGGATTCCTTACAGTGCGAATACTTCTATGAAAGCAATTCACAACGACAGTGCGAATACTTCTATGAAAGCAATTCACAACGTGTTTCACGAGACAGAATTGTTGGTAGGAATTTGTGACCCTCCGGTTCCCCGGTTAAACAACCTGCGATCATCATCTCCGGGGTAAATAAAAAAAAATGTGTGTACAAGACAAATTCGCACACCTTACAAGAACTCACAGATAATATTTATTAGGAAATAAATGGTCCTGATTTCTCAAAATGAACTACAGCGAGAGATAATAATTTCCTAAAGAAATGCCAAAAAAATGTATGGAGAATGAAGGGGGCAATCAATACATTTGATAATTTGGTAAGTAATGAGCCTCTTAAATAGGTCAATATGGTTGGTTTGTTTTATTATTTTACTCTCTCGCTAATCACCGAGACCCGGCTAGATGACTAACGAGCGGGGCGCTCGCCCATAAGCAAAACATTCCGGAGAAAAACAAATTGATCGCACTACACATATACATAGGGTTTTGTGAGAAGTTTCTTATTGAATTGGGCAGCTACCCTATAAGGTTCCTTAGTTAATTTGTTTAATGTTACCCCTTAAAATGATGATGGTTTTTGTGGAATTTCTCACCGCAAAGTAAGGGACATAGAATACATGAGCAAAGCAAGAAAGTATAAAATTGCTAATACTTAGGTTATGATGTTTCTCATTTATTTGTGTTTAAGCTTTCAGTACGAACAAACTTGAATGTCCCGTTATTTTTATTATCCCCTGTTCTTGTGCAGGGACATAATTAATTTTTAAGATTGTGGTTGAACAACTTGAAATGGTTAGTTATTGTTTTTATTCTGCTTTTTGTACAGATATTTTCGTTAACTTGTTAACTTGATTTGCATCAATGGTCTGTTTTGAGGTAATAAGGGTTGGAAGTCAGAAAAAAGCGATGCATATTAATTAATATATTAAGTGAAGGGTGCTGTTTATGCCCATTTTGTGAGAGGACTAAAGAAAACATTATATGCATTGCATATGTATCATCTAATCAAAACAATGTAATAATAGGGAACAATTGGACACTTTGCATTGCGTGTTTAGTAGAGTTAGTGCATAGTTGTACATAGCTATTGATACATTATTATACATCGATACAAATAATGGATGTATCACAAAGACTGTACCTAGTAAAGCTAGAGAAAAGTGACCTCTGCATGTGATGAGGAGTGGAGGCAAGGAAAACTAGAGCTCAATTCAAAACAGTCAAACGTATGTGTATCCCACTGTACGGTGTTCAATGAAAACAATTACTAAGTAAGAAGAGAAAGGGTTGAAGCCGGCGAATCTTTCCTATCTACTCCAGGAAAACAAAGAAATAGACCAGAGCATACAAACGTAAATTTGGATGCTTTTACAAGAATGGGATAGACGAAGTTTATTTAGTGAGGAAAGAATTTACTACACGTCCAAAAGTGTTATGTGAGATTCGAAAAGGAAATGAATCTCTTTGGGAGTTCACTCTCTAAAAAGAGTTCTCAAAGAAATGAACTACAAATGGAAAAAGTGTCAAACAAAGGAAAATATTAATTGAAAAAACCAAACTAAATGGAATGGCGCTGCAAGTATCTGAAAGCAATATGCCGCTTTAGAAAAGTCGTTCTATTGTGCATGTTGATGAGATTTGGGTAGACAATAATTTAACAATTAGGAAATGCTAACAAAGCGATCGTCAACCAGACGTATTGACTAAGCCGAATTTCGGTAACAGATTTCATTGCAGTCCATTCAGAATCTGAAATGAGGTTAGTGAAGAATTCGTTAAAATTTTTCTAGCAGGCAAAAGCTCGGGAGATTATCATGAATGAATAAATTTCAGAAACATTGATCTTTATGTTAAAAATCAAGTTTTTCCCATTCTCTCAGAGTAGAGTGTTATTCTTAAAAACATTTCTTCATTCCTCGTTCAAAAGACACGAGAAATTTTGTACATATTTATAGAGATCCGTAAATGACAAATAAAAAGTGTTTACAAATATTAAAATATATATTTTTAAATATTAAAATTAGATGGCCATGAAAGATTAGGTTTGCTTCCATACATGTGTGAACTTGAGCTTGCCTGGTCCAACGTAAAACTTTTGCTATCAGAGAAAAGTGTTGCAGAAATCAATATTTTAGCAGAAGTAGTGTATTTATTTACAAAGTATATTTCTTGCATATCTAACTCATCCATGTCGTGCGGGTCCTGGGACCGTATGTGCTTTAAGAAATATTTAAAATTGCACAAATCAACATTTAACTCTTAAGAGACAAACAGTATATATAGCAATGAAAAATATATAATAATAAACTATTTGTTTCGAAATACATCAATAAAATAAATAGTACAAAAGTGAATTACACTCCCACACAATATGTACAAATAATTCCAAAAGTATTGTTATATGTTTCTCTACCCCCTTTCCCGGTTGTCTGCCTCTTCCTATCTGAAAGTCTCACTTTGTTTACAAATTTACCTATTCCCTCCTCCTCCTTTCTATCTACCAGCAAAGTCCAGCACTGCCACTGCCCTCTTTCTCCATTCTTCCATCTTCTTGCAGTAAATCAGAATATGTTCCCAAGATTCTTTCTCCGCACATATAAAGCAGATTTTCGTACCCTCTCTGTCTGTTATTTTAGTCATCCGCCCCGCGCCTAACCTAAACCAAGCGAGTTCCTGATTGCAGAGTTTGGCCGCTGTTTGGATGTAACGCTCTATCCCCCATTCGCTTTTCAGCTCCGATTGTATCTTAATCGAGACATTTTCTGCACACTCCGAAACAGTCAACTGCCTATTAATGTCCCTCAAGCGTTTCTTAATTTTCCCCCAAACCTCTCTCCTGTTTCTCCGCTCTGCGATCCTATAATGCAGGTTTCTTCTCTGCTTTGGGGAACACTTGCCAGCGATACTAACCAAAACACAAAGCTTGTAAATGTTCACCGTGCTGCAGTTAAAACGATCTCTATTAATGATACGCATTAATAAGGAAACAAATTAAAATAAAGTAATAAGATTATGTATGTAGTAAAGTGAAATAAAGCCCATGTTATCGATCAATACTCTATGAGATTTTTTTTCAAACATAATCCATAAACTGAAAACATAAAATAAAATTTAAGAAAGGTCTATTTTAAAGAAACCCTGGCGAACCCGCAACTCATTTCTCTCGACGAACTGATCGGCTAAATCATTGAGATCCAAGAGCAGATTGTATTTCGATGGCAGTTTAAAATGACAAATGCATTAAAACGACTCTGTCCCTCTGATAATCTAAAGCAATTCTTCAGCCTTCTGAAACTCAAAAAAGTTATCTTACAAATGCACAAGTTGACGGAAAACTAAAAAGTGGTACAAATTTAATTTAGTACAGCTATTATTTGATATTATCAAACCCTTTGGAAATATTGGGGGAGTTCAGCCCCCTCTGCGAAAATTCAAAATGGAGTTAATGTCCATTCAAAGTATACAAAACAAAATATTTTTAAAATTTTTAAAGGATTTAGCATAAATGTCCTATAATACTGAACAATTTTTGAATAGATCTGGAAGTGTATACTTAAATTATTCAGAAAGTATGCACTCTTGCAAAAACAATATTCATGGACAAATACAGACAAATTCATTAGCACAGGCGCCTGAGAACATGGTGATGATTCCGCACATGAATTCTGATATTTTGCTGTGTGATATGTATCTATAAAGTATTTCCAATTCAATATCTTCGTATTAACATCGTTTGAGTTCTGAAAATGCAACAAAAGAGCAGCGTTACTATAATGCTAATGACCGTAAGTTGAATGTTAAACATGCTATGGATATGTAACCAAATAAACTTGTTAAATATTTACAATAAAGCAGTATCAGTACTGCAACGACGCCTAATTGTAATTATTGGAAATTAAAATGTCATGTTTTATTTAAGAGCATATATATTGCTGCTATTTAATACTTCGACGTTTCAGCGGAAATTCAAATTAAATTTAACAGAGAATGGATGCTTCAAGACGTGGGAAATGTTCGTTGTCTAAGAAAATACACGAGAATATTTTGAGATTTTTTTCGATCTGTTTTATACACAAGAGTGAAATGGTGTATAATTTGAGAGGGAAACGAACCTGGAAGTTAATTTCATAATAGCAAACTATATTAATGACTGTTGTTTACCCCTGTCTCTTGCTAGAATTTCACTGGATTTTCCAAGCCCCCTGATTGGTTATAAAAGGCGGTTATAAACTGAGTAGGCAGCCTATGAAATATACAGACTTTTCAGGTGCAGCAGGTACAGCTCGGCTGCATCAATATTTTATCCAGTATAGACGTAATTATTTATTTCGTGCTTTTCCGTTTTCAACTCAAAATTAAACTATTTATGGGTACTGACATATGAATTTATTGGTAACAGCACGCTGCTTTGGCATGATTCTTAAGCTGTATCCTCTGGCACAGCTCAATGCTGCACTTGCGACCTGTTTGATACCGGTTGCCATTAACGTTAGACGCTTGCTTTTATGTAAGTACAGTCAAAACTGAGAATAGGAGTGCAGGCAGCACGTAGGACGGTGAGAAACATACGTCCTTGATTGATGCCTTGCTTATTTCTACCCAGAAGGATGCGCGAGCCAGCGAGCATGGCCAGCTTACTTTTTTTTTTTCTTTGTTACAATAGATTTTAAAGTTTACGTTTACTGTATAGTGGTTTAGTTACTTGTTTATTAAAAGTTTTGGATTTTAGTACTACTTTAATGTTCATTGCATTTAGTTCCGGATATATTCACGCAATTGATGTGGTACTGCTGTTTTTAGCTTCGGATTTCTGTGGCGTCATTCCAGTGGATGAAGTGTTTTATTGCATTTGTATAAAATGAAGTACAAACAGTGAATGTTGCGTAACTAAATCAATATACTTTTTAAAAGTTCATTTTCCTATCACTACCTGCTGTAGTACCTGCGATGTGTTGAATTTTATGTTGATATATAGCTTTACTGTGTCATCCTTATATTTAATAAGCGGCCTAAATCAGTGTGTAGATATGATTGGTATACCTGAGTAGTAAATACTGAACATTGTTTTCAAATTAAACTTTTTGTGTGGAAGTAGGGCTGCATCAACTTTTGATGTTAGGAGCTGCCACTATATGAGAGTTTTATTTTGTTTCCCATATGTATCAGTAAAATAGAACATGTTTAACCTAAGTGATAAATGAATGCAAAGATAAGATGCGACCTGATTATGCTCCTCAATTACTAATTACTTCAGTTTTTTAACTTATTTTGGTAAGTGTTTTTCACATACTATTGCAAAAAAATATAACTTACGAGCTTAGATCACAACCTCTTATTGAATATGATATAAAAACAAAACAAAGCAAAAATCTATTTTTTTTTTTTTTTTTTTTTTTTTTTTTTTTTTTTTTTTTTTTTTTTTTACTTATGAGCTTTTCCCCATTGGCCAATGATATTATACTATGCACATCACTAAAAATAATAATTACAGAAGTTTGCCTTTAGCGACAGAATCCCAATAAAAGCCTGTTTTCCATATTATTTCTAGCGCATAATGTATTTCCAATTAGCAGGACTAGACAAATAAAACTGAATGAATAAAATATCGCTTTGTGCAATATTTAAACAATTTACATTTATTATCTATTCTAGCACTTTATATTATTATCAGATCACCGACCCCACTATCTTCTCAAGTTAAACCTTTGCTATAGCATTTTGAACTGTACTAATGAACTATTGTACAAATAACATGAACAGTTTATGTAAACAAAACTATTCTTTTCAAACATAAATGAATCTCAAAAACAACGAAATATTTCCAATTTGTTCCCTTTTTTTAACTCCCAAGTAAATTATGTACGAAAATCCTCTTCAAGAAAATAGCATTCATATTTTAGAATGAGCTCAGGTTCGTTCTATCTTTAAACACCGCCTGAGAATGTCTAATCCCTTTCTGTTGCCGAGACGCAAGTAAAGTGTGGTTAATGAACATCTCTTTATTATTTCAACAGCTCCCAATTTATCCTTCTCTCAGAGCTGTAACACATACATATACATATACATCTTCCTCAATATCCGCAAGTTTTACTTCTCTTTTGATTTATTGAACTAGATCATCAGACCCGTTATGACATTAGCCTACTTCCAAATAATGATGCCTACTTCCTGATTCAATACCTTTATTTGTTTTGGGTACTTTCAAGACCCCATTCCTTGCATATAATCTGTCCAGTGTTTTAAAATGCACTTTAGCTTTTTCTTACAGCGAATACCTATGTCAGAGTAATGTAGGTGTTTCTTATTTCTCACACTAAGTTATTTCCACTTATACAATTTTTAATGTCCTAATTTTTTCCAAAAAAATAAAGATATTTAAATCTTTGTAAACTACGCTTGTTTTATATTATAATGTTCTGTGTCATTGTTATTTAAAATAGCTATTACAGCTTCCATAATTTTATTTTATTAAACGTTATTTTTTTTTACTGAAAACAGTAATCGTTTGAAAGAAGTATGCGATCATTAAGCGGCAGCGGCAAGACCTGAAGGCATATGCAAAGAAATATGTTTGAATTAACTCATAAAATAGCCCAAACTTTTGGCATTTCAGAAAAAACATCATTGATCCTTCCTTCCGCTCCCACATGAGCGCTGAAATTTTGCAATTAACCCCTTTATTTATGTCATTGAAGATTGATGATTATTAACAAGCAATGATTCTACCTTTTATATTTTGTATATTTGAGGCAGGCCCCTAAGAATGGAGAATGACTGGAATGGGTATGGTGATGAGCTTTCCTAACCTACACAAAACTCCAAATGCAAAACCATTTCCACTAAACTCCGATCATCTGCCTCCCCGGGGAGCTGCTTCTATAGAAGATGAGGGTGTAAATGGGGAGTCTTTGGCACCATAAAACAGTAAGCTCGGTGCTTGGCTGCTGTAAGCAAGCCGTACTCCGAAATAAAAACCGGTCCTTCAGAGTGGGGGTTGTGTGAGGTGCTGGTAGCTCTTCCATGTATAATAAAATAAAAAAAAATCTACTCAGAAAATTTACATTAAACAGCAGGATGGATGAATCTACTGAACAATGAACAAAATATGGAAAGAATATGCGGAAGAGTAGATATTATATTGAATTTTATAACTTAGATTGTTGGAAACTGAATTGCAATATAACAATATTGCTTTAAAAAGAAAAGAAAGAAAAAGATTAAAGGTACAAAAGAATCAGGTTCTTATACAGTGAGATATATAAAAAAAAAAAAAGCAAAGCAAGAGAGTGCAGTAACAATTTTAGTACACAATAGATGAAGACAAAAACTGATCATTATACTTGCATTAATGAAGGAATACCAGCTTTACGTATGAAAATAAAGCGAGGGCATTTGACGGTTATTGAAATATATGCACTGGAGGAGGATAAGAAAAACGAAACAAAAATAATTTATGAACAATTACAGAAAATGTTGCAAAGTGACATTATAATAATACGCCAAATGCAACGCATGACTTGGATTTAGACCATTCCAGACACAGTTGGCGAATTTTGTGAGCAACAGCTTAATAATAATAATAATAATAATAATAATAATAATAATAATAATAATAATAATAATGTGCAGCTCAACAATTTTCTATCATAACTCTCTCAAATTCACAAACACGTTTTTCATTAGCTCGGAACTAAGGATGACATAGTTTTATTTATATACTTTATCTGAAAAATGGACAGCATAAACTAAAGTATCAAAGAAGGCTACAACAATATTTAATGAATATACCTACAGAAGATAGCATTAATTAAAAATAGCAAAAACTCAAGAGTTCATAACAAAAACTGCATTAAAATACTTGGTAGGAAAAGTAAAAGTGGACGTAAAAGAAACCTGAGAATATGAAACCAAGAAATAGAGCGAGCAATCAAAGAAATCAAGTGGCTTATAAACAATGGTCACAACAAAGGCGAGCAAAATATAAATATAATAATGAAAAACAATAGATAGAAAAGCTTATCAAAAGTATGGAATAAATTCTTAAGTACAATAAAAAAATAATATACATAGTAGACAAGCTTTTCACATAAGATAATTAAGCATCTAAATAAAACTAAAAAGGATACAGTGCAGATAAATGCAATACCGAAACCAGAATTTATGGAACACTACAGAAACTTTCAAGAAAAAGAAGAAGAATGTTAACGACAATGAAAATGAACTCTATTAGTGTGTCTATGTAATTGTTATATTGAAGAATTGCAGCAGTTTGTAAAGAAAAGTAGCAGTTCCAGATAAAATAAAATAGGAGGAATAATGTTACATTTAATAATATTGCGTTTTATTGCAGGCAACCTTGTAAAATACCACAAGCCTAGAAAGTGTTGATATATTTTCCATATTTAAAAAAGAAATAGAAGAAGCTATGAAACTATAGGAACATGCAATATATAAAGTATATGTAAGAATAATTAACAAAACTCTGAAAACAATAGCAAAACAGCAGCAGAGGAGGTTTCGTTCTGGACGATCAACAAATAATAGATAAAAGGATTGCAATTGCAATAAGCTTTCATAGATTTAGAAAAGGCTTTCGAACATAATAACATGGAAAAAGCCATGGATGACTACGGACATTTAATAAAAGTATTTAGAAATTTATTAACTTTTTATTGTGGCAGAGCTAAGGTCTTTAGACCTTCTCCGCTTTATCACTCTAATAATAAACACACAAAATTTCAGTGAAATTACAAGTATAAAACAAATATAGGTAATAAAATGAACAATAGATACATAAACCTATGTAAAACAAGAAAGACGTAAATAAATGTGTTAAAATAAATATGAATATTTTTTGGTTTGTTTATTTAAGGACGCTCTTTAATATCTCAGGTCATCAGCGTCCCATTCTATTTAGGGCGTGAAACGGCCGACAAATTTTGCTCAGAGGCCTCTTTTTTCAGGCTTGAGGTTCTTTATCGTGCCGTAAATGTACGACACGGGACCCACTGCTTTACTTCCCTTCCGAAGGAAGCCATACTTACGATCATATGAATAATAAAAAATACAATTAACGAAATAAGAGGAAGAAATAAAAGATAAATCATAATACAAGCAGTAACATAAACGTGTGTAAATCATACAGATGTTGATAAATGTACTGATAAAAATATAGAATATAAAACATACTGTTAATATGAAAATGAAAGGAAAAGATATGATGATACTAATAACAATATTGGATAATAAATTATACAACAAATAAAGATGTGTATTTCATTATGAGGAATCTAAGTCTAAGATAATTTACTATGTCTAACAATTTCTTATAAAATGTTATGTAATAATTCTAAAATTATTTTAATACAGGGAACGAGAAAACAGAAACCTTTTAATATATAAAATTCTGCAATAAGCACGTGGTATCTCACCCACTCTTTTAATACATATTTAAACGAAATCTTCCTACAATGTAAAAGAATCGTTAATTCGGGAATTAAAAAAAAAAAACTAAAATATAAATTTAAATATTTCTATGTACATTGATTATATTGTGCCGATTCAGAAAAACGAAAAAACTGCATTCTGTTCAAATTTCAAATTAAATTTGTAAATATTATACTTTTAATATATTTGTAGATAATTTCCAAGTTTTAGTATATTGGTAAAAATTGCTAATTCGATGGAAATAATTTTACGCAATACCTCATTGGACCAAGCGTTATTTGTAAGTATTTAGACTATGACAGTGCAGGAAGAGAAACTAATAGATAATAAATAATAAAGTGGCTAAATTTCAAATGCTGTGTGCAACCATCATTTAATTCTTTAAAATATGAAGGGTTGGCGGGAAGGACGATGAGGATCCATAAAATGCCATTTTTGAGTTAGGGCTGCTATCTATTGGAGTATGTTGATAACTAATAGAGGATTATTTGGTTATTACAAATGCGATGAAGGTTCACAAATTAGCGGAAGTTTTAAAAACACCCACTAGGAAAGAACGCTGTGAGTGCACCTGTATAGAGATGTTCGTCCATCTCTGAGGAGACAGCGTTGAAGGCAACACTTGATTGTTTCTCGTTGGATAGCTGTAGCACAGGTGCTAACTGTGAAGAGTGTGTGGTGACGTGTATACAAGAGAGGAAACGAAGAAAATTGGGGTGGTTAAAGTTATGTAAAAATAAGCTACTAGCACAAAGTGATGAGATGGGCCTATCTTGTTATTGTACTCGACTGAAGTGTTTTGAAAACATTAACTTGGATGATAGAATGTCCATTATTTCAAAATTTAAAAACATGCAACTATAATGAACAAAACATATATGTAGGAGGCTTGATTTCTTGTTCATTGTTAAAAGGCGTCGGCATAGAAAACTTAAGCCTGATGATCCCGACTCTCATATCATTTCAAACTTAGGGTTGATAATATGGGTCTGATTAATCAGAAGGCGAAAGTACAACTCCCTATAGATGCTATTAAACCCTCCAGATAAAAGTCATCACCCTTCATTACTGGGTGTGAGCTATCAATGTTTCGTGGTTGATCTGACTTTTTAAAGTCTAAATTCAAAGGAAAAATCCTATTTCCTATAAGTTCCATAGAAGAACTCAAAATACTCTGTGGTGAATTTCATCTAATCTCTCATCATACGCATAATGAATGGACCCCGGTTTAAGACTGTTGTTACCTGGACAAGGAAGAGCAGATACAAGATATTCCTACATTGGGTGCTGGTGAGTTTCAATAACCAGAAAGGTTATACAGTGAAACATTGCCAATATTAATGCAAAAGTTCAAGGAACTGTAGAACATAAAGAAATTTATCTCAAAAGAAGCATAAGGATTCTATGACATTTAACAACTTCATACATCCAAGAAGAAGAGACTAAGGCATATAATGACAAAGTAATTCTGTATTTAGCCTATAATACGTCAGAAACACATTATGAAAAAGTATGAAAAATTACTACTACTTTTTTCGATATTGCGCGTTTATATATCATTCTACATTTGCCTTATGTTTAAGTTTTGTTTATGTGTGTGTGTTCAGTGTGATATATATTATTTTTAAAAGTATTATCAATATTCCAGTTCATGTTCTCAGTCTGCTGAACGATAACATACTAAGATAAAATTAATTAAAAGTAAACACCATTGTGCATACATACTGTAGCAGTGGTTTTTAAATTTAAACATTCATTTTTCACCATAGTTTTTTATTTGGACTCTCATCGTAATTCTCGCCAACCCTTCATATGTGAACAAATAAAACTCTATGGACACCAAAAATACATTTTACAAAAAATTGCATTGCTGCAGCAAATCTTGGATCCCGAAAAGCAAAGTAAGAAGTCAAATAAAAAAAAAACGCAGAAATTAATATTTAACAAAATGCACGAAATTTGACTTAATAAGGAAATTAGATCAGATTACAGATATATTAAATAAACAAAAGAAAGGAATACAGGAATAGCCGGAAAGGCCATATGGCTTTAATGAAAAATACAGAGCTGCCAAAAGCTGCACTACAGTATAAGCTAATCGGAAAAAGAAGTATTGAGAGATTTTCTGTGAAGTCGGAACAGGCTAGACCAAATTCGTGAAGTGTAAATGATGATGGTAATTGCAGCCATACTCTTTCGGTTCCTTGAACATTTATCTCAATAACATCGTCATTAACTTACAAAGAGCGCGCGTTTTCATCCCATAGCTTAGAACGTTGTTCAGTTATACAGCATTTGTATAATGCTACATCCTACCATAAAAATGTAAAATAATACATATCTTTATTATTTTACATCAAAAGTTACTACCAGTTATTAAAATTCCATAAATTAAAATATGAAAAATAAATTACGGCGTTGCGAATCATCTTTCCCACACTCGTGTATTTGGCAATGTGCTTCCTTCATCACAAAAGATAAAACAGCACGCATTTTCATAGCGCCAGTAACCTTATGTAATTACTCTCTCCGAGGTCGCAAACAAATGAGAAGCTTGTGAACGAAATTACTCGTGAGAATCGCTCCTCTTATTATCCCATAACAATGTTACTATTCTGACAAAACACGCGAGATTATAATCGGTTAGCCACCTTTGTTATGGTAAACGCATTTTCTTAAGCATCATATGGAGTATACATGTAAACATTCTTGCAAAGCATTTCCTTAATATTTGCATATTCTCTTTTTTATTCTAGGTCTATTACCAAATATAATGTTTCATATCAACACTTAAGAACATTCTCATTTGCTTTAATACCATCGAATTAATTTATGAAACAGATGTTTTTATTGTGGTGTATATATATATATATATATATATATATATATATAAGCTTAATACAAAAGTATATTTCTTTTGGCCCCAGCGATTAGGCACTTATTGTTAATATATCTTCAATAAATGAGTTTTATTTACTTAAATGTACAAAGTCGATAGGAGTATCTTCTCAGTAGTTTTCTTTTACCTATTTTTCCAAATATTTTACACTCTAGCTCGAACAATCTCAGCAAGTACAAAGTATTATTTATGTATAATGAATTACTACTTTGTTCAATTCTCATTTTGTCGGAAAAGTTAACCGAACCAATTTTTCTCTACACTACAATTTCTGCTTGGTCCTATTCTATAAAAGTAAGGTTTAACACATATAAGTGCAGTAGTATAATTCCTTGTAATGTATGGGGTTGTAATGCTCCATGAAATAATGTCAGTATTTCAAAGGTATTATAATAAGTTAAAAGTAAAGTGGTGTCATAAAAGAACAAAACGGAGAAATAACTGTTTGCTACAAGGCAGTTTACCTTTAAGTAGATTACGTTCACTCCTAAGTAATAAATTCGTATTTTAATATACAAATAACGATTCAGCACTTTGAGATGGCCATAAAATTTTCATTAATGCGTTTACGTCATAAAATTATTTTAATTGAGAGATGGCACAAGAATCGATCTTCACGATTGTGCTCGATCATTTATTTATTAATCCATTTGATAATTTATATTCTTATACGTTTGTTTTCTGTTGTTTGGTAATCACATTTTCATTACAAGCAAACAATGTGACAATGGTGTCGAAAGAGATTAACTTGTTTATTTTGAAAGGGAATGAGACAAGGAAATAAATTATTTTTGTAGCAAACAACATAAGCTAAAATGCTGGAACCTTAATTTGTGTATCTAAAACAAGAAAGGTCAATGACCGTCATAAATTCTACTTTAATTGTACTCAAATACTAAATTATTCTTTTTCATGTACAGCCTATTCTCGTTCTCATCATCATTTACGCTACTTCAGGATCACACACTTAGGTCAGTTGATTCCTTAAACTTTTAAAATTATATTAAAAACTGCCTTATATTTTAAGTTACCAATATTCTTACACTTATAGAGGAATCTGTACAAATTGCAAGGGTATGACTAATATTAATACTTCTGTGGGGGGAGGAATACAAAATATAAAATCACGTGTAGTAGCCTTATTAGCATGAGGTTGTAAAGTGAAGCTACAATTCCATACACTTGTAATGCATTAAACTATACTTTTGTGGAACAAGGCCCTTATCTGAATGTTCAGATGTAGTATGACATTTTGCACCATTTTTACCATCTTCTGTATAAGCATTGGTACCTACTTATGCTGTTTATATATACTACATATCGAATTTTTACCCTTCGTTTGTGTTTGAAAGCTAAAAGGCTTAAGAGCGGTTTGTGTTCCTATAACAAGAGATTTCTTAACTTTATTTTCTCAGTCTTTCATTTATGTTTGGAGACAGCTTTCCTGACCTTCTCATTTTTACTCTTCCTAATCATTAAGAGATAGTATTTCTGCATTGTTAAGCTTTATATAGTGCTTGGGGATACTGCCTAACTCTTGTTTTATGAGATATTGGCTTTAATAAATTTAATCATTACCAAAAAAAATATATAATATAATATAAACACAAACTAATTTATTACCTAAAAATTCACTCAGTCATTTATAGTAAAGTTATATTTGGAAAGGTGTCTGGCATTTAAGAAATGTTTTCAGAATCACATGAGCAAAAACTAACTACATATAGAGGAAAAACAATAAATTGCATTGAACTGAATAAAAAAAGTGTTAATTAGATTTTTGTCAAAAATATTTCAAAAAGTTACCGGTATTTGTCCTTTACTTTCCAATCCAATATTTTACGTAGAGGAGAATCTCTTACTAATCAAAATTATTTTTTCAGTAGCGAGATAAATTCACCGGAAAGATCGGTAATTAAACCAAAACACTTCCTTAGCAACAAAACACTCTTAGAACAGAGCATTATATTTCCCAATACTCCGAAAAGTTAGCAATAATTTGAAGTTTATTGAAGCCCAATGTTAATTTCTACATCTAACTAATTTTCAATTATCTACAAAGCAGTTTCTAATTTCACACCGATATTAGCTGTGACTCTCTGGCGAGTTAAGAGTTGTGTTTTATTCTGATTAACTCGTTTCGTACCTAATTTTTGCATTCGTAATTCTTTATTTGTTCCCTCCTCATACTTGCCTCGGCAATAGAATATCATAGACTTAAAAAAATATATTTAATCTTAAAGCTCAGTACAAAACCAACAAGGAAACACTTGTAGACAGGGACGTACTCATGCACGTGACTTGAGCAACAGCAGGACCTGACCAGATGCCGAAGTAATCACGTGGTCCAACACATACATAAATCAATAATTCCCATCCGCAGTTTATTATTTGCTTATGATGCCCGCCAGAGATACATAAGGGCAAGCGGCAGTTTCTTCAGCTCTAGATGACAGGCCAAAGAACCCAAGTATAGCAAGGTAACAATGCTTATTTAGACTTTTTAGGGAAAAATCTCTTGACCAACGTTGCTCTGCGAGAGGCTTACCTCTTGCTTTATCAGCAAATATGTTGTGGAAAACCCACATGCGAACGACGATAAAATTTTGAATTATTTGCTATATTTCGTTCGAGCAATGTTATATGCCTGCACACATTTTAAAATGTGTTTAGCATTGTTTTGTAGTTAAGAATCCCTTTGAAGAAGATTAAACATTTCCATTAGATGGTTTATTCCAGAACAAGCATTCTATTTGAGCTAAAATGAACAAAATGTGATCTAACTTTGTTACTTTGCAGAGACACTTAAAAGCCGTGGATCCCATGTCGGACATTTACGGCACGATAAAGAACCTCAAGCCTGAAAGAAGAGGCCTCTGAGCAAAATTTGTCGGCCGTTTCAAATGGCCCTGATTAAAATGGGACGCTGATGACCTGAGATGTTAAAGAGGGTCCTTAAATAAACAAATAAAAAAAAAGAGAGACCAAAAGGTTTCATCTTTTTTTTCAAGAGTACAGAAAGGCATAGAGCATTATTTTAACTATAGGAAGATATACTGTTGAATGAATGTATTGCTAAGATGAAAGATATCAGGAAATGATGAAGATTCTGAAAAAATAGTGTCTTTGTGAGAGACAAGACATTCAAGTTTCCATTTGTTAAAGAGAAGGAAAACAAAAACGTATCTATAAAGTTATACGTATTACGATGAACGCGTACCGCCATGGGTGGCCGAGGTCGTTAAGTCTCGGACTCGTGAGCGGGAGGTCTGGGTTCGAATACCGCCAGGACCGTCCTTCCTGACTGAGGTTTTTTCCAGGTTTTCCTCAGTCCTCATCAATGGCAAATGCCGGGGAGGTACCCTAAACTTAGGCCTGGAACGATTCCTTCCATAAAATCCTTTCCCAACATATCATTTCATCCCATGTATCATCAGTGTCCATCGCCTGTGGTGCCTCTGTAGCAAAAACGGGCGTTAAACGTTAATCACACACGATGAACGCATCTTTTACGTCGTTAAAGCGTTTGTTTGTTTGTTTTTTTTTCTCTTTCTATTATCTCATACTTCTTTATTTAATTATTTATTCATTTTAGTACTGTAAAATAGACAAAAGTGCATCGGAAATATTGATTATCCATTAAAGCGGCAGATTTGATTAAATAAAAACCTCATATAAAGTTCCTCGCGTCTTGGAAAATATTAATATGGGTATACAAAGTCATCTTCCACGAACCTGAAACTGTGCTGAAACAGACATTAATATAGCACATTTTAAATTACTGAACACCCTTCTGATATTATATTTATACTCTACTAAAACAATCTAATTCAAGTCCCTGTAGCTATAGTTTAGTTTTAGAACATAAAGGCACATGGCACTGAATAAAGGAAGAAATTCTTCCATCCAATTACTCCAATCATTGTCCCACTACCAGAACTGTACACAAACAACACTTAAGAAATAGTGGTAATCACGTTTTAGAGCACAGAGAGAACGTCGTTTATTTTGACAACAAATTAATTTTCTACAATCTTTACGTGTGGTGTTATAAATATAACTTAACATTCTAATTTGAGACAAAGATATTTACATACTATGCGATTATTTGTTCTTGAGAACTGAACACAGTCTTTCTCAGAACTTTTTATCCCATTCAGTTATACCTCTTTCTTGTGCTCGCTTCTTGCTGATGCGAGAACTGGAGACATGACAACTTCTACACTGGCGCCATACCAGTTTGCAGTTGTGGCAGCAATAGGAAACCAGTTCGTTTCTTACTTTTCATTTCTAAGAACAGTTTCCTCACTTTTTCTCTACCTAGCTCATCATCACTGTTGCCAACTTAGTAATTTTATGCCTAAATCTAGTATTTTCACAGAGCATTTAACCATACAAAATTGCAAAATGCTTATAGTCAGAACTAACTTATTCAACAAACCACTGAAACAAAATTTAACTTTTACTATTCTGTAACATAATTTCAATTGTTCTGCCATCCAGCACGCCGCTTAATATCAAAATCTGTCATCTTAGCTGTTTTGCTATGTAAGAACAACAACAAATACAGTGAAGCCCTGCTTGCTGTTATCTTATTGTATTCCTGCCATGAGTCATGCCATTTTATCGAAATGTATATGCGTTAGATAAATAGCAGCATATAAATGAGATGCTATCGTAGCATGAACTTGTTGACTCATGTTTATTCACCTCGGTTATCTGAGATGTGTTATGGTTGCAACGGATGCTATGACGCTATAGAGTGATAATCCGTTTGGACATGTATCAAATGAAACTGTAAAACATTTACTTCTGAACTTTATATTTTCAAACTTTGTGTATACAATATACATACATGGAAGATTTCTTACAACGCTACATAACTCCCATTGTGCACTCTGCACAACTCATAACGGCGATGCAATTCAGCCCATGCAAAGAATGCTCCATACACTTTATCAAGCTAACTTCACAGGTTAAATTTTGAACTTGATATTTCAAGCTGGTAGGAGACAAGTGGATTTTCCCTTGACCAAATAATGCAGTTGTGGGTGTTTACTCTCCCGCTGACATGTCTGTAAATAGTCATTTGTTAAAGAAGCCGTCATCATCTTCAATCCGTTGCCACGTCATGGATGCAAAATTTAAACGAGCTTTACGACTCTCACCGCGTAAGGCTTGTAAACATTGTAAGTGATATGCCCACAGTTTCAAGTACTTTCGCACAATACGCTGAACAGGACGTAAATGATACAATGGCATAGCGCACGCTGTTTATTTTTAGCACTATTTCAAACATCTACGACTTTCATTTGTCATTATGCACTGTTGATTTTCATTCTTGTCATATATAGAAACTCCTTTCTTTAAAGAAAAACATTTCCAGTATGAAATGTCTCCAATTATTATATTAGCTTTTATAGTAATATTTAATATTATCCATACACAAAAGGATCACTCTGTATTTTCGTTTGCTCTCCGTAGTTCTAGACATGTATACTAGACCGGAAGCTTGCGATAAGCAAGGAATAAATAACATCTGATTCAGCATTCACCCGAGAGATCCCTGAAGCCTACCTTTTTCTGTTTGTATATACGGTATTGGCATTGTAGGCTAAGGCCCAGTTGTGTCAAAGTTGCTAACTGGGGATCATTTTTAACTGTAATTTAAAAAGAAACTAGAAGTTAGTCATCATTTCGTTGCATATAAATAATCTCAGACTGCGTAACCTCACGTTTGCAATAACTCTCAAACCTATAGCAACATCTCGAAATAATAGGAAAATTCGTGTTTAGAGCAAGTTGATATTCAACTGTCCAACCTAACAAAAGCGATAATTATTAAGTTTTCCTGCCTCTTAGGCATTCTTTCCTTCCTTAATGTGTTTTCAAACATGGAAAAGTCAAACGGGAATGCGAGAAGCAAATTTTAACAAACATGAGAGAGATATTATTATTGATATGGTGCTAAAATATCAGGAAATAAATGAAAAAATAGTTTTATTCTCCAACAAGAATAAAGAATGTAAATGGTGGAAAATTGCCAAAGAGTATAATAATTCGATTCTGAAGGCTTGTGCATTTATAACCTCCAGGTGACATAATTGGTATTTTTTTTTTTGAATGATTTATTTATGGACGCTCTTTAACAGCTCAGGTCATCAGCGTCCCATTCAACTCAGGGCGTGAAACGGCCGACAAATTTTGCTCAGAGGCCTCTCTTTCAGGCTTGAGGACATAATTGGTATGTGCATGCACTTCATAGCACCTAAAACTTCAGGAATGTTGCGATTGTTATAGAAACCTAGCATCAATTTCTTTATGTCACCCTCTCGGTTGGCGTTTTAATGAATAGGTCTCAGAGCTGCAATGGCTCTAGTACTTTTATGGGCGGTACTACTGGCCATTCCTTTCTCCACTTTGAATATACCTGCGATAACTACTCGCAAGTTCCCTGTCGCATAGAATTAAAGTTAATAGTATCGAGAACAGTAACTTCAAAGCATGATTTCGCTTAGTTTGTGATTGTAATTGGGGACGTAACATCTGTTCCACCTCTTCGACATCTTAGCATTTTGAATTTTTGTCATTCAGTTCTACAAACGGCTTATTACTTTCATGAAATACACGAGGAGCATGGTGAAATTTATCTTCGAATGAAATGTCAGAAATCTGTACAATATGGCGCTTGTAGGGTTAACCTAACATAAGCTATAATTGAACGCAACTCTGTTGTTATTACGCGGAAATGTAAAGTGAAACACTGAAGAAACTTTATCTACATGAAATTAAAATAAACGCACCTAATCGTTTTATTTATATATGAAGTTGTTATGCTTCTGTACTCTGCGGAATGTTTTATTTTACACTTACTAAACTCTAGTCAGTACTTCAACTCGAGAATTACATTTAATTTGAAGTTAAAGTGAAATAATTATAAATTAGTGTTTATACAACCAAAATTTCCAAGTTAAGCATAACTGATAGTTAATTTTATGCCCTAAACTCAAGCTAACTCTTTATACAACTGGCCCTGAATTATATTTGTCAATAATGTTTGTGACTACTCCTCCCTTAGCCAGTAGCACAGACTGATAAATGCTACGAAAACAGCATACAATCGTCCTGTAATGCAACAGTAGTTGTTGCATACTGCTATCAGCTGGAGAGATGACTAGCCACGTATTCGGGAATAAGCTGAACTTTATCTCCCAAGCTAAACATTACACTCAAGCACTTGCATAATTGATATATTTAAAGAGTTGGTACATTTTGTTTCTGGGCGTCATTGCGCCAACAATTGCATTATTTAATAGTGAACAGCAACGTTTGGGACTTACATCGGGAGCTGCCGAGTTCAAGTTTCTTGGGACCGGTCATCCTGACCTGGGATTTTCTCGTGCTTTCCTCCGGTGGCAAATGCTGGCATGGATTTTTTTCTTTACAGCAATTTTCCGCTCTTCCATTTCGTTATCATTTCATTCTGTTAAAAGATTCAAAGTGTCAGGCGAAATAGGGTGGTGCGGTGTGATGGTAGCTTGCGCTTTGGAAAGGTTTCTGCCTTGGTGTCTCGCTTTTTGAGGAGTTTGAACTACTTGGAGAGAGAGGCTCCGCCTGTCGCGTTTCTATCTAGAAACACTGTTAGGAACCCCGTCCGTGCCTCACTAGATCTTTGTTGCCCAGGGCCTCCCTCGGCGCATATTTTCCTCCCGGAGGTGTCAATACTGGAGACGTAGACACAAATGGCCAATCTTTGGGCAAGACTGAAGCACCAAAACATCATCTTCCCTACCAATATAATACATAAATTGCACATGTTGTTAAATTTATTATCTCCAATTACGATAGAAGTATAGTAGGTTCCTACTTACTTTTTATGCGATTCTGTGAAAGAAATTTTGTTACAGTTGCCATTCTCGCCATCGTCCGTTTAACCGGAAGCCCTGACTTATTCATAAGAACAGGACGTGTATATTAGCCTTCACCATAATAGCTGTACACTCTTTGATGAGGCTATGCTCCCATCGGTAAGCAAATCGTATACCAGCCGCAGTTTATTGGCCACCATCGCAACCATTCCTCTGCCGAATGATACCTTGATTCCTTGATCGCAGATAAAACGATTCCTCTTTAAATGTGCTTAGAAGCACGAAGGCAGTTAATATGTCAATGGGGAATTCGGACCATGCACAGGGTGGTCAACAAATGTTCGGTTAAAAGATACATGATATTAACCGTTGTATGCGCCACGTAAGACTTTGAATATCTTGCAGCAAAACAAGTTTTGATGTTATGGTATATATACGAATGGTGTTTAACGCCCGTTTTCATTACAGAGGTACCACATGCGATGGACATGAGATGAAATGATAAATTGGGAAAGGATGTATTTTTAAGAATGGAAACGTTCCAGGCCTAAGTTTAGGGTACCTCCCCCGCATTTGCCATTTGTGAGGACTGAGGAAAACCTGGAGAAAACCTCAGTCAGGGAGGAGGGTCCTGGCGGGATTCAAACCCCAGGCCTCCCGCTCACGAGTTCGTGCCTTAACGACCTCGGTCACCCATGGCGGTTTGATGTTATGGGGAAGTCAGTAACAATAAATTTGGTTATTTTCAGTTTCTATTTTATTTGTCTATGACCTCGCTGTTACTTGATGTTACCTCTCCAAACTGATCCATATTTGCTTGTAATGTGGAAAAAAAAGTCGGAGGCCTCCATTAAAAAGTTATCCAGAAGCTAGAGTGCCGTTCAAGCTGTTGCAATTATAGATTTTCTTTTCTGAATTGTCCTCAGCATGCCTATGAGTTTTTATCCATATTTTGATGTAGCCCTCAAGTTCCATAGATGTAGTGGAGGCTCGACTATTGATACGAACATTACACATGAGAGATTTTTTTTTATTGAATTATTTATGGACGCTCTTTAACAGCTCAGGTCATCAGCGTCCCATTCAACTCAGGGCGTGAAACGGCCGACAAATTTTGCTCAGAGGCCTCTCTTTCAGGCTTGAGGTTCTTTTTCGTGCCGCAAATATACGACACGGGACCCACGGCTTTACTTCCCTTCCGAAGGAAGCCATACTTAGGATTTTTACGCCCGAAAAAATCCATCGGTCCTGGCCGGGTTCGAACCCGCGATCTTGGGTTTAGGAGGCAAGTATGGTAACCACTACACCACCAGGACTCTCACCACATGAGAGATGAAAAACAGACAGTAAATTCCTTAAAAGCTGTCGTTACGTTCATTAGGCTGCAAGCTCTTTCACAGACTGAAGTGACCATGAGTGCATCAATACAAAAACTGGTTTCAGTTCCTCAGGAATGTTTATGGACTTTGTCCATATAGTCTCTGAAGCCATCTTTTGCATTTGGAAAGGAAAGAACAAAAAGTTTGCAGATTTTACTTAGACTTTCTTCCCCTGCTGGAAATTTCATAGAACAATTCTCCCTGCCTGCTGAAACCACATTAGGATGAACATTCATCAGTCGTCGCTTTGGTCACAGAACAGAGAAATGAGAGAATGAATACAGGTGCATGACCAGCCCTATGCACCTATTGTTAAGTATTACTTTTTATTCCATTGTTTGACAAAATTTAATTGTAATCATTCAAACTTTCTCTCGCTCAACAATACATAGAGGTGGCTTCAAAGTAATATTTTGATTTTTCCGAAATAGAGAAGAGGACGGCGTCCACCACATGCTCTCTCTACTATTACAGCCCTGTTCCATCTATTTATATTTCAGTGGAAAATGTGAAGTTTCAAAGAATGTAATACTAAACGATTATCATCCATCACGAGTTTCCTGAAGCTAACTGCAGATAATGCTCAGAAATATTGCCTCCGCACAAACAAAACGCTTTGCTGCAATAATATTTAACTCCCAGTCACAAAAGAAAATGCGCTACTAATAATAAAAACGTTTTTGTGAGTTTCTTGTATAATCAAACATAATGAGCCTTATAAACCAATTCGCGTTTTCTTGTGGATTACATCAACAGCAGTTTCGTTGTTCTTTATTCACTTCATCCCGATTTGTTTTCTGTTTTTATTATTTTCACTTATACGGTCAGTCATGTAAACGCTAGAAGCAAATATATATATATAGTAAACTTTCATGTGACATGTGCCCTTTTGAGAATTGAGCACTACAACGCAACAAAATAAGAATAAAAATAATAATGATGATAATTTACCTGTTGCTGTTTTAACTTCTGTGTTGAGTGGCTTTGAAAATACAAAAAAGTTTATCACAAGTAATATCACAAGAGGGTATGAAATAACCGCCATGGGTGGCCGAGATCGTTAAGGCGCGAATTCGCGAGAGGAAGGTTTGATGTTCGAATCCGACAGGATGTCGTCCTCCCTGACTGAGATTTTTTCCAGGTTTTCCTCAGTCCTCATAAATGGCAAATGCCGGGCTTACGCCTGGAACGTTTCCTTCCCTAAAATACCCTTTCCCAATATACTATTTCATCAGTGTCCACCGCCCGTGGTGCCTCAGTAGTAAAATCGGACGTTAAACACTAATGGAAAAGGGGGATAATGAGATTGCAGATCAATTCACGAACGTAGTAAGACCCTCGAGTGATATTTATTAAGGCTATTTCATATATGAAATTAGAATTTAAATGCAATTCCGCATTACTTATTAACAAAATCGTTTAATTGTATATTTGTATTATGAATATTTAAGCTTTTCAAGTCTTCCTGCAACAGAGAATGTCTTCTTTATTTACATTATAATGTAAATAAAGAAAAGCTAAATACAGATTTAGGACTATTTCTTGAATAGAATAAAAGTAATATATTTAACATTCGGGCACAGAATATTAAAATTGTCCCTCCATATTGCGTTATAATTGTCGGCAGTTTTTTGCTATCAATAACTTGCCACTGCCTGCTACAGATAGTGAGTGGTCAGTGATACGTACTCAGGAATTATAGTCGGGATATAGAGTTTGTTACACTGACCAGAAGACAAACGCAATAGCGCGATAATGGAATTTGGTAAAACTTTACAATAATTTCATTGTTATATCGGGTTGTGATTGGTCAAAATTCAAAATTTTGTTTCACTTCATTGGTTCATTTTATGATGACATAACAAAGTGACGTCATCATAAAATAAATATCAATTAGTGATTTATATTAGTCATGCTGATATAAATCCACCCTCTTTCCCAAACTCATTTCATTTATTTATATCAAGCTACATTTTAACGTCCGGATCTGAACAAACTTGTAACTGAGGTATTCATTTTAAAGGAATCGATGGTACGTTCCCAAGTTAGGAAGAGGGAGCTTGGGGGTAGTCTCCTTGATTGTATCTGCTCCTAAAAATAAAGGGTACAAACACAGAGAACTAGCCTAGTAGTAAACAATCCTGAACTTAAAACTCATACTGACAGAATGGTCGAGGTCACTAACTTACTAAGACGCGAATTAGTGATCGGTAGTCTGCGGTATGAATTCCAACAAGACCGTCTTTCCTCGAAGTTATTTCACAGATTTTCCTCAGCCATCAATGGCAAACGCTGCTGCATACAAATATAAAATTAGGGACTGGAATGCTTACTTCCCCATCTCCAAAAAAATTCTTTCTCAACTACCATTTCATCAATGTCTACCGCATGTGATGCCTGAGACAGTATTCATGTCCCACGAATCCCATTATCATTACCATGTTAATTAATCTTAGAAACTTTCACTTAATACCTTTAGGTGCATAATGATTATTCTGAATATATTATTAATATTACAGCTATTATTATTTTGATTATGTATATATGTTTCTCTGTGTAATAAATAATTTCATGAACCTGCATCGATGTACATTTCTGTATATATGTCACGTAGACAGATGTGTTAACATAGGAAGCGCCTATTGTTCGTTCTTTACATTAACATTTAACAAAAGACACACTTGGGAATAGAGAATTGCCCTTTGTAATAGCAAGGACCGACCTAACTTTAAAAATCTGTCGAATGGGAGAGGGCGTTATTTCCGTAAGAAATAATACCGAATCAGGCTCGTTGTCACAAGTTTGTAGTAGCCAGTCAGAAAGCTGGATTTGAACCGATATTCTAAAATCTTCAATTTTTTCGGGACAAAATAGAGTTTTGACAATTCCAAATTCAAATCTTGTATAAAGAAGGAGTTTTCGAGCCTTCTGAGTCAGTATTACTTTTGTCACCACTTAGTCATTTTATCAAGTTTCGCTCTGTGCGTCAACTTTCGTTCAAATAAGTACTGCAACATTACAGGTCTTGACTTCGACGCCGGTAGACAATATTATTTTGAATTCTAATTTCGTTCGAGGCCGACCGATTGTTTTCTAAAGTATTTATATTAACGTTTATGGGCAGTGTCAATTTCAAATTAAATTTTCAAAGATGACGAGATGCGTGCGTGTTATAATCGTGACTCATAAGTCACGATAGGGAGTGTTGAGTTCAAATGGTAAACACGTTGCTCAGCTCATGATTGCTATTTGACCAGCAGTCAGCACTGATAAACTGAGTGCTGCGTCATACTCAAATTCCCAACTCTTACGACGAAAGGCACAGTGTTCAAAAACAATGAAGTGTTTCATACAATAAATTATGAACTAAGCTTACGTCTTGACGTGTACGCATTGAACGCAACGAATCCCATTCCTTCCCTTTGACCTATTGTCAATTAAACAGTTAAATACACCCTGAGAAACCTATTCCTTTCCATTGGAACGAGAGCTGTAGATGAACATCGAACTTCGGAAGCGAGGCATCATGACAAGATCATCAGCGAGAGACGTCAATTACATTACGTCTCACCTTCATAAATCAACGGGAACAGATTGGGGCCATTAAATTAAACGAATCTACACAACCCCCCCCCCCCACACGCTTTATGTCACGGTAGTAAAAACCTGTACTATTAAAATGATAAAAACAGCATACAAAATGTCCATGTGTATTGCATTAAATGCAGATAATTATATCCCTTTCAAAATATTTAGTGCACATCAGAGGTGAGCTCTGCTAAAATATTCGTGTTCGGTGGAAAAGTGTAAACCTACAACAGGCAATTGAAGTATAGGCGGTGAAACCGTGGCAAATGCTGCAAGAAGATTCACTATATTCATGTGTAGAGCTTGTATGTTTATGATCACATACTTTATTTCTTTTTGTAATTTCCATCGCAAACTTCAAATAAAAACGATTTCACCTATCTGATAAAAAGCTGTGCTTTTTAATTGGTCATATATTATTACATTTTGGCATTTTAAAGCTTATTTTTCGTCAATTTTCTAATTTGTTTATATTTTATCATATTTTATCTCCTTTTCATCAAATTTCTTGCCGTCTTCTCAGAAACGGATTTTGACGCACCCCTAAATTGTTGCTTGCAATTTCTCAGAATTGTTTTTCTAAAAAAACTTTCATAAAATATTTTTCTGTAAATGAGAAGTCTAAGTTCTTGTATAAAAAGATATTGAGGGAGATTTTCACCGTACATGTCAATACTTAGAGGTAACAGAAAATAATTTGTATTTGAGGACTTTAAAATGTATGATTTGATACTGTAATTCTCTGTAACCGTCATTCATGTAATATTTCTTTCATTGTATGCAGTGCTGGTGTTATCTCTTGATTGATTACATAAATTCAAAATGTATTGTAAAAATTAATATTTTTAATGTTAAATCATTCAATAAGAATTTTAAAATGTCTCGAGGAAACTTTTATTTATATGTTATATTACTGTCACATTTTCACAGTTTTTAGGGTCGGTGTAGTGGTTACCATACATGCCTCCTACACCCAAGATCGCGGGTTCAAACCCGGCCAGGACCGATGGATTTTTTCGGGCGTAAAAATCGTAAGTATGGCTTCCTTCGGAAGGGAAGTAAAGCCGTGGGTCCCGTGTCGTACATTTACGGCACGAAAAAGAGCCTCAGACAGGCCTCTGAGCAAAATTTGTCGGCCGTTTCACGCTCTGAGTTGAATGGGACGCTGATGACCTGAGCTGTTAAAGAGCGTCCGTAAATAAATCAATCAATCATCAATCAAACAGTTTTTAGGTCATAAATGCTTGCATATTTCTATTATCTTTAGGTCATAAACGTCCAAACCTTATTCATGTGAATGCATTAAAGAGTATGATAAAGAAAATTCATTGTAATCGTGTTACCAATTCGAGAATACCAGGGGGATCAAAGCCACTTTCTCAAATGGAAGCCGGAGAGAATTAATTTTAATCAGTTTTATTCTTGAAATTTTGTTCTCATAATGCCTTAAGTAAACGGGAGATGAGAGCCTTATGCGGTTAAAAGCACATCTTTTAACAGTTGGGTTCGATATACGATGCAACTGAACTACAGCCAAATCTGATTTACAACATGGATTTTTGTAATTGTTCAATGTCGCCATTTTCTGTGAGAATAGAATTGAATGAATATATTTATTTGGCAATCATACAAACTTTCATCAGACAATTTTACCTAAACAGCATTCGCATTCCTTTATTTCATTTTACAGCTGGTTGAGAACCAGTGTCCTGGCCAATAAACCACGTAGATGATTACATTGTTAATGAGATTTAGAGTTAGTTAATATTTGACTATAAACACAAAACTCTTGCCCAGAGGCTTTGCTAGTGGGCATGTGTTGATATCTCCTACTGTAATTAAACGCGCTAATGCTTCGGGTAGTTCTCCACAGTTTATGAAAAGAAGGAATTCGGCCATGATTTGTCGACAGGCAAGTAGTTTGAATTACAATAAAAAGAACCACACTGCTCATTTGGGTGTTTTGCATTTCTGACAAGAGCTTGATATCTGGTTATTCTGCAGTCATTTGCTCACTGCAGTCAGGCAGGGCTTCAACTGCCGAACAAAATCACTGGAAAGTCCCAATTTCCAAAGATCTTTCCCGAGGCTTCGTTTGGCACTGCATACTCATATTTTGCGAATGCATCTTCTGCATTTAAAGCAATTTGGATTGTGCCCAAAATGAAATATTTTCACAGAAACAGCGTTTTAGCATTCTACAACCAGGATTGCATGAACAACGCCAGAAGAAATGTGGACTGTTTTCTCCTGTATCAATATTCAAATTACGAAATTGATGAATGCTAAAGAACTACTGAGAATAGAACGCTATTAATATTGCACAAACATACAATTCCAGGCAAAGAATCAATTAAGGAACCTGTTAAGCCATAGGAAAAGTATTTTTGGCGCTTGCGAAGCTCTATAT
Organism: Metallyticus violacea; assembly: GCA_030762175.1. Taxonomy (NCBI): domain Eukaryota; kingdom Metazoa; phylum Arthropoda; class Insecta; order Mantodea; family Metallyticidae; genus Metallyticus; species Metallyticus violacea. The sequence continues at coordinate 53,351,662 of CM060832.1, read as the reverse complement.
ATATATAATATTAATGAAAAATAAAAATAAAGAAACACTATTAACAATGTAACAAATTAACACTAATAATAAAAGTAGATAAAGATAAAACACTGAGAAAGAGTCACACTTGAAATTGCTATATTTCGAACTACTGCGAGTTCTTCAATGGCATGAAGATGACCTTGCCATTGAAGAACTCGCAGTAGTTCGAAATATAGCAGTTTCAAGTGTGACTCTTTCTCAGTGTTTTATCTTTATCTACTTTTATTATTAGTGTTAATTTATATATATATATATAATGTAACAAATTAACAGTAATTATAATAGTAGTAAAGGATAAAACACTAAGAAAAAGTCACACTTGAGGTCGCTATATTTCGGACTCGTGGAGTCCTTGCTTGCCATAGAAGGACTCCACGAGTCCGAAATATAGCGATCTCAAGTATGACCTTTTCTTAGTGTTTTATCCTTTTCTACTATATAATTACTGTTAATTTGTTACATTGTTAATAGTGTTACTTTGTTTATTTTTCTTTTATATTATATATGCATACATATACATAAACTTGATACAGTGCTCCTAAGAATACTTCCTATCGCCAGTCCTATGACATAGGATTTATATAGATGTGCTCACTGTGTGCAAAAATAGAAAATTATTTAAGTTAATTCACCATTATGATAAGTCCCATTGTCAGATTCCGTTTTACTGCTGTTTCTTTTGCTCATTTCCACGTTTGCTTATTTAATGACACGCTTCTAAATAAAGATAGAGAAATTTACGATGACGTTTGCCAGAGAAAACTATACCACAATTCTTTTCTCAAAACATTTTAAACATCATTAACCATTAGTGAATTATTGCAAAAGAAGTACATGTATATCTCTTTAATGAATAGGATTTTAAAATGTTAAACATACTTTTTAAAAAATTAGATATTCTCAGCTGGCCTAGGTCCTGTGATAACGATGAGTAAAGCACTGGATTACTGCTTAAATTTGAACAGAATAACATTCAAACCACTGCTGGGAGCTGGAGAGATAGCTAGTGAGAAAAAAGTGCTGACAACGGAACTATCAATGTTCTGATTTCGTGAACACAATGAGATTGGACCGAATCTGGAGTATTTGAATGGGTGATACACATGCAGTGAGTAATGTTGCATCGCCAGCCATCTCTCCAGCTCCCAGCAGTAGTTGCAGGATGAAAACACGATTCATTTTGGGTATACCGAATCTTTTGTAGTTTTATCGCCCGTTTCACGGCAGTTGGTGGGTTTCATACTCCTACGTGGTCATGTTTCTGACGGTAGTGAAGTACAAAATATGTGGATTTTACACTCGAAACCTCTTGCGTGAAGAGAAAACAGTGTACGGAGCCATGCTTCATCAGTAAAGTGGATTAATGTTCTTTAGTATCCAATTAGAGGAATGTACGTAATATCAGGAACAAGTTTAAACTGACTCATTTTCGGGAGATGAATGATACGTATGATTAACACTTTTCTAAAAGGAATTCCAGAAATGTATGGATGTGGAAGGATATTTCCTATACCTCCTGTCAAAAGGTACGTACTTATTTTCATTGTAATTGTAATTGCGAAAACTTTAATTAGTTTCTCGGAGATTACATCCGCTCCGCCGGGAGTTGCCGCCTGATTGCCGACCTGCCAGTTATCATGAAACGGGCGACAAAACCATCAAATACCCAGTATCATAATGATTAACAATATAGTAATATATTTTATTCGGAACTTCAGAATATTCTGTTCTTCTTGTAGGATATTCACCAATTTGAAACAATTTATTTACCAAATCCCAACAGTTACATGTTCAATAGTTTTTATATTGCTCATATTCAAATAGCAATAACAAAAATCCTGGTTTCCAGGTGACAATAGAAAAGAAAAGATGTGATAACTTAATCCTTTATCAAATTTAAATATACAGACGCCATTTATGGGGAATGGGTGAAACCTAAGATGAAACTAACTGAAAATTTCCCCCAATATATTAATAATTTTTAAAAACAATTAAATTTATATTTAAAGACAGTTATTAATTTTTTTAATGTATATTTATCCATATCGCATTTTTATCACCAAATTTTTCACAAGAATGTTTCAAATTTGGAGATAACTCTTAACTTCTTAAATGAAGATTTAAATAATTAAGGACAAGACCACCATTCCCAAAGACCGGGCAGTGACAAATACGGGTGTAAAATCGACATTAGCGATAATTTAATGATAGAGATGTCCATTTAAAAATTACAAGAAAGTTGTGTGTTATATTATTTTCAATGGCACACATCTTATTCTGACTGGTACCAACGTTGTTATTTGCTTGTTGTACTCAAGCTTCATCCTAACCGAGCCCAATCTCACAAACATAAAGTGCAAAGAAATGAATGTAGCAGAGAAAAAGAAGCGCGAAATTAAATACAAGAAATAATTGCCAACGTGTTTATAAACAGGTCTGGGGGGTTTATTATAACACTTTCTTTACAATTTATTTAACTGTAAATGCTATTTAGGATTTATTTAAATTATTTTCTTGTTATTTTATGGATTACCTATGTTTTGAATTAAAATAATTTATTTTATAATACTTATAATCCTCTTTTCGTTTGGCGCTAGAACCTGGATGAGTCATGGCCTGCCGCAGCGACTTCTGCATCCTCTACCTCCGTCTTACATGTTCATTAATAGAGGGTTATTGCAGGGGGACATGTGATCAGCATGTCGACACCCCGTCAGTCATCTATCACGCGGTTTTCGTGATAGAAAAGTATTAGCTATTTGCAATTAATTCCACTCATATGAGGTTCTCAACTGATAACCTGATATTGTAGCTACATCGCAAGAAAATTGTGTACTAATTTAGAATTTGTTAAATAAAAGAGGACGACTAATATAACTACCGGTAGAACCAAAACAGTCTTCTTTTACTAATAAATAAAAAAGAATTTCTCATTTCTCGAAATGATTTTAAATACGTTTTCCTAAAAGAGAATTAATTTTAATGTTCTAATGTATGAAAGTTTCTTAATGAAATTATAGTGCATTTAATATAATACAGAAGATACGAAACCCGCAGTAGGGACTTCTGGACAAGAGTTATATTTATATCGTGTGTAGGAGCCTTTATTGATTTCGTTAACCGGTGAAGGTAAGCCAGAGTAGACAATGTTTTCCGAAAGCGTTATCTTGCTGTTCATACTTGGCATGGAAGTAGCTACTTGACCGTGATAGAGCAGACTGTTCTTTCTCACTAACGAGTGTTCCGCAGCTAGCTGCAGGTGTTAACAATAGCTACGTAGGTTGGAGGAGATGAAGCGGGAAGAAGTTAACCCAGAACAACATGAACAACTGCTTTTGAAGGTTAATCCGGTAGTGGAAGCCTTTGAGAAGTCACAGCATCGCATCCAAGTGCTGGAAGCACAGTGTGAAATGCTGGAGGTCAAATTGGTTGCTTTAAGATCAATTATTGGCAGTGAGGAATGAACGCCATGGCCGAAACTTCAAGGAGTGGAATTTTTGTGCAGTTTGAGAGAATATTTGCTGTTCTGCTTGGAGAGAATAACAAATGTCTGTTTTGTAAGCGGGTGAAAAGTAAAAGAACCTAACTTTATCGTACTTTTAAGTGACAGGTATGCAGTGTTGTTAATGCACATATATTATTATAACTGTTATTTTGTTGTAAATATTTGATTGTTTCGTAGGAATAAAATAGTTTTCCCACTTTCTTTTGGTGTAATAAACATTGTTATTAAATGTTATTTCCTTATCACCAAACCCTTTATTTTAATGACCTAAAATGCTGTTAAAATGACATAAAAGACAGCAAAAATCCTACAAAAAATCTATAAGTTTTACAAAAATTACCCAAACATTTGAACGGAAATTCCATATACTCATTAAATTGGTATATATCTATGTTGTTCACCCACTTTATATCATACAATGAAATGCAAACAATTTACAAATACCACCATTTTGAATTAAAATGAACATTTTATAATGAAATAATAATTAAGATATACCCAATATACTGATTAATAATGAACATTTCAATACTTTCTGGGTTCCCCCCATTTTCATACAGGCAAATACTCAATTAAATAATTTCACTTATATTCGTACGTAAGCTGCCATCATTTGGACGTTATGCGATCTCTAAATTGAAAACATCTGAAAAGAATTACACAATACATAGATGATGTATGCGCACGTTTTCGAAGGAAAATGAAAGTCAATATCCACCTAAACATATTTTTATAATGAAGGAAAAAAAATTTTCAGCGTCTACAGAGGTGATGGTAGCATACTTGAAGTGCACTAAATCAATGGATGTAACCAATGATGCTGAAATCTTCCAGCTTCAACACTCAAACACAAAATTTTACAGCCTAAATTCTTGTCAAGAACAGTTTAATTTTTCGTGATACCGGTAGGTAGGCCAGTATCACGAGGAATATTTTCAATTCATCTTCGGTTGTTCTAATTCCATTTTAGAGATTTACTTTATATCTCAGATCCATAATTAATACGATATCGAATTTTTAATATTTCAGTATGCATGCTTATATTAAACGACCGTTACTAAAACGAGGAAAGAAAAACTATTTTCTTTATTTTGTAGATTAAGATAAGAATAGCTAAATTACATATGTTCCTAATTCTTGAAGTTTCCTCTAAAGGAGAGCATATAAAGTATGTATATTAAAGTTTAAAATTTTAGAGAATCAAGTGGATATAGTTAAAGTACTCGGTAGCTCCATATTGGCTCTAAAGATAACTTATTCACGACATTTAGCTACGTGTGCTATTATCTCTCAACCTATTTATTTTATATGCTGAAAATGTGGACAAAATAGTTCTTTTTTAAAAAAAGAACGAAATTCAAAACATACATTCTATTCTATCGGACATTTCATCTGCAGACTAAGAAAAATAATATTTTGTGATTTAACATTTTAACAGATATTAAAATTTAGTTTAATGTGCTTATTTTGGTTGTAAATAGTTGGTTATTAAAATTATTAAATACATCTATATTTATTTATGTTTATTATAAAATTAATGACTTTATTGGTTCAACCGATTCTAATTAGTCAAAAAGCAGGCTTTTCCTAATTGAACTGTATTTTATATTTAGCACAAAATATAATCTCTATCATTGCGCTGATGTTTAAAGAAAAGATTAAAATATTTTTCAACATTATTTTGTTGTTTGCGGACTTAAAACAATTTAAGTGTTAAGATTGCATATAACAGCGTGATTTGTCCATTCATAGCGCGTTTCCGTAATATTATATCGACTGGAATGTTGCTTACCAGCAATGTCTTTTATTTTTCCTTTAAGATTCTCTTTGTATTTGTTAGCATTATCCTTATGAGTGCCGCTGGAGAATTTTGGAACTAAGTGCCAATCAGAGTAAATCGCCTGTTAAATAAGTATTGCGAGCCATTGCTCCAATGACATACTAAATGTGGATACAGATATCTCAAGTTTACTTACGTTAGGTGGCATGAGTGCTTTCATTTTCTTACCTGAAACAAAAGAAAAATGTAAATAACAGCTATACAGAGCGTACTTTCAAATTGAAAAGCACAAATAATTAGTTCATAAAGGAAAATTTTATTGCTAGAATATACCAACGCAATTTGTTATGTTCGTTTTAGTTACTGTTTTACAGTATATAAATTCAATGATCTCTGCAAGATATATGCATCAACTAAATTTACCGTTGAGGCATAGCGCTAATGTAGTTGTTGGCAAGAAAACGTAAGTGAAAGCGAGTCGATTAGGGTAATCGAAAGGACCATATAGTCGCGTCACAATTTTATAGTGTGTAACCCAAATAATAATACGAAAATTAGATGTACCACACAAGAATTCATTAGTACCGGGCAATATACTTGTATTATATAATGTATAATAATTATAATGCGTTAGAAATTATATCCAATTTTTTTTTTTTTTTTTTTTTTTTTTTTTTTTTTTTTTTTTTGCGATTGACCCATTTTCTCCTTTGTATATTTTAGTCTATTTCCTTACATTATAAGTTATTGTTTATTTATTTGCTTTCTCAGTGAAAAATCGTAAATGTATGGATGTTTATTCGAAACACGAAATTTTATCTATTGCATCAAAAACCTCAGAAAACTATACAACTTCCACGTTTTTAATTTGCTGAACGTAAACATCTCTGTGTAATTCAAATTAGTTTCCATACCTTGGGTGATAACTTCTTATTCATACTGATCCTATTCCTCAAAGAAAAGTGAATTCATTTGTTACTTAGCTATTATGCTGTTGCCATACTGTTATAGCAAGGCACACATGTTCTCTTCTTTCTTCTTCTTCTTTTTACTAAAAATAAAATAATGAAACAACCTAACATATTATCTTTACAACTGATACGGAAAAATGCAGCAAGTTTTTTTAAAATTCATTAATTAAGAGGTGTAAAATACAAAAGCATTAAGAAAAGAAACCTCTTATTATGTTTTAGATTTATCCGCTAATGCAACGATAAAATGGTCAGATTTTCTCCAAGATATGAACAAAAAGGGAATTATATAGAATAAACCAAACCAAAACAGATTCGTTCCAAATGGCACCATTCATAAATTAAAGAGTGGAAAGAGTTCTAAGTATCATTTTCTAAATTTTAGAGGATAAGAAAAAAAAATGCCCATCTCTGTTAGTATTTAACTTATTACAACCAAAATCTTTGTGAATACACTTTTACTACATAATTATTTTATATAACAAATCGTTGCAAAAATGCAATGGTAAGGGAGAAAAAATTAATAACAATAAGAAGGTTCGATGTAGCATATCATGAAATTGTCGGTTACAATAGCCATCCAAACTTTTTTTAAAATTTTATTTCAGGTTAAAGGGAAAAAATTACAAAAATAACAAAAGTAGTAGGAACATATATTGTAATGTTATTAAGAGCAAAAGTATAAAAATGTATTATGAAACATGTACAAAATAACAATCTTCATATTTTCTTTTCCCAACTGACAGGACTTTTAGTTTTTCATTCTTATACAGGGTTTGAAATTGAAGTCCCGTAAAACTCTCTGTGGTCTTCAGGAAGGAATGGTAACATGGACGAGAGGTCTTTCTTTTTTCAACCAATACAAGGTGTTGATCTTTCAGAAGAAGCATAGATTGCTGTATATCAACCACTGATTTTCCTCTCTTTATAACTTCAAAAACTCTCCTCATATCTAATGGTAAGTTCTTTTAGATCGATGAGATCGAGATACTTTAAGCATTGTGAATTTTGAAATGTTGCACTTATTTAATTTTAACACTGAATCAGCAACGTTCTTAAAAAAAAGTTACTTGACTCCATTGGAACTACATGAAAGAGATTTATAGCTTTAGCTTAAGCTACAGTCCTATGTAAATCTTGGGGAATGAAGGCCTTACTTACCTTTCTTCTTTCTTTTTTCTGCAATACCGAAATCTCTAACGTAACTCAAAAACTTTGACCACTTACTAAATATTTCTGTACTATAAATATTTTCCCTTAAAAATAAATATTATCATGGCATGTCTCTTTGAACACCAGATGGCAGCATAGCATGGCATTTACAACTGTTCTGTCTGTTAACGATCACTGAACTACTTCATCCGTGTATAGGCACTTAGAACAACACTAGGAATATGCATAGAACGTACGTTTGAAATAAAACCATTAAGTTTGAAACTGGCGCTTAGAACACATGACATTTCCACTCTTCTGTCTAATCCTTTGTTCACATCATGGACAACATGATAAAAGCAGTGCATATGCTCTTCACTGCCGATGTCTTCTCTGTTTTAAAGGGAGAACAAGCAAGTTTTATCTATTTTTTCTTTCTCCCTTTCTTGCTCTCTAGTGAAGCCGGATAGTTAGAAGAAATTTATTTCCGTGTTGATGTTTCCAAGAGTGAAGTGTAAGGTTTCTGCTGATCTACAAGGCTATTTGCAAGATTGGAAAGATGCGGAGAAGCACTGGAAACATTCCCGGTTGATGCTACCTATTCGTCTCCTTGAAACCTCTAACTCGCAAAATTAAATAAGATATCTGTACAGTTAAGCGATCGCACATTACATAAAGAACAGTGTGGGAATTAAGGGAGAGGATTGTAGAATCACTTCACGTGACAGGAGTTACCGTTACATATCCAAGAAAGTTTGTATAAAGATTCTTCATCAGCCCCCTCCTGGTGACGTGCTTCGTTTGGCTATTGTACTTTTAAGAATATTTGACTCTAAACTTCGGAGGAATCACTCTTGCACATATCAGCGTCTCATTTTTCAAGCAGACAACCATGAGTCTCTGAGGGCTAGGTAAAACAGCTGCGTCCCAGAAGGGACATAGTGAGAATATAGACTTAACGAGAATGAAATACATCTCGAAAGCTCTGATTCTGGCATTTCAAATTTATTTTTATACTTACTTACTTACTTATTGTTAAAATTAAAAATTTCCGGGCTGTTGTGCCTTGGACTTAGTTTTAAAAGCTTTTTAAGAAAAACCACAAAACATAAGGCGAAATTTTTCGCTCGTTCCACTTAATTGATAATGCTCTTATGTTCAGGTGCCAGGATAAGGGCAACTTCCTAACTTGGTATATAATCTAATCCCGGCGAAGTACGATGGAGTCCCCATGGAGATATTAAACAAAAAGAAGTTCACTTATAAATAAATTTTATCTCGGCAGCTACCACTTAAACCACAAATTCCTGCAAGGAGACCCATTTCAAAAAAAAAAAAAAAAAAAAAAATATATATATAAATACAAGAGTTGGATAAAAAGCAATGGTAACATTTTTTCACTATCAGAGCAAACATTTTTACATTTCTTCAATATAATCTTGCCCCCTTCCATGTCTACCACATTTTTCCATACTTATAAAAAGTGCCATATACCATCGGCGCATCCATCTTTGTTGATTTCTTGAAATGGCCGTTGCACGGATGTCTGCTGTTTCGTAATGCTTCTTGCTAAACGTTTCTTTCATTTTGGCGTAGAGCACGTAATCATAATCCAGGATTGAAACAATGAGCTGAGTTGTATGCTTGTCAATTTGGGGTCGTATCCTGCACAAGCCTATCTTACACGGTGTGTCCGCCTTTACGAAACACTTTCACCCATCCCACCAGAGTATATGACAACACTGCATCGCCACGTGCTTTACGTACCCTAATGAAAGTCTTGTGCACTACAACCCCGAGCAATTTAAATTTTATTCCACTTTCACAAACAGATCGCTTGTACTATCTTCCCATATTAGCATTTGCCTGAATGTTATATTTGTTAGTACTAGCTCATAAAAAAAAAATAAATAAAAACGGCTCACTGGTAGCGGTGTTGCCGTTTTAGTTGCATTATAAATGAATCATAAATCTACCTAACTCAAAATTAACCTGTAAGGTAAAAAAATTGTGTAATTACACCTGAGAAGCTATTGTTTCTGAACAACCTCCTTGTTTAAGTTATTTAGAAAACAAATACTTAGGAGTTAATTTTTAATAAATTTCAACTAATGCGCAACATTTGCTTTTTTACTATTAGAATAAAATAAAACAAGTTGACACACATTAACATCTAAACGCCTGTCTCTTCATACTTTAAATGCAACAGAATGCATTACTACACAGTTTAAAATGTTTGTTTATTCCTTAAGGCTTAAAACACAAATGCTGCCGTTTTTGCGCGCACTTCCCTAGTTCCGAACACCTTTTCCCCATCTTGTTACCGGTTAGGTCAGTAGATCTCGCCGATTAGTTTGGCTTGCTATTGGCTGTCAAGCCAATCATATGATATGGAAATGGTGACGTAAGCATCCTGACTAATATGTTCATTATTTGCACATAATGTTGAGTCGTCTCCGGAACATCGTGGGGAATAGCACCTTTTGGCCTTACTTCTAAATTGCTGGACCCGGAACCTACTTCATAGGATAAGCCCTGTGATGTAACTTTTACAGCATTTTGTTGTGATGTTTCTTATTGCACTTTGTTACATTAACGTAAAGTTTCTAGTTGTACATATTTTAAAAGACAAGAACTGGGATATTGTGTTAAAACTAATGGTATATCTTGAGCAGTGTTATTCAGTGCCCGAAAAGTACATTTTATTAAATACTTGCGCCCAAATAATTAAATTCTGGTATATTCATTGTGGCCATATTTCACAGGATCACTATAAGTTTAAATGATATATTTCTGAATGAGACATTATACACTTTTCAAGTTGAAAACTATTTTACATATACATTACATTTCTATTTATTATTGTTTAATAAACCACTTTCTAATTGTAAATCATTCTCCTGTTGTTTGGTGAAGTATACGCCCTTTCCTGGAGGTTTTCCTTTCAGTACACTTCTAAGGCAAAAACTTACAGACATAATTGCAAGGTTGTCTAATTTTGTTTATTGAGTTACAGAATGGCCATACATAGCAAAATATAGTACTTTTTGGTTAAAATTAGTACATTTTAGAAAACAATGATTGTTTTGCACAAATCGAATATGGCCACAATAATCAAGTATGTAGAAAGAATTAATGGGTTTTGTCTGCCTTTGAACACTTGAAACATTGGGAGGAGTATTATAGGTGAAAGAAATGTTTTTATTCCATGAAATTTAATTTTCGTTATCAATTTCACGTAAACGAATAAGAATGTTGGAAATATTTCATTCATTTACCCATTGTTACAGGTTATTATAAAAGAAATTTATCAACGCTTCATAATCATTTTCAATATTTAAAAAATCTATAAAATGTGTTCATTATTCAGAAACAAAAGTTGCAGTGTATGTAGTAGTTAGTATCCAAACGTGCTGGCAGTTGGGGAAATGTTCTCTGACATGAGAAGGTTCATGGGATATTTCTCTTCACCGGCAATGACTTTTTGGACAGCAGGGATTAAGGACCTTTAGAGTTAGGAAAGTTGCTTGGTAAGCTCGACGTTGTTGCTTGCTTAAGGACATCAAAAGCGAAAGGGATTAAGGTGCAAGAGAAATTGATAAGAGTGGCCCTTTATCCTCGCCATATCCGCTTTAACACTCACCCTTTCTCTCTGTGACCCGCATGCGCAAACACACATGCCGAAAACTGATGTCCCCATCCCACACATCGGATTCGATCCAGTGACTATCATGCTGTGCTTGATCAGGCTTAGTACCCTCCCTTCCTCCCTCCCTAAACTCAATTTCACTTATACATAGAACCGCTTCAAAAGAGAAGCGCCACCACATCCTTCAAGTCTGCAACGGTCAAAGCTATTGATAATGTTTTCTATATTCCTCCTTGCGTTCATTGTTCCAGAACGAAAAGCTAGACAAAGGCTTACGTAGTGGACATTTATTTCCATCAAACATGTTGAGAAATAAGCTGCAGAATCCGTCAAACAGAAACCTTTCAGAACTTTTCTCAAATTATAACCATAGTTTATACGTCTTTAAGTCAAAGATACTTCTAAAAAACCAAGTTAAACTGCTGTTAATAATAATATTTAATAAATATATTTTTTTATTTCTAATTATTCTTCAGAGTTCATATTTAGTGAAATTGTTTCATAATGTAGCTTAAGTAGAATCACAAGTGTGACTTAACAATAGTTCTCAAGTTCCGTTCACTGAAAGAGAGTATACCTATAATTTTATATTCTAAAGAAGTTTAGATATTGGCTTCTGGAATAAATACGTTGTCTATGCATCTATAGAAATGAATAGAATGAATAATATTTCATAAAACATCGAGATCTTATATTGTTATACGACTTTCACGCAAATGTTTGTTTCATTTTTAAGGAATAAGAAAGAAATGTTTACATTTAAATTTACTTTGGGATTTTATACGGGATTTTTTCGTTTTACAGGTTTGTGAATCTATTATATTTTAACATGGCATATACATATTTAAAATCTGAAAATATGCTCATCAATGCTTAATATGTTTGGATGCTGTATGATAAAAAATGCCAACGAAATATATAATGAAAAGCAAAGGCATTAACGTACACATTTGGCGGTACTAAAATACTCCATTATGCACATAATACTGTCGAAGAGAAAAATATGTTTAAAACGCGCATTCTGGATTACGAATGCCCCAGCCTCCCTGCATTAAACACACACGCACACATCTACATACGAATGTTGCTTTTCAGCCATCATCATCATCATGGGACCTTGGTTCTCGAAAGAACAATTAGGGAATGTAATGAGTTATGTTCTACAATGGAATCATGTAGACAGCTATACCCAGGTTTTAACCTACCAGAAGCATATTTAGGGGATAAAGTTACCTCAAATATTTAAAGTGGAAAAAGTAGTAATTTGAAATCGGAGTCACATACGAAAATGTGGAGTTCACACCCCTGCTCTGTGTGACTTCAAATTTAAAAATATAAGTAAACTTTTGTTTTATAAGTGTGAGTGTGTGTGTGTGTGTGTGTGTGTGTATGTGAGAACGAGTGTGAGTGTGTGTGTGTATGAGTAATTTTTTACCCTCTCTTTTGGGATTTGATACTCGTATTGGTAATATTGCTTAGTCTAAACATTTCATAAGTTGTAATATAATGGTCGCTTTCAAATGCTGTAAATCTATTTCTCATCATTAGTCAGCAAATGTCGATCGAGAAAAGCATCGCGGCGATAATGGCTGCAGTGAAAAACAAACTGCGGGGCAGATTTACAACCCGATTCTCCGGATCGACCGATTTACGGCATAACGAGAAAAACAAAGCTGTTAAAGAATAAAAATAAAGAAAGGAATACATTTAAAATTTTAGTTGGTGTGAAAAGGCTTGTTCTGATGCACACTTAATCAATTATTATTTCTTTACGTATGATAGGCATATACATAAAGCTATGTTTTTCCTTCTTGAAAGATTTAAAGGGGGAAAAAAAAGTAACATTTTGTGTTAGAATGTTAATATCTCTCGTACACTGTAGCTTAGAGTAAGCTATTTACAGAAAAGTACTTGATCAAAACAATGCACAATCTAGGGAAAAAAAAAAATAAATAAATACCATGCTTTTCATTCATTTTTTCTTTTCCTGTTTAACATGTATGCTTATTATTTTGTCAAAAATTATCCTCTTAATTTGCACAATTTCAAGTAAAATATATATTATTTGTGACTTGTGTAATTTAAGTTAGCATTAGATTAAAGATCCTACTATTTTTATTTATTTGTTTATCTATTTATTTATTTTTCATTGAGCACTTGTTTGTGGTTATTAAAATCGGCAGTGGGCAAATTAAACTTGGAAAAGCAATAAAATGTTTTAAGTAAAATGTCAAGCTATGAGAAAATACTTGTTTTAGTTTCTTAGCTAACTCCTTTGATTCTTTCAACGATAAATTCTGTCAATGAACTGCAAGAATAAATTACCTATTTGCATTTTGTTTTCTCAAAAAATGTACGATTACCTCAAAAAATATTAGCCGTACCGAGAAATACTTTTTAAAAAATTGTACTCATAATCAGAGATCACAAGTTCAGGCATTGTTTTGGTTAAAATAGGCAGGGAAAACACTTAAAAACAGAAAATGGGCGCAAATATATTAGAGGAGACATTTATTACAAGTGAAAATAGAATGTATCACCCATTATTAATATATATATATATATTTAAGATTTTTATAATTTCTTTGACAATAAGTACTTAAGCTTATTTTTCCTGGTTACAAACAACAAGGAGATATTTTTCAAAGTATTGTCATCATAGCTGCTTGTCAGAGAAAACATTTTTCATTATGGAACAAGAACACTCTACTTCCAATGATTGGAGCATATTTAAAACAAGTTTTTCGGCAAGACTCATATCAGTTATAACAGAAAATTCATATTTTAGGACATCTTCGAAAAACTTTACTTTGATCAAGACAAAGTAAAGTAGTTTTAATAGACCTGGTGAATGAGCAAAAGGTGCGCAGTGGTTTCTGTTTATGCGTTTGTAGGGGAATCAGGTTAGTATCTCTCTTACTTCCGCACTGAACACATTGTAGGGACGGTTTATTGCACAGCTATACCGCTCTCATTTTTCTCGCTTGCAATTGTTTGTTAAATTTAAGAAGCTGAGAAATAAACTCAACACTAATTTCCTACAATTGTCTCGTGCTGATCCATACAAGTTCATTCGCCAGGACTATTCGAAACTACAGTACTTCCCTCAACCTCTCTTTTTTTCTGGTATTCTACGCCCGAGATAAGTGCGTTCCTTTCACTAATGAAGGTTCTGCTGATTAAAGAGCTTAAGTGAATGGGTTGAAGAGAAATTTTTTGACTGCTTGAAAAGAAATAAATGTATAAGATTCTCAATAGATATTTCTGTGAGATGATCGTGTCATTTAAAGTTTATAACTTTTTTCACTTCGATATATTGAAATTCATTATGTGCTTTTTAAAAGGCGTAAATAATTGCAAAAAAATCCATAACGATTCGAAACAGGCTAAAAAGGTCTTAAACCTTAAAATAGGCAACAGAAGTCAAAATTGACAAAATAAAAACTGAACTAACTACCCCAAATGCACGGAAACAGGTTAATTTCTACCTGACTTTTAAATATATCCATCCAGTTAGTACAAGCATTTGCCTAACTTCCGGGCTCTGGTTATTTTCATTGAGAATTTATTTGTGGTTACTTAAATTAGAGGTTTGCAAATTACATCTAGAAAAAAAATTGAAATGTTTTAAGTAAAATGCGAATTTATGAGATAAGAATTGTTCAGTTTCTTAACTAATTCGTTTGTTTCTTTCTATGGTAATTTCATATCAATAATAAATGTCCTAAGCTGTATTTTGCTTTCTGCAAAAAAATACAATTAGCTGATTAAATATTAGTCGTATCAAGAAAAGTATTTCTAAAAAATCTACTCATAATAATGTGAACTACAGTTCTCTGTGAATTAATGTATTAGGTTCCTTCCAACTTTATACTGTGTTTATCGCCCGAAGCTTGCGCCAAAGATTCCTCTATTCATAAACGCCAAATGATACATGTGCAGAAGAGAAAATTATATAGAATATTTCTTTTGCAGTTCATAGAACAGGTTTATATTTTTCAAAAACTCGGGAACTGGCTACGTCAAGAATATATTTATGAATGTTGCTTTCTGACTTTTAGGTATCCAAAATGAACACAAGTATTGAAAAGCAACTTAGTGCACTGAGCTTAGACGACGTTTCACAGACTTTTCTCGTGTTTATGAGCAATAACAGTAAGTTAATATTAGAAAGAGAGAGAAAATAAACCACACTGGCTCAATGCGTTCTATAAAGTTCATGAAGTGTAGAAAACTAAATGCTGTTAAGGCATTACTAACCGAAAGGGGAATGGAAAACCGTTCCATTGGAATAAAGTGCGTCAACATAATATTTAACCTAAGCAAGGTAATGTTTTCTTTCTTCATGCTTTTAAACGTGTTGCAACATGAAGAGGTCTTCACCAGTAAACGCCAACTTGGTTCTGTGCAGACATTGGTTGTCCTTATACGCCCTCAAAGTTGGAAGCCCATTTCATTTAACTAAGAAGTGACATAATACAAACAAAAATCGTTAAACTGCATCAGAAACATTAAGCTGTTGCTTGAAGTTTACGCTTTCGTAAACTTAAAAATATTTGAAAAGAAATCTTGTAACTAAACGATAACAGCACTGCTATGCTACAAGTACTAACGTATTTCTTGAACATCTATTAATATCGTAGAAGCTGTTGTACAAAGAAAGTTGATATTTAAGCTCAGGGGATTGGTAACCATTCTTATTGAGAGAGCCATATGGGCCAGTCTTGGCTGCACCTATTTCAATATTTTCTATTTGACGTCACCGGTTTCAAACCAACGAAGACTTGAAAAGTAGTGTGGGGAAGTGGATTAAGTAACAGATGACAAATTCTTTCGTGACAGTTTTAAAAACATTTCTTCATCAATTTGATGATATAATTGAAGAATGAAAATGTCAAACGTTCTAAGGGTCATTTTTAAATTTAATGGTTTTATTTCAACAGTACGTTCTATGTGCCCAGTCTTGTTCTAACTGTCCATGCAAGGATGAAATAGTTCAAACACTCGTTAACAGACAGAGCAGTTCTAAATGCCATGCTATTATGCCATCTGGTGTTCTAAGTTCCATGCCTTGATAATATTAGTTTTAAGGGAAAATATTTATAATACAGAAATATTTAGTAAGTGACCATGGCTTTTTGAGTTGCGATACAGATTTCGCTATTATAGAGAAAAGAAGAAGGTTAACATTAAATAAATGCAACATTTCAAAACGCACATTGCTTAAAGCATCTCGATCTCATCCATCTCAAATAGCTATTAAAAGAAATTACTGTCCATTAGAAGAGTGGAGGGTTTTTGAAGTTTTAAAGAGAGGAAAATCAGTGGTTGGTATAAAACAACCTGTACTTCGTCTGAAAAACCAAGCCCATATATCGGTTGGAAAAAAGGGGGGGGGGAAAGAAAGAAAGAAAAAGAAAAAAAAAAAGAAAAAGAAATGCCTCTAGTTCATGTTGCCATTCCTTCCTGAAGAGTGCAGAGAGTTTTGTGAGATTTCAATCTCAACCCCTGTGTAAGAACGAAAAGCTCTTCCTGTCACTTGTGAGAATAAAATATGGAGATTAGTATTCTTTTACATGTTTCATAATACATTTTTGTACTTTTGACATTATTATATTTTGTGCTTAATAACTTTATAATATATGTTCCTGCTAGTCATTAATGTTATTTTTGTAACTATTTCCCTCTAAAACCTTAAATAAAATGTAAAAAAAATTGGAATGGAACTTGTAACCGACTGTTCCATCATAATTTACATAGAACCTTCTTATTGTTATTCATTTTTTTCTTCTGACCAATGTATTTTTGGAAACGTTTGTTATGCAACACAATTTTGTAACAAAAATGTCTTCATAACGGTTTTGGGTGCAATAAGTTAAATGCTGACAAAGATGAGTAGTTTTTTGCTTATCTTGTAAAATTTAGAAAATGGCACTGTGATATTTCCACTCTTCAATTCTAGAAAAATAAATACAAATTTTAAATATTATTTTCGTTTTCATTTATTGTTTCATCTTCTTTTTATGTTTTTTTTTTTTTCCTATCTTAAGTATTGTTACATTTTCTTCGCCTCTTACTTTAAAGTTTTTAGCTGTCACGAATTTTTATTTTTGCAAGACCCTGCTCGGCTACCGATAAGATGTGCAGCCTTCCTTAACAAACAGCTGACAGTCTGAAGAGACGCAGACACTGCGCACACGCGGAATGTTATTAAACCATCTACCCTCCCGCATCACTTGCCTTACGGCTGCGTGATTTTCCTGAGAGGCTAACACGATTACTTGGCTCTGAAGGATGCCTTTGCACACCAGGGCACACCACGGAGCTCTCTATGTCTTTCGGTATGTTTAAAGTGACCTCCTTCGAGAAGGACATGAATTTAATTAACAGATTCTCCAAAAGCGCAATTACTGAATTACTCCCAGCATCGTTAGACACTGCAATTCAAAGTTTGCTACCAGGTTCTATCCCAGTACTCTGCGTCAGAATGTCGGATTTTAGCAGCACGCAGAAAAGTGCAGGCAAAGCCAGGAAAGAACGCAAAAACTGATACTATGCCTTTCTCTTCCTATCAAGCTCTAGCTATTTTCTTCTAACACTGATAAACTTTAAACATATCTTCCAATTAATTAGGAGCGTTTGATGGAAACTGTGAAAAAGGCTTAACTTAAAAAAAACCGCTATAAATACTTCCGCAAGTTGCGAGAGAGGTGTTGTGTCATCTTCTCAAAGTTTAATCCGAATGTTGCAATTCTGCTGATTGTTGTTCATTTGGTTTATTTACGGATGCTCTGTAACGTCTCAGGTCATCAACGTCCCATTCAATTCAGGGAGTGAAGCTGCCAATAAATTTTGCTCAGAGGCCTCATCTTTCAGGCTTGAGGTTCTTTTTCGTGTTGTAAATCTAGGACACGGGGAACCACGGCTTTACTTAGGATTTTTACGCCCGAAAAATCCATCAACCAAGGCCGGGGTTGAAACCGCGATCTTGGGTTTATGAGGCAAGTATGGTGACTACTAGACCACCAAGATCGACGCAATTTTGCTGGCAATGGATTTTTTTATTTTATTTATTTACGGACGCTCTTTAACATCTCAAGTCATCAGCGTCTCATTCTATTCAGGGCGTGAAACAGCCGACAAATTTTGCTCAGAGGCCCCTTTATCGTGCCTTAAATGTACGACACGGGAATCACGGCTTTACTTCCCTTCCGAAGGAAGCCATACTTAGGATTTTTACGCCCGAAAAACTCCACCAGTCATGGCCGGGATCGAACCCGCGATCTTGGGTTTAGGAGGCAAGTATGGTAACCACTACACCACCAGGACCGACTGGCAATGGATGTTGCAATGTTTATTGCTATCTGTGTTTGCTGCAGTTTTAATAGTAAATCTGTATCAAACGTCTAATATAAGCCCTTCCCTCAACATAAAACATGTGTAAAATTAATATTGAATTATTCTCTAAACAAAGTAAGAACCAAGCTTGTTCTAAGCAAGTAACGTCAGCGTCCAGACCGCGTAAAAACTAGTTTGGTAAATATTTAATGACAACTGAACTATTACAATAGAAATCAGAACACTTATATTTTGGTTAAAAACCTATTAGGTGAGGATTGGAAGAATGTATACGTTGACGTTTTACATAAACTCTGTTGTGCAGGTCCCCCCCCCCCCGGTTTGTTAGTGAATCCTTAAAAATGGCGTCTTCTACATATGCGAGCATAATTGGCAGCAATTCAGGAAAAATACACGTCATTCTAGTATTGAATGTTTTCAAGAACTACTGCATGTGAATGCCTAGTAAAATTAACTGCACAATATATCGGTGTATTCGAGTGTAGCCGGAGAGTTCCGAACAGCTGGAAAGAAAAGGAATAAATGAGGTGAACCTTCTTACAATTTATGAAATTGGGTTGCCCAAAACATGCACATGGTATTCGGAAAGTCACTGTGCAGTTGTAACATATGCTGGAAATATAGTCCAAGGGCTGATATACAAGTCTGAACCCGCTCAATTTTACTGGAAAACACTTCCTGCATATGTGTTAACATTACCAGAGAGGTGGAACCAGGCCTCCTCTGCATAGAAGGTGACATCAAGAATATCAATGCCATTGCTTTCAATAAAAGAAGTAAACCGTTCACAGTAATGGATTCGCTTTTCATGATCTGCATCTTTCAATTCTTGCACTGCTGTCACTTTATACAAGTACAATTTCAATGTTTCCTAGTCGCTTTGTGCGAGGTTGCAAGCCCGATAACTTTTTCTTGTGCCAATTTGGCAATGATTTTGATGCAGCTCCACCGCATAGTCAGAAATGTCCAACAACTTCTCTTGGTTTAGTTTAGATGGTCTTCCAGTTCGTTCGGCCTCTAATGTTGAGCCTGTCTCTAAAACTTTTTCAATAAGCCACGAACTTCATCACTATGGGATATATCTGTTTCTGGGACATTTTTAGCATTGAATTGAATTGAATTTAGCACCTCTTGCATTGAATTTGTGTATTTATGGCCTTGTCGAAAGGCATGCTCAACAACAAAAATGCGTTCAGGTGCGACAATGGGAACAACGATACTGCGCGTGCGCACAAGTACATACAAAGAACGAAATAATTTTAACTCTTCCTTGGTCGCGGTCCACTTCGTTACGCGGCGCTAACTTCTTGTTTTCCAATCTCACATTTAGTTAAATACTGTGTTTCAAAAAGTTTTTTGTCCATTTCAAATATATTTATTTTATTTGTATATTTTCATCAATTTTATTGCAGTTTTACAATTAGTTACCAAAATTACTTTGCACATACTAATAAATCCATAAGAAAATTAGTTATTGCTAAGCAATTAATTTATTTTACATTTTTGTACACATCTCCTATATACAATAGTATTAAAACGGGAAAACAGTTATAATTTTTTAAACAAATTGTAAACAAAATAAATTTTCTGACTTAATGTAATAAAAGTTTTTAAAGTAACGACAGTTTTTATTCACTGTCGCTAAGAATATTTTCAATTTTTTCGTGACGCACATGACAGTTGTAGCATATTCCCCACAGTTAGGTTGCGTACACTGCTTGAATTTTACAGATTTTCTATTCTTCTTCTTCTTCGGGCAAAACCCATACTTAACGCTGTCGCTTGTCACGGTTGTTGCAGATGCAACTGCAGGATCTTCAGCAACACCTATTTTCCTCTTCAACTGCAACCCAACGTCTTTGTGAATCCCTGAAGTAAAGGTTCTTGTTGCAAGGAGAGGCTTAATTAGCTCAAGACCTAAACTCTTCAAATATTCGCTCGAAAAATTACTTGGGAATTTATCCCATCAATACCCATCATGATGTAAAATACCCGAAGGGACCACTTGAAGCATATTCTGACAGTAGTCAATCATGACTTCAGTTCGTCGACTACATTCATCTCACCTTTTGTTATATTATAGAAGGTCACAATCTCTGGTTTCATCTTTTCACCAATATCCATGTTCAAGTCATGGACATTATGCATGCTGGAAATCAGAAATATATTTCTGTAGCTTTATGAAATGTATAAACTGCATTAAGTCTTCCCCAAAGGCAAAAAGGCTTCTGTTCGCTGTTTTTTTTTCTCTCTTGTATTTCCATAACAGGTAGAATTTCTCTCTTATTTTTACGAACTGTTTCAATGACTAAATTTTTTTTTCGCCCAGTTCGTTCACTATAACAACTGATGTAACCAACTGTCCATGGTAATAGCTCTTCCGGTGTTCACAGTCTTTTTACAACTGCGCTCAGCTGATTAGCGCGTCCCCCCGGTTGCTTGCGCATAAATGTCCATGTCCGATGTTTTACAAAACATACGTGAATCAACCATAGCAAATATATTCATGCCGTACTTAACCGTATTGCCTAGAGCTGCAGCTTCCCAGAAAGTTCTCTAGCATTCGACAAAGGCGACGTACTCAGAAAGACTATAATCACTCTTATCTTGCAGCACAAATTCTTCAAAAAAGCTCTCGAACTGGTGCAAGGTTGTTAAATGATTTTTCTTTCTGCTCTGGTTCTAACATCGTTAAATCGAAGGGCACGAAGTAATAATAAAAGCGGTCGTATCTCATTACTAGGCGAAAATGTTCAAGAGCCGTACCATCGGAAAGGTTCTTAGTGCGTTGATGCGACGATTTCTTGAGCCCTGCAAGTACAATAGTCCAAGAAAGACCTTTATTTCCTTCATATTCGTGTTCAAGATATCTCGAGGATGGTTATATTTTGATTTATGGTATGTTCTACAAGTTTCCCATGACAGAATCAGTGAAAAATAACTCCCAACACTCGTTGCTTCTTTCGCTGCGCCTTTAACTCCAGAAGAATGCAGAACGACGGTTTTTTGACGGACCCTGAGCTTTCCGAACTATTGTATGATCTCGTCCTATATACTCAAGTCCTACAATAGCTGAGACTTCCTCTTCATTAGCCGTTTGCTCACTTTCAGTGTCATTGTCGCTATTTCCCGCAGTTTCCGCATCTGAATCTTCTAAATTATATCGAAAGTCACATCAGAAAATTCTGAGAAGGCTCACTCTCGTTAATAACTTCATCTATCCTCTGGAGTAATTGCTGCTGGTTATACTGGCTATTTATATTCAATGAAATTAACACAAAATGTTGGACTCGTAAACAAAAATGAAGGCGGAAAAAAAGTTACAAGGGTTGGTCGCGTCGCTCATAGTACATACATGTAAGCAAATGACTTTATGTCGGCTATTCATCAAACTCCTTTCCCGCGTAATTTAAGCAATGAGATAGGAAGTCACATTTATCAAATATGATCTATTTTTTATTTCAGAAGTTTCTAAAAATTGAAGTGATCACCTAAGCTTACCCCGCAACCAATGAAGGGTTAAAATTAATATTGTGGCGAATTGTGAACGTTATGATAACAAATAAATTAATTCTAAAAGTATATTGTTAAAAGAATGCTTAATCATGAAAATCGAGACATTGGCGTTCCGATTTAGATTTGAAATAAAAACAGGGACAAGGTTAAAATAAAAAGGAATGTGCTCACCTTAGGAATAAACACATGTTGTCAGAACTAGGAAAAGAATAGACTATTATGTGTGCCGTTAACAGCAAAGTGCATAAAATGAACCACACTAGATAGCGTTTAAGTAGTGTAAACAATGATCTTCGTGATGGGCAAAACAAGCCATCGTGGATTGGTTGAGGTCGCACAGGTGTCGTTTGTGACAACGTTAAATGGAGACGGTTGAATAAGGCTCAAAATGTTGCCAATAATATAAAAACTCATCGAAACAATATGGATATTCGTTAAAGACGTAACCAGAAACAATAAAACATTTAAATTGTGTTACTCTTATCTGTAATATCTCAGACGTCAGGCATTCGGGAATAAGACAGAACGTGGAAATGACATCATTGAAGATCACTTTTTGATCAACGTGAGTGTTGACTACTCTTTCTACTATAGAGATGTGGATTTACAACGGCAGGCTTACGTGAATTTGTTGCATAATTATTCTGTAAAATATGAAAAACGTATTTTTCATATTATTATTATTATTATTACTTTTATTATTTCAACAAATTTCCATATAAAGCTGCCGAATCATTAATGTGACACCCAGGCAGGAATACGTTAATGTTTGTTTTCTCGCGTTACATACAGGTGGAGGTAGCGTGTAGTGATACAACACGAAACGTTGTAGTATGCACAATATATCGTAAATTTCATTATTATAGTCAATTTTACCGTAAATTTAATTCTAACTTAAATCGTTGAAAATGGGTAGATAGCTTGGGGGGTACGGTACACTTCGCTAGTAGTGGCCTTTAATGGTCTTGTTTGTACTAGCAGCAGTGAATATGTAGACAGTTAAACGAAAATGTACGGAACGTACAACGTTAAAAGGTGATCAAAATATAAATGCAAGTATATTTTAATATACTACAGACTCTAGAATTAGAAGTAAATTTGTGAACAATATCAATACTAAGTCTTGGGTGAAAACATGCAGGCGATATTAAGATTCCAATGATGGAAAGTATTACACATTTAAGAATTTTAGTAATAGCTGAAGGGGATGATGACAAATAAAATGCTCGGCTAAATGAAGGAAATTAATCTCCAAGAAACACCTTAAAGACCAGATATCTTAAATAGCTATGTAGAAACTTGCGGATATGACTTCAGGAGGGGAAAGGGCTGAATTAATATGCACAAATTCTTTAAAAAAAAAGTAGGGTTAAAATACTTCTACATTATTAGTAATGAAAGTAAAAATATTATGAATTCTCCTGTTTACTTAGTATGAGATACAAACCATTGATGTATAAAAGTGTTATAAATAAAACAGTTTTCAGTACTAAACTAAAAACAATGTGATTTCTGTTCGGTTTTGCTCAACTTGGCATAATCTAATGATGCGAATTTCTATTAACTGATGACCAGCCGCACTGCTGATAACAGAGCAATTTACATTGAAATTGTCTCCAATGCAAATAATCTGTTTAGTACATATGTGTTAAATGATAAGATTTAATTAAAGTCAACAAGGAATAGTTGGAAATTCTATCAAATTTCATTGAAGTCAATCTTGTCCAACCGAAGAATTCCCTTATTAGACCACTTGGATCGAACTCAGGTCGCTAAATGTGAAGAATGAACAATCTAACTACCCAATCAGGCCGCCACCTGTTCAGACACATAATAAATTTAGGAATACGATTTTGAGCAACTATTTGTTATAGCGCTTGAAAGAAAAGAAAAAAACAAAACAAAACAAAACAAAACAGTATCGATCAAGCCCCCAAACAAAAGTTTAGACACCAATCCCAGCTTCTCACAGGCTTTTTATACCTTGTTCGTAAAAGTCTTTCGGCTGTTGATGGCACCACTTCTGCACTGCCTCAATCACATTACTGTCTTAGATAACGTTTGAGCTTGCCGAAAATCTGCAAGTCATAAGGTGGCAAGGTGATACCATGTTTCATTCACTGTCACTATACGTTCCAAGAACCCCCACCCTTTCTGTTTATAGCGCATCAATGTTGCAAACTTCATCCCATTGAGTGCCAGACCATGGGTCGTCCTCAAGTGATGTTCGCCTTTATTGGTATTCTTTGACCACTCATATACTCGTGCGCATCACATGCAGTTGTCCACCTACACCTTCTCTCTATGTCTATGAATCTCAATTGGTGAACGCTATCGGCGGCTAGAAACTGCACCACACTACGCTGCGAGAACATGGACGCTCCCGTTACTGTGAACACCACCTTTGCCCGGCTGTTGCGCATCACTCCGTGTGCATGCAGATTGGCCAACATCGGACAATACAGCGCTCAAAAGTAGTAGTGTCAACTCCAAAACTTTCCCCAATGGTGGCACATTATCTGCATTTGGCAGTCGAGTTCTCGATTTCATTTGACTGGCTCTCGAAGTAGTCCATTCCATATTTCTTCTTTTTACCAATTCTCGATACTCGTATTTTTATTCGTTAGTTTGCGTGTAATAACCAGCAACCATTAATACTAAGCCTTAACAGCACACACTATAAATAAAAATTCGACAGAAATTTGATGCTACAAATAATAAAAGAGTTCCATAATTGTGACTGTGTACTACAGACAGAACAATATTGTATGCATTGTTATGTCTGCCACACTTATATACCGCCACGGGTGACTGAGGTCGTTAAGGCGCGGACTCGTAAACGGGAGGTCTGGGGTTCGAATCCCTCCAGGATCGTCCTCCCTGACTGGGTTTTTTCCAGGTTTTCCTCAGTCCTCATAACTAGCAAATGCCGGGGAGGTACCCTAAAGTTAGGCCTAGAACGCTTCCTTCCTTAAAAAATATCCTCTCACAATATATCATTTCGTTTCATGTATCATCAGTGTCCACCGCCTGTGATGCCTCAGTAGTAAAAACGGCGTTAAACACTACTAAAAAAACAGACTTTAAGAGTGTTTAAATGAGTTAGACAAAGAGTACAAAAAATATCTAGTAAAGACTATATACAAGAACTATCAAACATTGTGTTAATAACAAACAAAAACCAAAATTCTTCAAAAATATATAAAATGCTAAAACGTCTTTATATATAAATATGTTTTAACGTGAGTTATAGTTTTCCATCATCAGTAAACAGCTTCATCCCTTATCATTTAAAATCCAGTTAATCTCTGCCAACGCGACAACGGTTTCAGCTGTCATTTATTCCCTGATTTAAATTATTGATGTTTTGGATTCTCGTGGTGGGTACCATCTTCTCACAGCTGTGAGGTAGGTATATAAGCATAGAGCAAGCATAGATAAGTATGAAACAATTGCTATTGTAGCATAATAAGTATAAGATATGGATCAAAAATAATATTAAAGAGACGGTGTCTTCAATAGCTTAGTTTTTCGCAATTAGTTTACACTTCTTCAATAAATAAAACGCATGGACATTTCATTAGTAAACATATTATGACTTAAATTTAAGGTCTCTTCTTTCCTATAGTCGGTCCTGGTGGTGCTGTGGTTACCATACTTGGCTTCCTAAACCCAAAACGCGGGTTCGAACCCAGCAAGGACCGGAAGAGAAGTAAAGCCGTGGGTCCCGTGTCGTACATTTACGGCACGAAAAAGAACCTCACGCTTGAAAAAAGAGGCCTCTGAGCAAAATTTGTCGGCCGTTTCACGCCCTGAATTGAATCGAACGCTGATACACCTGAGATATTAAAGAGCGTCCATAAATAAATAAAAAAATCACAATAGCAATCATAAATTCTCTGAGATGTCATTCACACTTTCAAAACTGTTTTAGCCATGAAATTGTTATGCACGGAACCAGAGATGGCTAGTCTAAATGGGCTAGATGCCCCCCCCCACATTTTTTTTTTAAAAGGTGATAATTATTTACTATTTTCTCTTCTACTTTTAAAACAAAAAAATGCATGGAAACAGCGATACCTAACCGATTAGTTCTTAATTGTGTTTACGCAATAAGCGTACTCACTCTCTACTGTAGTAACGGTAGTATGCGATTCCTCTGTTAGCGAAGAAGCTCATAGGCCAGCCCGAGAATTTTTACGCTTTCAACCATTCATGGGCCAACAAAGATTTATAAGGACATATATTTGTCTTGCTCCGAAATGGTTTAGCCTTTCTCCTGCTTATGGGCCAATTTGAAAGAATACTGAATGATGCCATCAGTCTCATTAAGTCATTTAGATGCTTATATTTGGAAAGAACGCCCGGAAAAGGACTGTCATGACCAGGGATTGCTTTGGTTGTCTTCTTATAGTACTTCTGTCACCAGGTTTTGAATTCCATGAAAAGTTCAGAGTCAGAGTATTTGGGCGTTTTCTAGCTGATCATGTAAATGAAAAATATTCGCCTGGTGTACCTACACACCCGATCAAGAGTATTATCAGACCAAAGTCATTGCCATATAGTAAGAAAGAAAGAATCTATTACTGGAAAGTATTCCAGAATGACTTTCAATTGTCCTGTCATTATTAATGGCAATACAAATCGCACCACTGTGTAGTTCCTGTTTTGTCCAACACAAGCATCGCTGTCTGGAGCCTGCGGAAGCTGGTGAAAGTGGCAAAGAGGCACAAATCTCATCTGGTTCTCGTTTCACCAGGACCTCGGATGCATAAAAATGTATGCATTATATGTCTTAACGGCCTTAAACAATTATTTGAAAGAAAGAAAGCCAATACCAAATCATCCATTCGGTTTCAGGAGCAAACATTCGACCAATGATCAGGTATCAAGTAATAACCCGAATATGAAGAATAAGTAGAAGAAAAGAAAGTACGCTTCAGTACCCCAACTTTGATAAAGTATGTATTCTGGCTTAAATTATCAGTTACAACGTGATCTACCAAAACAATACTGTGAAATTTCACGATCATAACTCTCAGAAAGATTATTACTGGTTAAACATGGAAGTATATATTCAAAATTTAAGGCAATATCTGCAGGAGTCGCACAGTATTGTAGTAAGAAGACTCAAAAGGACAACACCTGAAGACTTAGTGCAGGATTTTGTGACGAAAATGCAATAGGATTAATTTCCTGATTATTATTATTATTATTATTATTATTATTATTATTATTATTCGTTGAAACTAATTGATAAATGCTTTTACTTAGTTGTAGTTTTACTATGTAATGCATTTAGCATTAATATACAAAATAAAATAAAAAGCATGTCTTGATGCTATGTATGCAAAACAAATGTAATTTTAATGAGAACTATTTCCAATTTCAAATCAATGAAATAATCAACCACTATTCCCTTTTACACCAATCGATTGCCTAAGACTAAGACACAAACTGTTTCCAAAACTGGATTTCTTTCCTTTTTCACGTCTCAATGAATATTTCATAGCTTATTTATTCACTGCAAATCTTTTATTGTAACAGTACATCAAACAACCCTTGTTCAATTTGCTAAGGTTCAACAGACATGAAGCACACCAATATAGTATTAGTTACGGTCTCTATTGTAATCTGTTAATAAACGACTCAAATGTCTGTCTGTAGTGCAGCTTTTGTTGAGACTCCAATATATGTAGCCAGAGCTCACCTATAATAACAGGAATAAAAGAAGTGAACGGGTAGAAAAAGCTAGTAACCCATCCAGCGCCCCAAAAAGTGAGTCGATTTTTATAGCTGAAATTTTATTTAGAAGCAGAAAATGGCGACATAGTATTGTGATGTCACGGTTGTAACAGCAAAAACGTACTAGATTGCAGCGCATGTTAGAATGTGGTGACCCTCAGACATATAGTAGCAGCATTAAAAGAAAAAACACAATGAAATAAATATTAAAAGACAACAATCGGTAAAAATATAATTAATAATTAATTCACACACTTAGAATCTTAGAAACCGGAATACCCAGCTTTACTGCGCATCGCTAACGGCCTGCGCTCCCTCTTTTCATAAGTATACACATGATAAGAATGATGATATATGAAACAATTACGTAACTCGTAACTCTGAAAAAACGCTGATGGTAGTCCTGATGGGAGAATGTCATTGTAGAATTTTTTCATATTAATAACTCTCTGTGAAGCCTTTTTTACAGCCCCATGTGGGCCTGAGCTTTACCCGACGATCACTGCGTCTTCTATCCCCATCACATGATCTCATTGGTAGAGTGCAGTATTGCAGGGGGCATGTGAACAGCACACCGCATCCCGCTGATCTCTATATCGCGGCTTACTAGATCAGAGATCGTCACCTCTCCATCAGGCAGCTTCCCAATTGTCCTCATGCTTGGTGGATCCCGTTCCAGACCTCCCTATCTTAGAAAATTTACTAAGCGAATGCTGGGAATCGAACCCGGGTCTCAGGGCAGCAGTCAGCAACGCTCACTACTAGACCAAGGAGACGGTCCATATTAATAACGCACGGTCTAAATCTAAGGTCGAGTACATGGGATCACGGACTCCGTGCTTTAATAGTCTCTCCACTCCTCTCCTGTTATTTTAGGTAAGTTTCTACTTTTCCTTGTGCTGGTCATATTTATTCGAGTTTCAATGCATTTTTCATAAATGGGCACTCAGGTTATTTTCAAAAAATTTAAAAGTACCTTTTAATTGCCGTAATAATAATAATAATAATAATAATAATAATAATAATAATAATAATAATAAAGTATTCCAGTTTCTGTTGATTAAATGAACCACGCCACTAATTTGCGGTCACTTTTCTTTGGAACACTTTGAACACAGTCGCTTTCAGATTCATGCATTGCGTCACAACTTTGAGTTTAAACTGGAACATTCTCATGGTAAGGGCTCTACAATTAGCGCTAGATGACGTTTTACTTAAACTTTACAACAACAAAAAAACTGCAATTACTTTTAACCTTATCTTTCGCGTCCTCTATGCTTTTGAGCGCCTATTATTTTGATTTACTTAACTCCTTTTTACTCATCTACCGGAACCTCCAGCACAGCTAAAGAGGAAACTGATGGCATGTCATTAAAAAGTTATGTACTTCGCCTCTGTGCGTTACTATGGTCCTTGTTGGGTATTCACTATTAGTAAAATCAATAAAAAGAAAATCTATTTCTAAAATAAGCATTTATCTTCAATTCTGAGTTTGAATTGACTGTTTCTAATTGTGTATTAAGTTTAAGAATAATCATTATAATAATACAATTTATGTATCATATATTATTATTATTATTATTATTATTATTATTATTATTATTATTATTATTATTATTATTGCGTCGACAAGTTCTAGTTTAAGCGAGGCAAAGACGGGAAAAGTTGAGCAAGTGTAGCATGGGAAATGGATTAATATTTACATGCGGAAATAAATTTTATTATTCTTATTTATAGCTTTATTTAATGTCGCCTAACAGCAAATATCTTATAACGATAACAAGTTATGCATTTATATTATTAGCATGTCAATTATTCACACGGTTTAGACATCAGCTATTGTAATTCAATATACAATGATGTAATAACAAGTACAATAGAGCAGCAAGTTTACAATCTTTTAAGAATTTAAATAATGACGATGATTTGGTTGATTCATTTAATGCTGCCTTAAGATCTGGATGGTTGACCAGATTATCCGTCACATTCACATTCAGTTATAATGCGTTTGGCTGTCAGTTTTTTATTATAGTGTTCACAAAATGGAGCTTCTCTTCGGGTGAAAAGACAGTCGTGTGTTAATTTGGTGTGACTAATTCTTAATCTAGAGAGTAAGACCTGTTGATGTCGGTTAAGATTTTTATACATGAAAATGGTGTATTGTGTTTCATTTCATTCAATTTGTTGTTTTAGTAATTTTCATACCAGTCGGATTTCCATTCTAGTAACAGCTTTTTCTTAGTGTATATGATAGCACCTTCATGTGGAAGGGCGAGAGGTATATTGGTGATTTTCTTGTTGCTTCCTTTGCAGCTTTGTCTGCTTTTTCATTACCCCTATTTTTTGATGTGAAGTTATCCACATTAAAGTTCCTTGCTTACCTTCAGGAATATTTTTATTACATATATTTTGATTTTCTTTGGTTAATAGATTATTTGTCGAAAGATTTTGGAGAGCGTTTAAAGCACTATTGGAATCATGACAGATTACATAATATGTCCCCTTAGATTTCATAGTTTCCAAGGATTTTTGATTGTAAATTGTTCACTGGAGAAAATGTTATAGAAATATGGTAATTTAAATAATACTGTATACATTATGGAGATATAACAGCACATCCATTTCCATAATGAGACTGGGAACCCATCGCTGTAGATGTTTGTGTAGTCTTAAACACTTTTTGATATAAAATTCTATAGTGATTTGATTTTTAGCATATTGAGACATTTCCTAATTTATTTTTTGGGGTTGAAAGTCCCCAGCACGGAATTTCATTATTAATGTTCCCACTTATTAACATTGAAACAGATAACCCTAATTTTATTAGGTGAAAATATGATCTTTCATCAAAGGGGACTGAAGATCTTCGAGAATTGTCTGTAATTTTATTATTGTTATGTGAAAAGTGCTGCCATTTTAAAGACACAAAGCCAATAATTCTAACAAAAATATAACTTTTGGTGTACTTTTTTAAATGTTAGAAAATAAAAACATTTGTAAATTCGAAGCCCTATTTTCAGGTATTATATTAAAAATATAAAGCTTTGTGGGCCTTTGAGTGACTGATCCCACACAGCAGGTAGTTAGTTACGTTACTGATACTATAGCACTGCAAGAAGACTTAGAAGAAATTTTGGCAACGAAATTATTCATCCCATAAATTTTAAGTAGCAAAATTAAACCCTCTTTCCAAGTTCTTATTTAGACTGCTGTTCGAAAAACAAGCACAGGAATTTTTTCCGAATTAAGAAAGTTCGTTGCGATACATCTTGCCATTTGCTGTAAAATCGAGAGATAATTTTCATTCTCCTAGCGACTTAAAAATGATAATTTATACGACAAAAAAAAAATCCTAAAATTGTGCGTCATGCGTCGTTATAGACAGAGGTAAAGTTAGAATAAGACAAATTCAGGTTGCAGCCGTTTAAAGCAGTACACAAGACCCAAACCTACCGCTACTTTATGTATATCGTTTTATGTGACGCCACCTTAGACGAGTTCTGCCTACAGCTAAGACAGAACATTCATTCATTTATTCGATGTTTTTCATGTAAGTCATGGCCACTTCTAGTATTGATAGAATTGCTAATGAATATCGTTCATGTAGATACAAACTTTCAATCTCATGCAATTTGATCATATTGTTGTAAAGCATTAAAATATAGCATAAATTTCACAGTGAACATGTATAGAATAAACAGCAAGAATTTTAACAGCCAGTCTTTGATGTGAGGGGTTGAATTTCCAAAATGTTGCTTATCACGACCGATTTTGTATTTACAATTATATATAATTTCTTCAATAATAGTAAATCGCTATTATGATTAAAAAATTATCCGCCGCAATTATTGCACTCTCTTGTAACCTAATTCACTTTCTCGTGTGAATGAATATCAAAACCAAACGTTTGTTTATTCTATTAATAAAGATATGCTCCACATTCGCTTTGAATTATCAACAGAAGAAGAAGAAGAAGAAGAAAAAAAAAAGAAGAAGAAGAAGAAGAAGAAGAAGAAGAAGAAGAAGAAGAGAAGTATCATTGATGTTTGTCGGTTTAGTGTACTCCCAATAAAAAGGCAATAGTGAACAAAGAGAGAGAAATCAACAGTTTTCTCTCACAATTAAAACAAAAGTAATTTTTGAGAGTTTCTGTCAAAACTGCATTTAAGGTAAAGATCAGAGTCAAATTTTGAATATATATATATATATATATATATATATATATATATATCAAATTTTAGCTAATTGTTCCAAATATTTTTTTTTTATTTTTCTACTTAATTATAAATTTCCAATTGTAAGTGCTTTTAATGACGTAATGTGTTTTATGTATCAAGTACTTTTTTTAATACGCCGCACTATTGTATAAAAATGGAAATAACTATGAAAACATTTTATGTATTTTTTAGGTAAAGTATTGTTTCAAATTTCAATAACAATAATGGCTAGTTGTGCATTTAATTTTTGAAGCAATTGGAAAAATTTTGTGTTTATTTTGAGTTTTACAAGCTGTATACATCCCAGTTTTTTCCCCTAAGTATATCCAGTATCATGCCAAGGTCCACCAGGGTTTATACAAAACATGTAAAAATAAAGAAAACAAGTATTACAAATATCTATCCAGTAAAGTGTGACAGTAGTGATAATGAAAATAATCGAAGAGAATAATTCAGTGAGTGATAAACTAATTACACTCCTACTAGTGCTTCCAAGGAAAAGATATCTGATAATCACGTGGAAGATATTGAAGAAAACAAAGGAAATATTAATAAAGTGATTGACTTGAACAATGTAATTACAGTGTTAAGAAAAACTGTCTCTTGTAGCATGTGTGGTGGTAATATTACTTTGTGTGAAGATGCAGGTGCAAGAAATGGATTAGTATCTGAATTGACAATTAGTTGAAGGGTACAGGGGAAAAACAATCAAAGTCCAAATTGGTGAAATTTGAAATTCTGGTGCCAATGAATTGTAGGTATGTAGTACTATATTCATATAGGGAAAAACCCTTTTGCAGTCCATAAAAATCAACCTAGAATAAATAGTGTCCAAGATCAAAACAATCAGAGTTTTCCGTAAAATTAAAAACAATCAGAGTCCGCATACATTAAACGGTTGTAGCTACTCGTAACTTTGCATTACTTCAGAAGAGTTTGATTTAATGTTTGTCAGCTTTGTTTTTAGTATTAACCTACCTGTGCATTGCAGTGTAGCTTATAATTTACAACTGCCATTTGACTGCATTGCTGTTCAGGAAAGGCTGTGTTACTGTTGTGTGTACAATTTCGATATGGAATCAAGCGGTGAAAATATCACAGTTCATTAGAGGACACACACACACACAAAAAAAAATCTAAACATGGTAGATTTAGTAATGCTAGCAAACACATTAGATCAATGAGTATATTCCCGGTGAAGATTGCAAATGTAGAAACCAGTGTTTCGTGAAAGTTTCAAAACAGGAAGCGATTTTATTAGTCCGCGAATTTAATTTAATTGGTAATAAAAGCATACTAGTGTACACTTGTATTCTTTAATACAAGTTTTACCACTGAAACGAATAAAACCACGGAGACTAGGAGAAGACAGCAAGCTCAGGGATCATTCTTACACCTACAAGGTACGTGTACAGAGGAAGGAAAAGCTATTGAAATTCCAGTTTGTTACATAACCTCTATGAATCTGCATGATTGGAATGAGCACATTCATCCGGCATGGATGAAACCATCTCCCTTCAATATCATTGAGTGTTCTCAAGACATTGTTAGACCTTGGTATTCATTTCTTAATAAACAATACAGAAAGATGTATCCAATGAACATAAGAAAAATATTCGTAAAAGAAATTGTAGCTGACAACTAAAACTATAACAGTCGAAAAACCTACAATGGTAATTTGGAGTCCCATGTTATTGTTCACAAAATGTGCCGTACACAAACTGATGAATGAGAAACCCGCCCTTTCCTTTTAAGTTTAATTCCACTTTCCAAGGCAAAATATAATGAATGACCTACAATGCTTGAAGAGATTCTATTCCGAAAATATTATGCTCTATTTTTCAAGATTACCCGAATAATTTCGATTAAATGATTACTTTCAATAGTTTCATTAATGTTCATATTTTCTTCAGCAGCAGCTATGTATAATTTTCTACATTTCATAAAATAGTTGGTGGATTTTGATTGTTTTATCTAAAACCATGTGTACTTTGACATTTTATTGTTAATTAACAATGACCAAATAACACATGACACTAATTTTAAAAGTAGAGTCTGTTAGAAAACTACTTTAAGAATTATTCTAGAAAAACCCATTTCCATATATCTAATTTGCCTAATATTGTAGCGCTTTTAACCTTCAAATTACATTCCTGTAAAAAGGTGGACTTTGATTATGTTTCTCTTGTACCCTTCAGTTGAATTAACTTTACGCTGTTTTGGTCGTAAGTGAAAAATTCACAACATATGTATCTTTTTCTGATAAACGAATGAAGATAGAAGCATGAAATGTTTTAATCTCATCTACAGTGTTATATTCATTCCTGAGCTCTAGTTGCAGCTTGTACATGAATATAATTTTATAAAAAAGTGTTATAAAAATAACTTATTATTTTAATGAAGTACATTCACAATACTAGAGCTCAGAATTTACAATGTAATGAAAAATAAACAGTAAAAGTTTCGCTGCGATATCTGTAATACTTTCTGAGAAAAAAGGTACATAAAAAGGAATAACTTCGTATTAGTAATATAGAGCCTCTGATCTCACCTTAAATTGTATTTATGTTTAGGCTTTTATATTTTTTGGTGTTCTACTTTTTGTATTTTTAGATACATTCCAATTAAGAGATGCAGCGTCAATGAGTCAAAAAACGCTTATCTTTGTAAATTTATATGAATTTATTATTGCATATTAAAAACATCATTGTCAGCACTGTCCATCTTCAATTTTCGGGCTTCTGCTTTCTTCTTTGTGCGATATAAGTTTTCGACTGAGCTTCCCTTGTTTCCCTTGCACAGCAGCAACTCTGGTGCTCGTGGCGGGTCAAGAGTCAACAGGCTTTGGTGAATAAAAGAGGAGAGAGAGGTAAGAGCTCCCCCTTTCACTTGTGCGAGAGATTCCGATGTGCGTGTGTCACTGCAGCTAATGTGCGCGGTACTCGAGTCACAAGAGCTCTCCACCACCCGTCAAATTATGACACAGGTGAAATTGACAAGATGCAGGCACGTGCTGACAGACACTAGCTGGCTTCAGATTCACAGCGAATTAAAAGCAAGATACGGCAAAAGTCTCTTTCGCACACATCTATACAACAAAGCCAGCTAAATGCTGTACCGCCTGAGGTGCCTCAGTAGTAAAAACGGGCGATAACCACGATTAAAAAAACTAAATGCTGTATGCTTTCAATGAATAAATGTTGATGGATTTTGCTACAATTGATGCATTGGCAGGCACTGTTATAAGGTTTATGCTGGCTGTTAACGAAAGATTTAAAGTTCCTGCTGCCCAAAATTAACCTAAAATAATACGAGCAGAACAAATTTTAGAAAATACTTGCCTAATACTGACAGTTACACTTTGTATTTTTTGCCACTTTTTTTGTTGATGCACGGCCCTTGTGCGATATAATGTGAATAAAACTCGAAATGGCGATGACTGAATAACAGCAATTTCCACGTCGAAGATTAATAAAATAACAGTAATAAAAAAAAAACTGTAAAGAAAAAGGCAAGCGGGAATACATTCCGTAATCATTTTAAACAACAAAAAATGCCGTTCTTTCAAAACGACTGATCCTCAAGCAATGAGAACCTTTCTATTCACTACTTTCCCACCTTTCAGATGAACAGCCTTTTGAAGTTGAAGTGGGTAGGTCGCCGATAAGAGTTCAACTGAAATTACGGGATGCTCCTAGAACTTCGATTGAAACCAGCTGGGCCCTATTTCACGGAACAACCAGCTTACTAGCTATTAGCCATAAGGCCACCATTTTTAATAAAACCTATTTCTGCAATGGTAGAATCGTAAAATTTTGTCATTAGTCACTTGTCAAAATCATTAGTGTAGCGACTCTATCCGAGCGTCGAGAAGGCTGTATCGGGGATATTTATTACTCCGTGGACTATTTATTGATGCGATTTTGTTTACGCGCCATGTATCTTAAATCGTATATGCAAGCCAAGAAATAGCATTATGTGTACCACATTGAAAAGCATCTCTAGTATTCAAAACAACGTAGCAGTGCTACATTTAATTAATGAGCATAAAGAAGTACTATTTGGGCAACTCTCCGACAAAATTATTACAAAGAAAGACAAAAAATAAATGTGGGAAATAACACAAATTGTGAAAACGTTGGAGATTTAATGGGAGAAGGTTTACGCTTATGTGAGGGACACATTTTCGGCAAACATCAAGAAAGTTACAAAAGTAACTGCGTTCACATTCCCATTCATATTATCTACAAATAATGGAGTAAGTAGCGCAGTTTCTATGATATTTTTTCAAGTAAAACAGATAATTCAAGAAGTATAGGAATGGGAGGTGGATTTGAGACACATATTACATAAATAACCCTTAATGAGATTTATAATTAAAATGGGTCGAGCTGAATTGATAGAATCAATACATAACCTAATATGTGCACTAATATGTAAATTCATCATTTGAGGTTCACGGGTAGAATTCCACTAGTTAACAATACGCAATATTACAAGACCAAATGTTTAGCGAAACAAAACACTGATAAAACGAAATCGACGCTGACAATATCAGTCTGCCACACTAGTAGCCATTAGTTTACGCTCATAAGTTCAAGAAACACAAACACACTTGTAAGATAAGCAAGTAATACTGCAATGGAGACGCTTTACTAGATCACGAGCTTCGTAAAGCAGGGCACTGGTTGGTTTAGGTATTTGTTCCAGATTTTTTCTAAGGACGACAGATTTGCTACTTTGAATCCTTAAGCGTCCAGAGCCAATTCTTCACTATTACCAATTGCCAATTAACTCTAGTTATCTTTGGGACTTTTTCCCACAAAACCAAAAATCAACTCATTTGAATAACCCAAATGTTGATATCGAATTATAGTCATCCCAATTTCGCTGGTTTTAAGAGTTTTACGACTAGAAGGATGTTTGGAAAAATGTACCCGAAATTACAAAATAATGTCTTGGTCCTCCGGTGAACCTGCGTCTTGAACAATATTTTACCCATACTTTCTTTGTGCTGCTCCTCAAAGGACATACAACGCAAAGTTCTGAGATGCGGCAAGCACCAAAGAGCCAAGATACATTTGGCTTCAGTCAAAAAGTCTTTACATTTGAGTAAATATTAAGCATGTAGGAAAATTAGGCATTTTCTATTCCTGTTATCTCAAAAATGTTGCGCCTAGTCAATTTCGACTGTTTAAGCAGCAGTTGTCACAAATATTCGAAATACTATGTTAAAGATTTAAAATTTGCTGCTTTCTTAAGCTTCTATGTGGATTTTTCAGCAGTTATAGATAATACAAAGTGGAATGGTGCTACAACTGAATGGAGTAATTCCATGCTATAAATGTGCTAATATTAACAACATTTCGGCCGTTGACTTTTTTCTCCTAAAATAATTTTACGTTATTGTTCATGTGCTGTAATATGTTTATGTATGGAATTCATATGTTCCAATTACTAGTATAATAATATGTAGATATAAAAACAGAAATAGAAAACTGATTTTTGCTACTTTTCATAAATCTAAGAGTTTTATCATAAATTCACCTGAAGGCGCTGAATATCCGCAATTATTACATTCATATGTTAGCCACTGAAGAATATTAAGTAACGTTTCCAAGTACAAAAATATATGTTATACCTATGGAAATTATAGAGATAAAAGCATTTCATGTCCATTAAATTTTGTCACTGAAAAGATGCAAAAGTTTCCATTATATATATATATATATATATATATATATATATATATATATAGTTAATTGCCATTTACATCCCAGGATTAGCGTTTGCAAATGTTATTGCTGATAAACTTTCACATATCTGATATAATAATTGTTTCCGAAGTAGATAATCGAGAGAACAGATCTAGCATTTATAATTACTGTAAATCAGAATGTAACTTTATTCTTTGGAAAAAAATAAAAATTAAATTATTTTCTAACTAGGTGCTCTGTGGGCCACGGGCGTTATTGCCGTTTTTAAAATTGGGAATACTCTCGCAAATAAAGCGTGGGCATAAGAAATTGGCGAAAGATAAGTAATTCATAAGAAAAACTAAATAATTGAGTAAAGAAATGACAAATTTCTTACATTAACGTTATAACATTGAAATAACTATTTGATCATCACCATATAGTAAAGTCTTTAAAGACGTGTTTGGTTGAATTTTAATCCCAGACTGTATTTCATCTATCCACCTCAAATCTACCAGGCGTCAACATATATACACATTGTCAAAGAAGATAGTAAATTACAAACCAATTGGGTGAGAAATTTGGGTAGACCCCGTGGCATGACGATAGAGACCAGAATAGATGATATCACCTAATTCTTGGCTAACGAGATAGACTTGCCTCAATTTATATTTTTGTATTTTAAATTAAGCTTTTCTTCCTCTACGTTGCGGATTAATTGATAACAAGTTATTGCGAACCGAATTGCAATGGCAAAGGTGTACACACGAGGGGGGGGAGAAGAAACGGCCAGAAACCATGATCAATTCGATACGCATTTTAACAATGCATTCGGTTTATATTCCAGTGTGCCACAAGCAGAAAATGCGTTTATTTGGACCCCGTGACCTGATTGCTGGGCGGCTAAAAGTACGCGTTTACTATTAAAAACTACCTAGGTTCGAACCCTCGTTATGCTTTGATTTTTTTCATTTGCTTTTGCAAATAATATTAATGTTTAATATAGAGCAATAAAGTATATTTTAATGGACAAATATATGTTAACTTTAAGGCATAAGTGTTCAAACACTAAAATGTAAATTATTCACATTTATTTTGAAAAAAATAGCAGATTAATAAATATTCCAAAATGAAAAACGAAATGAAAATACAGGTTATCTTGGCTTCATTTAAAAATAATCAACAATTTCCTATTTTGAAAACAAAATCTTTTTTTTTAAAGCACAATTGAGTTAAACCTAAAATAAACCTTTGCAATTGGAAGGTACATTATCATACATATGCTTAACATAAGTTTTACGAGTACTTACAAAAAATAAGAAAACAATTCACGCATGATAGGATTTGAACTTGGTAGCCCTCATTATTACTCGCTTTTAACCGTTCGATATCAGCGCAGTCTACCGGAGAAAACTCGATATAATTGGCGATAACAATTAAGGATGAAGTCTGTCAGAGACATGCTGTGAGTCGAGTGCTCGACAGAGCAGAGTTTAGACAAATTAACGCTAACGCTTTGAGAGTCTATTTGTCCCCTACTTAGGCGAACGGTTTGATTCCTTTTAAGCATTGAAAAATGCAATTATATTTCTCCGAAGATTATCGAAATGATCACTATACTCTGCAGGACAAAACATTTTCCAGATATCATTGAAATTGATCATTACTGGACTATTTTTTTTGTGGTCGTTGGTTTAAATTAAAAGACGTCTTAGAAATAGAGCAGCATCCAGATAATAAATAAAGACAGAGATTTTCAAATAATCAAGATTTGGAATCCTTTACTGGTCAACAAACAACATTTGCGCCAAAACTCTCCCAACATTCCTATTCTCTCCCTCTTCTGTTCTGTACCTCTGCTAAATAATGTCATCTTCAAAATAGTTTTCATAAACGTAGTGCAGTAAAGTCAATGCAATAGATGCAGTTTCAGTACAGGTGTTTTCCTGAGGGTTCAACTTATACAAGCAATTAGTTGTTATAAATTCACTCAGAGAAAACAAATACTCTATTAAGAAGGTAAATGAACAATTATCACATGTAATATTACAAGAGGGTCTGAGATTGCTGATAAATATATCTGGAAAACTCAGACCTTCGACTGATAATTTTAAGAACTATTTCAAGAACAAAATAAGAATTTAAATATAATTCCCGTAAACTAGACTTATAATATTGTAATAATTATACATCAGTATTAAGAATACTTAATCTTTTCAAGCCATGTAGCAACAGAGGAATATACATTGCCAGTAATGGCAATAGAGTAGAACCACATACAGGTTTGGGACTATTTCATAAATAGAATAAGAATAAAAGTAATATATATGAAATTCGCACGCGAATTATTAACACTTCCTACTTATGAATACCTACCTATTTAGAAACCATGAGAATGAAATAGATGAAAATGAACTATTACAGTCGCTACCGTTAGTTTTACTAATATCAGCTAAGAAAACAAAACAGAGAAAACAATTTACCATTTTGAACGTGTTTATTAAGATTTATGGTTGTTTAGTATATATTATTACATCATTTACAAAATTATTTCAGAGTGTTTGGCGGAATACACAAAAACAATTGCTCGAGTGAATACACATTAAATTAGTTTAATTTACAATTACTAAAAACAGAGAAAAGTGCTCAATGTTGTGTTCAGGAATTATATAGTGGAGGCACAGAGTTCTGCACTGACCACAAGATGAATGCACATGGTGTGATAAAACGGATTTTTTTTCGATAATTTCACTGCGATATCCGGTTGTGATTGGTCAAAACTCAAAATTTTGTTTCGTTTCATTGGCCGAATTTAAGATGACGTCACTTAAGTGAAACAATCGTAAAAATAAATTAATCATTAATTCGCTTAGTGATGGTATCTCATAATTCTCTGACATACAATCCGATATCGGTACAACCCTTCATAGTGACATTTAAGGTTTAAAGAATACCTAATTCTGTACACAGATGACAAAATCAGTTAGTACATCTTTTGAATGTTCATTGCTCAGGCGTCTTTTGCAATTGTTGATTAACACACAGTGACAACACAGTTGATTGATGAAATTAATCACAAATGAAACGTTGTAGTATTATTCCTGCAAATTGTATGCTTCGTGTTGACCTAGTTAGAATTCGGATATAAGATATGGTGCCTTAAGAAATTCCTTTTAGCATTAGTTTTAAGTCTGCCGACGTCAGCATGTGCAAGAGAGGTGTTTCATTTTGGGAAAATGTTCCTTTTAAGATATTTCGCTGATTTCACCACATAAGTAGCAGTATCCGTAACATATCACTGTATACACTTTACACAGGAGAGTTAGAGCATCTTCGTTGTTGTTACAATGCTCGCAAATTGAAGAGTAATAATCAACAGTATGTAATGTTAAAAGTAGGGCCTATCTGCTCCTTCTACATTTAACTTAGCTACAGCTACATTGGTAACATGAAGCCATTGAATATGTTCACTTACAGTTTGTTGTGTGTACGCATGTATTCCGCAATGTTCAACAGTCTGGGATTTGTCCTGAAGTATATTTTTCTAAAACTCCACGCAGTTTATAATTCTGTAGCGTGCTTAGCGGAATGTATATGAAGAATAGCACACACACACGCATTACGTGTGGGAGATATTTTATTCATGCTCACTTTTTTTTTATAAGCTCTCGGCTGTATTCCTTTAATGGAGTTACATCTTTCTTGCGAAATATCAGCCTCAATAAAAGCTTTGCACATGTTCTAAAAAAAACTGAGCCTGACTAAGCTATGTAGAAGATTCCTGTTTCACCTCAATATCATGTCATAGGTATCTCGTATTTTCATCATGCAAAACTTACAGAAAATATATTTGCCCCGCACTAAGAAACATTTTTCTGTAATATATACTCGTAAATATCTAACTTGCGTATTGCTGATAAACAAACAAAACAAAAACAAAAAACAAAAACAAAACAAAAACAAAACAAAACAAAAAACTCTGAAAATATTGTATTTTTGCTTCAAAGTTTACACATTTTGAAACAGAGACTAAAAAAGTTTCAATTAGATGTATACGCAAAACAGAGAGCGACATGGCAATGCGAATGTTAATGCACTTGAGCCCCAACCAGCAGTAAGTGGAAGTGGACCCCCAGGAGAAGACATGAGAGTTTTGCCTGGCTGAAATGCAGTCGGTCAAGCGAGTATAATGTCGTTTTCACACGGAACGAGGCAGAAATACTCCCACCACTCATGACAAAATTCCGCACCGGGACCAGCAGTTTCGGAAGGCAGCCAGAGTTGAACCACGCGGGAAAAGCAAAGAAACCACATATTGCCTAGAATGCTACCGTTGCCTCGATCTCTTAACGTAGTTCTATGAAACACTCTAACGACGGCAAAGCAGCCAGTAGTGCCAAAACCCTTGCGTACAAAACGGCTACACAAACGCTTTCGTGTAGATAACTTGTACATGCCATAAAACTCGATGATCGCCCCATCGAAAACATGCTGGGACGTGCCGATAGTGATAATCCACGAGATCGTACATCATGTAAATGACAAAGCGAACAAAACTCTGCAGTTATTTAAGAACCGAAAGCAGTATGCCATAATGAGTGCCAGCGTAAAATTCCTAAGGCAAATATAGGATGCTTCATAATGAAGACTGCAGTCATTGGATGTTCAATGTTCTTCATTAGCTTCCAGTTACCTGTACTGCCTATATGAACATGTTACGACGTTCCACAACTACCGCTCATAATTATGTCTATCGTCCGTTGCTTTCTTGGTGAAAGGTTTCCTGACTCCTGAATGAAGCCAATTATATTTCTTTCTGTGGGATTTTGTGAAGGACTAAAGTACCGTGTACCTCTTTGGCCGATATGCAGACGAAATCAAAAAAGTGATAGGAAGGAAGTCAGACAGAAGTGCGGCAAGAGATGCAGCATCTCTCCATTGTGCTCGCGCCATCAATGGTGCTCATATTGAGATATACTGCAGCAGGTTTCTTTCAAAACGGTAAGGGCAGTGTTTACAGAGATATAATTATTTCTTTTGAGATAGTATACTTTCCCAGCTATCCCACATTTAGCTCTCATTTTAACTTGCACACCCATTTTGGACCGTTCATGATAGCAGCACCATGGTGACTTTGTGCGATAAATGTGTAAAGAATCGCATACATCTTTATTTAATGTTTGCAACTACTACATAATCTAGAGGTTCTTTTCCTTACCCTGAGAAGATGAATGCCAGATAGTTTTAAGGCGCACAAGACTGCGAGTTTATCTGCGCCCTCGTTAATTCATTTCATTCATCCCTACAGACCGAGTTAAGTACCCATAGGTTCAAGAATCTCTCTGGTGCACCATAACTATATCACATTCACCTCATCTCCATTGGAATAACGTAGCGGCACCCTATAAGCTCTCCGAAAAATTTCGTTAAAACAAATTCATGCTAGGGAGAATGCCCACAGTTTGTGAGGCAATGAGCTGGCATTGGACCACCCCGCCCCCAAAAACATCTATATCTATGTTTGATCTAATTCACGAAAAGCCCAGAACCTTGTGTAATAGGCGCCCAGCTCAAATTAAGATACGCTTCAAAATTGAGTTTCGCAATTAATTTTATACAGTTCAGAATGGACCAAATAAAACTGAGGTTTTTTCATTGACCGTTTCAAGAAAAATTGAGCTCAAACATAAATTAACTACAGCTAAACACTTTCGTTTACTTTGGAATTTTCAGCTTCATCATGTCCTCTTAATGGAAGCTCAAATTTTCCAAAAATATTTATGCAGTTCATTAAATTGCCGAGTTTAATACGATCTCTACTGACAAATTTCCAAAGGATATTCAAGCATGTTGGCTTTTAATATAGCGAGTCCATCATTACTAGCATGTCTAGCATATCAATGTTAAATTACTGAGTAATTTAACATTGATATGCTAGATTGTGTTATCTATATGACACACACATACGTATTATATATATATATATATGAAAAATAATGTAATACTATTAACTTCCTTTTTTTTAATTTACGGGCGCTCTTTAACATCTCAGGTCATCAGCGTCCATTCAAATCAGGGCGTGAAACGGCATTCAAATTTTGCTCAGAGGCCTCTTTTTTCAGGCTTGAGGTTCTTTATCGTGCCGTAAATGTACGACACGGGACTCACGCCTTTACTTCCGTTCCGAAGGAAGTCATACTTTGGATTTTTACGCCCGAAAAAATCCATCGGTCCTGGCCGGACACAAACGATGTAACTAAAATAACAATAACTAGAAAAGAAGAAAAGGATAAAACACGAAGAAAAGTCACAGATTAGTAATAGCTATATTTCGAATTGCTTGAGTTCTATGACAAGAACAACTTAAGTAGTTGGAAATATAGCTATTACTAATCGGTGACGTTTCTTAGTGTTTTAACCTTTTCTGATGTTCTAATATATATAAAGAAAAAGAAAAATAAAGTAACACTATTAGCAATGTAACAAATTAACAGTAATAATAAAAGTAGATAAGGATAAAACACTTAGATAAAGCCACACTTGAAATTGCTATATTTTGAACTACTGGAGTTCTTCTATGGTAAGAAGACAAGTGACGATGATAAAAGTAAATATTGAGTATCGAAGGTAACGTTATGCATGGAAACAGAAGGAGGCCCGAAATCAAGACAGCAGATTGTCTTATGACAATATTCTGCTTTGATGCAGCTCCTGTTGTTGCAATATCCACCATATTCTCCCAATATAACCACGTGCGGTTTTGGTCTGTTTTGAAAGAAGTCTTTGGGGGATGGAAAATTCCCAAACAAGATGTGGCATTTCTGCAGCAAGAGCCGTCATTGCTCACTATCCGGGAAAACAACGCTGCTGATGGTGTCCGGTAACTAGGCAAAATGTGTATGACATGCACCAAACTATGTAGAGCAATGTGGGTACACTTAACAATTTCATTTATTATTAATTATTATTTAGCATTAAGCATGACATAACCCCCGTGATATTTCCGAAATCCGGAATGAGATCTCCGCCTTATACTTACAAAGGATTAAAAATAACATTTTTTTAACCTGTCACCGTTTTT
Organism: Metallyticus violacea; assembly: GCA_030762175.1. Taxonomy (NCBI): domain Eukaryota; kingdom Metazoa; phylum Arthropoda; class Insecta; order Mantodea; family Metallyticidae; genus Metallyticus; species Metallyticus violacea. The sequence goes on along the minus strand of CM060832.1, from coordinate 53,306,967 downwards.
TAGATACGGAAGCTTTAAAAACACTCAGTTTTCCGAGAGCAAAATCCGTTATTATTTTAGATTTTATGAACTAAGCTAAAAATGGCAATTTTTAGCTTGTATAGCTTATCTGCTTTGATTCGCTTCTCCCGAGGAACTTTTACGAAGGTTTGGAAGTATATTCAGCATTGTAGGGCGGTTTGGCAGTTGCCTGATGGAAAGGAAATGCCAGTCTCAAAAGTTAAGATATCGTCACGTTGACCACTTTGTGGCACACATTAGGGAAACAGTCGACGACTAAACCCAGGGATTGTCACGTAAAGGATTTAATTTTAATTTAATTAAACAATAATGTTTTATAGGGGACCTTAAGAAAAGTATTTCTGTAAAAACAGAAGTTTCTGAGGTCTCATTGAAAGAGAATAGCGTATTCGTAAGTTAGCGGATATAGTTGACGATGCGATGATTCTGAACGCTTGAATCATAAAATCATATTAAATGTAAAAAATAGCTTTACGTGTGAATCGCATTATTATAGAAAATGCGTAAGAACTTTTGAATCTATTATTCGTTACTTGTATACTCTTTGCTTGAGGTTTCATTCAACAGCTACTGGTCTTGTTTAAGATAAAAGCCAGTCAATACAAATACCAAAATACCAAACGCATAGTTACTTTAATGTTGTCTCCTTTCAGCCCGTCTATGATATTCTGTTTCAGGAAGATCCTTTCCATAATCCATCAATAACTACCTACTAGGGTAGGGCTCAGTTTCCCTTTGTACCTGCGTTCCATCATCGAAATGCCTTGATGGAAGCGCTCATGAAATTAATCGCCTACACTGTAGCGGGAAGAAATGTGAACCCATGCAACTTTCTAAAATCCCTCTAAAATGTCCACTTTTAAACTTTCTCAAAACAACGACGTAATGATAAAAATCGTTGTTCTACTTTCTCCCTGAAGTTTAGCACTGTTTCAACTCTGACAGTTTTTAAAAAAGTTTTCTTATTTATCATCCATTAACTCCTGCTTTTTCGCGAAATGTTTCAAGTAATAGATGGCAGCGCTGTTCACATTCCAAGATTTTACTAAATTCTTCGTAAGCCCCAATTTAATAAGTAGAACGGGAGCAAAACTTTGCTTAGTTCTTTCAAACTTTGGTGCATGACGTTTTCCATTCCAGGTATTAATAATAATAATTGTGGCCAAATTTCTGTCACGAATAACCTATGCACACATGAATAGACCGTATAAAACAAAATAACAATAGTATTCGCGTACCGCTGATAATTTTTAAGTCTACTCCCAATAGACTGTTGTTCATATCTGCATGTGTTTCTTTTATGCTGAGCATATATTCATACTACAGAAATGGAAGCTAATGTATGTTCAGTTTTCATAAATGCTTTTAATACGGTTTCTGCTTATCGCAATTGTAAATTATATTTTTATATACTAAGTAAATTTTATGAATTTCTTAATTTTGTATTTAAAAATGACATGAAAAAGCCTATCGTTTTAACGGAAGTTTTAAATTTTGATTATGAAGTTGATAGTAATCAGGTTACTGAACTCTTTCATGTGTTTGCTAGTTTTAAAATTCGATCTACATGTGATAAATAAACCAACTCTGGTCGTGACGATGAAACTGATATTTCCACTGGTAAAGTCATTAATAAATAAAAGACCAATTTAATACTATCTTGTGCTAACATTTGTATCTGGTAACGTGGTGTATACATTGTGTAATAAACTAAAAAAGAAACGTTAGTTATGATTTTAGGCATAATTCAACCATTCTTTTGAATTCTTAGTACATACTACTACACACACACACACACACACACACACACACACACATATATATATATATATATATATATATATATATATATATATATATTTTCAAAAAGCAAATACGTGAAGCGTAGCATAGTTAATTTAAATTCCAAAGTATTTTATCAATTTTATTTTACACTAATGATAAACTTCCACGATGAAAAATCATAGACCTAAGAAATTTATAAATATTAAATATATAGTGCATTGAGAGTTTGTACTTTGAAAGAAAGATGTCTTATTACAATCCGCATACTCGGTATAGAATAATTAAATTCAAGTCATATATTTATTTTAAAAACGATCATAAGAAAATGCTTAAATCTGTCAAGTTTAATCGTTTCTTCTATATGCTGTTGCGAAGAGACACATCGATCGCACAATCTTCTTGTCATTTGTTTCTCTTAACAGTTTGAATCTCGAGTTGTATTCATTTATTCTTTCAGAATCTTCGCTACTCACAGCTTGCAACTTGCAAATGCTCCGTTATCAGCATATTTGCACCTTAGAGCTACGATTTTATATAACAACATATTTAAATGTCACATTTTATGCACAATGTAAAGACAAAAGTAGAAATGTTTTCCACAATTTTTATTTTACATATTTATTTAATATTTCGTATAGTATAACATATGTATTTCACCCATTCTACGTAATTTTACACGATTTAATATATGAGCCGTTTTTGCGTGCAGTCCTTTATTTCAATAAATAGCTGAAACTTTCTCCTTCTTTCCCTCACCACCTCCTCCTCCTCCTCACTTTTCCTGCTACGTACGTATGGCCTGATCGCCAGCTTGCTCGACCATTAGCTTATACGCGTTGTATGTTAATGGATTAAAGGTTACCGGCGTAGGAGCACACTAGACACTGCTCGACTTCTCTTCCGACAATACGCAGCAAGGAGATCCCAGATTAGGGTCAGGGCTCACATTTTCGGTTTTTTTTTTAATTCAACATTTTCAGCTGGGACCTTCTTTACTATGTCCACCCAGTAACCCAGGTATAATGTTTTAGAAAAAAACTATTATTAGGGTTTACTTAGTTACTTCAACTACCACATATATTAACTTTATCTCAAAAACATAAGAAAATGAGCAGTGATAGCTGATAAATATTGCTCACAACATAACCTCCTAGTCGTTGCATATAAAAAAATACAGAACTGCATGGTAAATTAAAGTAACAATGATAATTCCATTAACCGCACTTATGCAGTTTTTTTTCTCTACAGAATTAATCAATAAAAGTTGGAACTGGAATTATTGTGTGTGTGTTAATTTTTGGTATTGGTGGGCGATTTATTATTTATTTATTTGATCGGACTATTGGACAGTTTTTAATTACTTAAAGTCATTAGGGAGGAAGGTGATTGTTCACTATAGTAACGAAGTTCGGCTATGTATGGTTGCACCTTTAATTTATTTGAAAACTTTGAAGGTTCTGGAACATGCTGTGCTTCGTCGGATTATAATTCGCTGTATTCACTCGCGTATTTATTCACTTCACAATTGTGACTATTATTACTATTACGTTGCACTGCCTGACTGACTCTCACTGACCGAACGATTTACTTCGATTCATCGCGACGGTTTAACTATTCTGCTATGACACTGAATAATGCATATACTGACTAATTGTCACTCTTGCTGTTACCGATACTTCAGTTATTACTCTTACTGTTATTGTTACGACCGCTTCCTCTCACGAATGCCTCAAAACGTAACTTATCATAGTTAATATTCAATCTCTTTTGCGAACTCGCTCCTCCCTCGCGAAAATTTACTTCCTTTAAATAAACTGAATTTGGTTCCTTCTAGAATATTATTGGATCATATGTTGCATGGTTTATTACAAGTTTTCTTTTATTTGTCGGGTTTTTAAACGTGTTGATTGGTTGAAGATTCTGGGTTTTACCAGGAAACATTTCCTATTCCCACGCTAAGGAAAAAAAGGACATCTACCCTTCACTAGATTCTTGCGATAAAGCACATTTCAGCAACATATACTCCTTCACTAGATTCTTGCGATAAAGCACATTTCAGCAATAAATGCGTCCTCCCTTTGAAACAGTTAATACCTTGGTTTCTGTGAAAACGCGTGTTTCTGTATGCGGTATTTCCTTTTGACGGCAAGTACAGTTATATATTCCTAGCCGTTTACAGTGTATTGACATCTGGCGCCTTAGGACCAGCAGTCTGTCCGAGAGGGTTTAAAAGACCCTTTTCTCAGGTAAAGCTAATATCCTCCGACAAAGACATCATTTCCATTACTTTTACAAAAACATCACAAAGACATATGCACTGTCAATCATGATATTATAGAAATATAACTTGAATATTACTTACTAGTCAAAAAGTTATATCTATAACTAATATATATATATATATATATATATATATATATAATATTGAAGTCCTCCTTTTAATTGTAATACCCGATTACCTGAAACAAGATACGATTATTATAGTAGTTATCAGAAGCAATTATAATTAAATAGAAAATGTTGATGCTTGAAACTGTCGCTTCTCAAAAGTCTGATTGGTAAGGTAATTTACTCGTTAAGTTGAGACTGCTTCATATCCAAGTCAGCTCTGTCTAATTCTGTTATATATTTAATTATATTTTATTTTTAAGGAGCTTTGCCATTATTACAACGATTTGCCCGGTAATATAGTACTACGCACATAATTCGAAGTAAATTTATATTTACGATTTTTCCCAGTTTTTTTTTTTTTTTTTTTTTTTTTTTTTTTTTTTTTTTTTTTGTGGGTTTGACCGACGTCATGCACAAGTTCAAGACTCATATCCACGCACGGGTTTAGTGGTATGTGGAGTTTTTAATGCCAGAATCGGGTGGGTTTTTGGAAGGAGGAATAGTTAATTTACTCGCTATCGATTTACATTTACGATAAGGAGGCGAGCGCAGGCCGTCAGGCGTAGCGAGCCGCAGAAAACCACTGCGTCCACCGGTTTCTAGGATTTACTCGAGGTTAGGTTTAGGTTAGTGTGCGCGTATATGAATTAATTGCAAATTCCAATAGGCAAAAAATAGAAAAGGCGCAATAACATTTGCAATTTCAAATTAACACTAAGAAGCTATAATTAGTGTGTGTATATAAAATTCAAATAAAAAAGGTAGTCCACATAACGCAAACTTTGAAACTATAAAACAAGATGTTGAAGGTATAAAATGAAACAAGCCCCCCCCCCCAATTTAAAGTTATGTTTTTAATAAAGGTTGATTTTATTATATAATAGTATTTTAATATTCGTTTCTTTTTCGACGATACCTATATATTTTGTTCATTTATGAATTAATTGCGAATTCTAATAGACGAAAAATAGAACAGGCATGATAACATTTGCAACTCCAAACTAACACAAAGCAGGCGAAGAGGAGTTCGACTTTCTCCGCTGCCGATCGTGAAAAGCAGGTGTGACTTTCCCCAGGACGCACCTTTGGCAAGTCTTTGCGACTGCCACATGACAAAGGGTAGTTCGCATGGTTGGCTGTCGGACGTAAATTGCAGTATTGCAAGGAGAAGGAACTCGTGGTTTGAAACCAAGGGAGAAAGATTGCTACAGTTGTTTCCAGAATGTGAGACGTTACTGCAATCCGGGTATGAAAACTGTACGCGATAAAAAGATGCCAACAAAGTAAAATCCAGTACATTTTCGCCCCCTGCTTTCACATACGTCAATTTTCCATCTTTATCATTCTCCAAACATGCATTCACAATCATAAGACCGTTGTTTTCAAAAAACTGAATTGCTTTCTCAATCATCCCCTTGTCTTTGACTCTGCCACCCCACATCTATACGTGTAATATTCTCTCCATCACAATCTCTAGGTTTTAAATTTCCACATTTTCCATTAAAATCCACCAGTAGCACAATTTCCATCAGTGAAAACGTTTGCCTAACCGTTTCCATTTCAGATTCTAAATTAAGGAGAACCGGGTTAAGAAGTTCTGGAATAGTGAGACTGTTGACCGCTCACCTCTCACCAAGACGACCCAGGCTAACCCAACAGCCCCAAGGGATATTTGTAATGAAAGAAGTAGTGTCTGGACAGGGTTTTTATCCAGGTTCTTCATTTTTCCCTGCCGTAATTCCATCATCACTTTCATCATTCAGCGTAATGCAGTTTGCCGATTCTTGGGCGCTCACTTCAAATTAACTGCGCTACTACTCTTTGCCGCTCCTGTACCGAACTGCAATGGCTGGTCGGTGAGTTGTGCGTCAGTTTATTTTTGTATTGTGATGCTGAAAATGTGGTTTACAAAATATTATTACAAATTCCACCATAAATACTTTACAAAATGATTTGTAGATCTACATATTTTACGCACTAGTTTGGGTCGGTCTTGGTGGCGTAGTGGTAACCATAATTGCCTCCTAAACCCAAGATCACGAGTTCGATCCCGGCCAGGACCGATGGGTTTTTCGGACGTAAAATTCCTTATTAGAGCTTCCTTCGGAAGGGAAGTATAGCCGTAGGTCCCGTGTCTACATTTACGGCACGATAAAGAACCTCAAGCCTGAAAAAAGAAACCGCTGATCAAAATTTGTCGGCCGTTTCACGCCCTTAATCGAATAAGACGCTCATGACCCGAGATGTTTAAGAGCGTCCGTAAATAAACCAAATAAAAAAAATCTAAGTTGGTTCACTCCAGGTCACGTGTGCAAGGACTTTGGAGCACCCAAAGGGATTTTGTTTTCTTTTTAAGTTTGAGATTTGAAACCAGTCATAAAGTTGGCTGCGAGCGAGTTCAAGGCTCATGAGGACAGGTCTAACTTAGCACAGCAGGTTTATGCACAACTCCAGCCTCCAGTTCAGTGCTCTGGTTCTTCACTCCCGTTTCTACAGCGAACAATGCCTTTGAGGAAATGCGATGATTATACGATTTATCTTGGTTATATCAACATTGGGTGTAAACAGTTTAATATGTTCCATTTTACTTTTTACGGGTAAGCTGTAAGTGCTATAGGTATTCTTTCGAGATGAAGAGTAAAATGAGCCCAAAGTTCATGAGTCTAAAGTTGTGGTATCATCTTTTCAGAGTAAGGGAAAACTCCAGAAAATAAAGTAACCGTGATGGTTACCGGACGCTCTAGTTGATAAGCAGACAAGTTACTCTCTGAATCAGAGGTCAAAGGCCGAGCATTGCCTACTACTTTACTCCCTGAAACAGCACGTACAAGAAATAAAACTACTCTTGATATGACGCACGGTTGGCACAAATGACATCATTCCTCTTGATGCGATGCAAGTTAATCTTCATATTAAGATTATGTTGCTGGGTTCTAGGCTTAGTGGTTAAGGCTTCAGTTCTACTCGATATATAGAAAATAGGAAAATACATTTATGGAATCATCATCTCCAAAGGTCACTTTAGTTTAGCTCGAAATATGCAAGGATTGATTAGTAAGTAAGATTCCTTGTATGTTTGGGGAAAACATTTCATGCGGTTACATATTCCTTGTGAATCTAAAGCAACAGACAAGGGCATCACTTTTGTAATGTAACTGAAGGATTTGCAACTAAGAACACGATTCCAAGTGCAAATTATTTCGTCAATCTCTTAGCGAAATTCACTAGAAAGTGATAAGAAATTTATGAAGCACATATGGAGTGTAGAAACTTCTTTGAGGTGAGAGATGAACTTCTAACTGCAAAATTAACTAAGAAGATCCACTACCATAGAATTGAATCTTTCATTCGGCAATCTCACCACAATCCAAGAGCCGAATTTCCACAGAGACTTAAAACTTCCTGTCAAGGTGGAATAAGTTCATACACCGCTTACGATATTACAGAAAAGTAGTCATTGTTGTGCAGTTTGACGTAAATATTATTTGCGGTACACAAAATAGAGAATTTTACTATTGACCAACTTTCATACTTGAGGACAATCGTGAGAAGCTTTGGCCTAACAATGAAATATTTTTTTTTTAATTTGGTTTATTTACGGACGCTCTTTAACATCTCAGGTCATCAGCGTCCCATTCTATTCAGGGCGTGAAATGGCCGACAAATTTTGCTCAGAGGCCTCTTCTTCCAGGTTTGAGGTTCTTTTTCGTGCCGTAAATGTACGACACGGGACCCACGGCTTTACTTCCCTTCCGAAGGAAGCCATACTTAGATTTTTACGCCCGAAAAAATCCATCGATTTGAACCCGCGATCTTGGGTTTAGAAGGCAAGTATGGTAACCACTACACCACTAGGACCGACAAGAATGAAAGAGGGAGTTTGTAACTTGAAAATTATAAATTTTGAACATAATGTCCCTTAAGGTCAATACATTTATTTCAGATACTCTAAAGTCATTATCCCGTCTCTGCAGTAAATTTCCGGAAACACCCCTATATCTTCAATGCCACTTGATTTAGAAGAAAAAATATTAAATATGATACTAAAAAATTAAATTAAACAAAAGCTGTCCTCCGAAAAAGAGTTTGAGCTTTCAGAACAGATGAAAGTCAGAGGTAGCCAAATCGGGTAAGTAGTAGAAGCTCCAACATTTCATACTTCAAATCTCTCAATTTCCCTTGCTAAAACACTTTTGTTTTCTCAAGAATTTATTCTTCTAGTTGGTTTAAATGATTGGAATGGTAATATCAGTACGTGTTTTTTCCCTTCTGAAGAAAATCAATTGGTAGCGTGTCCCTCAAAACTGAAGTCATAACCTTTTCTACAGATGAAACCGAAGTTGTCTTCTTTGGCGTTGAACATCCGGCTTCTGTCCATTCAAAGCACATCAATAGTTATAAATAAATGAAGCAAATCAGTTCTGTTAAAACGCTCCAAACTCTATCGTAATATTTTAATATGAATACGTAATTGATTTGTTTGTGGCAAGAGTGGCACTCATTTTGCGCAGAACTTTATGCCAATTCTTATAAAATCAACCTACACGTTGAAATGCCTATAGTCTCAACAATTTCAAGCACATTAACTTTCGGTTATCTGATACCATATAATTTATTTGTGCAATGAAATTTGCAGTTGTTGTACTTGCCGGACATCATTCAAGTGGGTCGTCTTCAAGGCTGATGGCCATATTTAAATTCAGCAGTTCATTTTTATTCTTTGAAATTGAAGGAAGGAGCTTCCGTAAACTTTTATAAAGTTAATATGTATTTCAATCGCGTTAAAAATCTTTTACGAACTTTATTGCTGCAGGATACATAGTTTTATCCATTTTGTAGAATATCCACAATACTTCTGCTTCAGAAAGCTGCAATACTCGATTGCAACACCCGCGCAGAGAGCTTTTCATACCACCCTCCTATTGATGTAGAAAAAACACACATTTGAGGTGTTTGATTTAGATCTAACATTTCATTTCACTCTGCGTAAGACCGCCACGGGTGGCCGAGGTCATTAAGGCGCGGACTCGTGAGCGGGAGGTCTGGGGTTCGAATGCCCCAAGAAACGTCCTCCCTGAGTGAGGTTTTTTCCAGGTTTTCCTCAGTTCTCATAACTGGCAAATGCCGGGGAGGTAACCTATCTTAGGCCTGGAACGCTTCCTTCCTTAAAAAAAATCCTTTCCCAATAATCATTTCATTTCATGTATCATCAGTGTCCACCGCCTGTGGTGCCTCAGTAGTAAAAACGGCGTTAAACACTACTAAAAAAATCTGTTTAGGGTATTGTTTCACACATATAAAAGTTATATGCTTTCTAACACAGTGTGGACAAACATTTAGAGTGCAATTCAAAATAGAACATGTTGCAATACACAGTTAAACAGATACTGTGAGAAGGAGAAAATTTCTATGATCCTCTGTGAAAATTGTAATGCAATGGAAGATTATCCGAAAATGCATTTACATTTTTATCAGTTTTAAAATATAACATAGACTTAAAATTAGCGTTATATTCAATATTTAAGTTTTTTAATACTTAACAGGTAATGCACGTATAACGAATAAATAATCTCATTTAACTACCAGTCGATACATTTAATATTAATGATGTAAAGTATTTATGTGCCGTACCGTGGTGGTACACCGTTATGATAAAGCTTTAAGCACAACTGACTATATTATAAAGTTTACATTAACTTACAAAACAGAACCGGAAATATAGATCTATACCTTCTAAAAAATTTACATAAAATAGTTTTACACTCCATTGTAGAAATAATGTATATTTATTTGCTTTTCGTGGTTTATAAGCAGAGCCCGGAAGTGCTGGCATTTATTTTAGTTAAAATAGTCAGGCAAAAAGACAGTTAAAATACTAAAAATAGGCAGTGATACATTAAAATAGGTATTTAAGACACATATAATTTCTTTATCACATAATTAAAAAATTTAGCTTACTTTTCTTGGCTACAAGCAACAACAAGATGTTTTTTCAAGGTATCAACTGTCATAGTCAACCGTTTATCAAAGAATACATTTTTCATCATAGAAAAAAAAAAACATTCTACTTCCGCTGTATTGATTGGAGCATGTTTAAAATAAGCTATTTCGGAAGGACTCGTGCTAGTTACAACAGAACATTTCACTTTCAGAACATCATGGAAATGTTAATCAAGACAAAGTAAGTGGTTTGAATAGTCCTGGAGAATGAGCGAAAGATGTACAGTGGTTTCTGATCGAGTTTATTTTCTGTTTGTGCGTTTATAGGAGAATCAGGTTGGCATTTCTCTTACTTTCGTATAGAACACATTGTAGGGACGGTTTACCGCACAGCTAGACTTCGCAAATTTACCCCCACCACCAATTTCCTAGAACTATCTCGCGCAGATCAATACAAGATTTTTCGCCAGACTACTCAAAACTACAGTACATCCCTCATCCTCTCTATTTTCTAGTATTCGTATGCCCGAGGTAAAGGTCGTTCTTTCACTAATGAAGATTCTGTTATTTAAAGAGCTTAAATTAATGGATTGGGGAGAAATATATTGAATGCTTGAAAAGAAATAAATATATAACAAGATTCTCAATAGATATTTTTTGTGACGTGAATATGCCATTTAGTTTTTATAACTTTTTTCACTTTGAAATATTGACATTCTTTGTGTGCTTTTTAAAACCCGTAAATAATAGCAGAAAAAATCCATAACGATCGTAAACTGTCAAAATAAAAGATTTTAAACCTTAAAATAGGCAACAGAAGCCAGAATAAGCAAAAACGGTGACCCCAATTTTACAGAAACATGATCATTTCTATACTACTCTATCCGATGGGTGGCCGAGGTCGTAAGGGAGGTCTGGGGTTCGAATCCCGCCAGGACCGTGCTCCCTGACTGAGGCTTTTTTCCAGGTTTTCCTCGGTCCTCATTAATGGCAAATGCAGGGGAGGTACCCTAAACTTAGTCCTGGAGCGATTCCTTCCTTTAAAATAATCCTTTCCCAATATATCATTTCATCCCATGTATCATCAGTGTCCATCGCCTGTGGTATCTCTGTAGCAAAAACGGGCGTTAAACACCACATCATTTGACACTCAAATATATCCACCCAGTTAGAAAACTTCCGGGCTTTTGTTTATAAGCATTTGTTACAATGATAAATAAAGATTATAAACATACGTTTTCTTCTCTCTCTCTCTCTGCATAGTAGTAAAAATGTACTTTTCCCCTTTCTATCGCTCCTTTGCACGTATAGTTATGCGCAGTACTGTTATTCAATAGATCAACTTTGTTCTTCTGCGCTGAACCTCACATGTAATTCAGACAGCCTTTTAGACAAAGGGTGATTATGAACTTAGAAGGGAGGAAAAATAAAAGTTATATCAGTCCCTACCAGCGCTATTGTGACGTCCAGTCATCCATCTCTTTTGAGATGATGGCGGCAGTGTGACGCATCTCGGAAAGTTTAGTCAACGTGGGCCGCAACAGTCCTGCTCTTGCCTGCTTGTTCGGATCAATAGGCCGCCCTTGCCACTTGGCCGAGTGACTAACTTATCGCCCTTGAATTCTCTGGCTTCTTTGCTCGTTTTTACCACCCCGCTGTGCATTAAAATGTCAAGTACATTCAACACACTTCGTTTACTGGATTTAGTTTGCTGAGAAGAAGTCCATGGATACAGCATCAGGAACATGCTCCTGTGAAGCAGCAAATCCTCGCACACAACGTCAGCGAGTAACAGAAACTCTTCTCACTCGTTCTAAGTAATACTGCTAA